>WEIU01010838.1:19472-78977 GCA_013389925.1 Aegithalos caudatus | reverse complement strand
TACATTGTAACCTAGGACAAACTTAAATTCACAGCAGCAAAAAAACCCAACAGATGATCTATAATAGGTAAGAACTTGTGAATAGTATATTTTTCAAGTAAAAAGGCAAGTACCTGCAAAACTCACTCATCTAACATCAAATTGATTTCATATCTTAGATGATTATGTAAAAAGGACATCAGAAATAATCCCTTAATAATCATTGTCAAAGTTTTAAGTAATGACTCGAGCATCCTCCTGTACCATATAATGAACACACAGGTGCTTGAAAGAGTATTTTCAGAAAGTATTACAGCTTACCATGCCTAGAGGGATTCCTGTTTGTGACCTCTAATTTGCCATGGAAGCCAGAACTACTATTAAGCTCTCCCATGTGTGCATCAAGGCTGTTGAAGCCATTTACTTGATTTCTGTCACTGGTGAGAGTGTTAATGCGGGTTGGGATAGGTTCAAATGTAGGGTCTAACTCCAAGATCAGCCTGTTCAATTGTTCAATCGACTGATCAATATCCAAAGTTGGAGAAGCTGCCAAGTCCCCAGCATTTTGTCCTAGACCCAGGCCATTTGTATTCCTCTGAGGCATTGGGCTTGACTTAAAACGGTCAGCACTTGCATGTTCTTCATCTTCTGCAGTACCCAGCATGCTTCCTAGGCTCCTCTGCACAGCATCTTTGCTGCTAGTGCCACGTGTTGGGGTATCTGGGACTTGGGACTGGCTCTGGATACTACCCAAATTCTCCACAGTGTTTTGAATGCCAACCCTGATTTCATTCTCTGGGGCAAAACCATATTGGTGAGCAGTGACCATCTGCTGCTGGCGTACCCAGGTTTGAGTAGAGTAGTTACTTGGGTCATAAGCTTGTGGATGGCATGAGACAGAAGGATTCTGTTGCAATTGCTCAGTTGACTTTGGCTCAGTGCTTCCAAATGATCTCTCATAGAGGGAATCCACACCAATTCCCAGGTCTGCAGCAAAAGCATTGTGATGCTCTTCCCCAGCATTACTTCCAAAGCAGTCTGAAAGAAGTGAGTTCTGACTGCTCTTGTGGCAACTGAAGTTCCCTAGGTGGGTGGAGTGCTGCCCTTCTGAGGAAGACAAAGTCCCAATGCTGTCCACACTGTGAAGATCATGACTCGGCATTTCATCATCCAGAATATCAGTCTCCCTATCGTTCATTTTGCTGACTTCATTCATGTGAACTTGAGCTGGCACTATGTGGTGAGTAGCACTGTACTTGCTTTGAGAATCAGTTGTATCCTTGGTGGGGCTGACAGAATCCTCTAGACCAAAGCCACTCAGTAGCTGGTCCAGTTCTGCCTTCTCTTGTGGGCTAAGACCCCGTTTAACTCCTGGGACGAGGCGTTCTTCAGTCTTGTCTGTTCTGATGGACGCTGTGGAGTGTCCTGAATCACTACTGACAGACAGAGTATAATCACTGTGATCAGGACTGCCTGTAACATGAACACCCTGAGCAACACCAGGAATGTTGCTGTCCGAAGAGCTTTTCTTTCTCACTTTTGCATACAGACTGCCATCAATGGGACCTTGGGTATGCAGCACTGTGGAGATATAAGTAAAAAGGAAAGAGAGATATAAACAAGGCATCATATAAGGGCTTTGACTACTGTCATGCCACAAAGTATTTTCAATACTACTGATATTGGTTCTGAAAAACTAAATTGACTCTATAACTACAGAAAATACCAATGACATTTTCTTCTTTAATTTTAAAACACTTTTCTTGATGGAAATACAATATGCCATTTGTAGCTCAAGATCAAGTAAAATCCTGTCTTTTTATGCTGTTTTGAGTTCATGTTTATGGCTCCACAAACTCTTCATTTTAATTTAAAGAATTCCACTATTACAGCACTAGAAATTTGAGAGGTAGCTACTATGCATTCCATTCAGAGCAAGAATTGTAGAAACCAGCAATACTTGCCCTTAATATATATATTATGTAATTATGCCCTTAATACATATATTATGTAATTATTACTTTGTCCATTTTTACTTGGTGGTCTGACTATACTACAAAGAATCATTTTCTCCTTTTCTTAGTGGTGCAAGGGAAAGACAAGCTCTAAAAGGAGCTGCAGTCCTTGGAATATACATAAAGCCTCTTCACAAAGGAAGGTACAAGTAAATGTTAAGAATATGACATTTCTATATATATGGAGAATCTGGTACGCATGTCATGTTTTTGTTTCAAAAAATGACTAATGAACTTAAGTGGAAGCCTCCAAAGAAGTAACTATACTTGTCTTACTCCCATCTAACACATCACACCTAATATATCACACAGGTTAGACCAACATAAGGTTAAAGAATTGCTACTGAATTTTTATCCATTGCTGAGAACAAGCACAATTCTATTTCTCAAGAAAAGTGTTAGGAATAAATATGTCTAGTGTCTGTAAAGCCAAGAAAGTAAAGGAAGTAGTTCCACTTTCAAAAGACTTAATGTTCATTTACTAGAATATTTATATTAAGTAGATATTTCTGAAAAAATTTCCGACCCATAATCTGAGAATGGTTGGAGATTAAGAAAATTAAACCATTACAATTTAGGAACAGGCAGACTTTTCTCAAAGGTAACCATCAGCTACATCTGTTGTAGTTCCAGAATCAAAAGCCCCATGGAGAGCCCAATGCATTTCAACATCAACACTACCACACATTTTCAAAATATATATAAAATGGCATCATGATCATGAACTTCCAAATTAGGAAACTTTTCCAGGAAATACCCATTTAGAAAAAGCATTATGCAGAAATTGTAGTCACAATGGTAATGAATTAATTTGTTTCTATAATGGCAATAGAAATGGTCTGGTTGGAAAAAGTTTTCATTATGGGATATACTGACAAGATTCCATCAGATAAAATACTTACATACTAAAGGTTATACAATAGTTTCAATAGATTTTAGCTAAACCAAAGGACAATATTTTACTTTCTAAGGACTAGGAACTATTATTTGTCTGATGCTGATTTTAAAAACAGCACATGCAAAACACCAAAATACTCCTTTTCAGATAAATATATCAAACGAAGCAAAAAGGAAAGCAACTCCCCTTGCTATAAAATTTCTCTGTGGATGAAGTTTGATGAGTAAATTCCATGGTGAAAAGGGCTGCTATGCATGAGGTTGAATGTCTGTATACAGATACTTAAAAATTTTTTGAAAAAAAGATGTATCAAAAATACAGCCAACAGAGAGTGTCTTGGGCTCTTTCATGCTGTCATTTCTCATAAGCTCTCACTACCTTCTAGGATTCTGAAGCATACTTGGTGTTTCATGTGGAAGTATTTTGATACAGTCACAATAAATTGCAGAATTAAAAAAAAAAAAACAAAACCCAGTGAGCTGGGTGGTGTTAAGACCTCAACCAATCAGGTGCTCAAGCATGGGAATTTGAAGCCCCTGTAAAAGAGGGCATCCATCAATAAATATTGACTGTTGTCACATGAACTTGGTGTGTTCATTCGTGTGCCTGTCTCCAAAACTGTGACAAGTGGTGATCCCAACTTGATGACAGCAGCTGCCATGGGTATAACAGGGAGACAGAAGGTGGCATGGAGAGCTGCCTATGTTCAGATCCATGTAAATAGAAGAACAGCACTGGGAGACATGGGAGGATGGATTTCATTGAGAAAAACCCAGCTGTTAAGGTATGGACCCTCCTTTTACAGGAATGGGGAGTAAAACATGATGAGCAGGCTTTGTTAGCCTTGCTGATGTGGCCTAAGAACCACAGCTTAGATAAAACTGAAGAAGCTACCCTTGATATAAAAACCTGGGAGAGGACTGGGAGATTTATAATCAAGGCAGCTTCCATAGGCAACAATGCCGCCATAAATGTTATAAAGCCCTGGAGGCTTGTTTTGGACTTGCTGAAGCAATTAAGAGCCAAGCAGAATGCAAGGACAGCAGTGGGAATACCACAGGCACTGTGCACTGAAACATGCAGCAAGGACAGGGCACCGGGCATGCAGGATGAGAGGACAGGGGAGGCAGCTGCACTGGACTGCTGCACCAAGCCACACTGAACCACGCTACCACATCAGGTGAGCACTCTGCAGCTGTGCCAGACTGCACTGCTGCACCGGGTGAGAGCTCGGCAACTGTGCCAGACCATGCTACATCCTTTGCCACCACGGATGCACTCCACCACCTCTGCCTGACACTGACTGGCTTGGCTCAGAGACCATGGCTGTGGTCCAGCCTCCGTTTGGCACTCCCACTTGCTGCTGTGACTCATGGGTGGACACCAGCGGTGTGTCACCATGGATGTCTGGAAATCAAACCACCCCAATACCTGGAAGTGTCATTGGGACACAGGGGTCCCAAAGCCAAAGCTATGGTGCCACACATGCTGCCACCACCGCAGATGGAGCTTGGACAGCCACAGGGAACCATATCAGCAAGAGACTCAAGAGACACCTGCAGAGGGAACCAGAGCAATCACCCTTCTGCTGAACCCTGAGATGCCACCACTGCTGCCCTGCTGGTAGCTACACCCAATCCAGTCAGCGTCTGAAGACAGGTAAAGCAAGCCACAGTCACAAGCGGGGATTTTGAGGGTGCAGATAGGATGGACATGCCTATATCAGGTGGTTGGGAGCCTGGGGATGGGACGGTCAGAGAGGCAGTGGAACTGTGCCCAGTAAGTACATGCCCTTTCACTGGCCAATCTTCTCTGAACTGTGTGCCAGCTCGCCACAAAGCATGGACTAGGGTCTCCTGCAGTAGCCAACAGGCTGCAGTTTCTAACTGCAGAAGTAATTCTTTTTGATATTAAGTAGCTCTCTAAATTGATATCTACCCCAGTCCAATATATGGTATACATGTCCACCTGGCAATGCAGTGCAGAGGAGCAGGAACTACAAAACCTAAGAGTTTCTCAGCAAGATCCATGTTTTGGGGCAGTGGTTCCTCACCTCCTAGGATTACCACCAGTGGGAGACCCACAACTCCAAGCATGATTACACCCATTGGTGCTGGCACAGGTAAAAGACTTGGGGATGCAGGCCCTGTTCAAAGTGGCAAACATGGCTAACACAACCCAAAGATATTCAAAGATCAAACAAGGGGTTAAAAATCTGTACCTGCAATTTATAGAAAGGCTGCAGGATGCCATGGAAAAACAAATTATAAATATTTAGGCTAGATTTTATCTATTTAAGGACATGAATCACAAATCCAAACTGTAAAAAACTGATTTTTCTGGTAGCTGTTTTTTTCTAAAGGTTCTAAAGTTGAATTCTTTCTTGTTTGTAGTGTTAAGTTGTAAAATTGTAACTTCTAAGTAATTAGTCTCCAGCATGCCAGCCTGAAAGATTGTATTACTGGTGATCTCACCCAGCAGATCTCACTCCTGGATGTGAATATTACAACTCCAATGATACATGTTTGGGGGGATGGCTAGGCTTGTAGTTGGGTAAGAGCCTCATTCAACATAGGCTTGATCATATTTGTCATCCTGTCTGCAAGGCGTCTGAGGAGGATGACAGCTGGTCTGTAAGCCGCACAGATAAAACTGGCCATAACAAAACCCAACTTGACCAGTCTAGTTCATTAAAGAGTAGGAGTAAACAAGTAACTGGGTAAGAAAATGATAGATTGGATTCGAACTCAAACAGGGGACCCTGGCCAATCCCATTCAATCCTGAATGCAGATATATAATTGACCAGTGAGCTGGGTGGTGTTAAGACCTGTTCTTGATCTGTTCATCACTTAGCTTGTACTGGTATTGGGGGATGCCCCAACCTAGGTGCAGCACCTTGCACTTGGTCTTATTAAACTATAAATTTTATATATATATATAAACTATAAATATATATAACCATAAATATATAAAAGCTATATGTATATATAGTTTGGTCATAAAACTAGGACAAATTACCTATTCAAATACTACAAACCTACAAAATACAAGGGTTTATAGTTGTTCTTCTATTGTATAACATCTTTACTTCATATTCTACCTTCTTCTTTAACATAATTTTAGAATACCTCTGCACTAAGACTTTTGAATATCACTTTACCCTGGATCTTCATCCATGTGTTTCCCAAAATGGTGACAACCAACTTAATTGTAAAAGTAAAGCTATGCATATAGGCACAGAACAGCATTGATAAAAGAATATGAGAAAATATAACAGCATTTCATTTTTTACACCTTGCTAAGTAATGGCACGGCAGAGGCCTTATAAATTCAATACCACATGCACAACTCAATCCCTGCTACTGTTTTTCCCAAGGAGGCAACACTTCAAAATGTGGGAGTAATACAGCTGTCAAAAAAACAAGATCACAATAGAGGTGACTTGAGTAATGCTGGAATTTAATTTACTAAACCAAAGGGGGCCCCTGTCTTTCATCCTGACCACTCTTCCCAGGAGTTGTTCCAACTCTCTGAACTGCCTAGACTGATGCCCAAAAACATTCCCATGCTGAGTCTGAATTACACACATACACACACACATACCCCTGGCATCAGGGACTCTCTTGTAACTGAAAATCTCAGAGAAAGTTTCTATATGTATTTTCTCTCCTCTACCTAATACACAAAGAGCAACTTATTTAAAAATTAGGACCTGAAAAAAAACACATGCCAAATTTAGTGACATCCTTCCAAACCTGTGTTCTCCTGGCACTACTCTCCTTGAAATCCAAATACCCAAAGGCAAGCTTGTGAGTTAAAAATATTTCAGTCTCTAAGCCTTTTGACTTGTCCCCACAGCTACCCGCTGTCCATTCATCATTTGGGAAAACATACACAAATGAAAGCCAGATACATAAACTCATACACCACAAATTTAGCAACAGCTGTTCTGATCCAGTCCACCTGAACAAAAGTATGATTGCAAATACATAGACTCCTTCAAACTGCACCCTTTTTCATGTTGCAGAAGGAAACATTACAGAAGATCTGGATTATCTTTTATCAACCTCATAAATAAATATTTTTACCTTCAGGCAAACCCAGACAAGTCCTGAGCTGCATTCTTTTGAAGTTAAATCTTTTTATGTATGCTTTATGTCTTTTCCTTTCTCCCTCTCTAACAAAGACAGGCCTTCATTCCTTGCAAACTCTTCCTGTGTAACTCCTACAAAACCCATAGAGAAATACATGTGGTTTGTATTTCCAGCTCTTGAACCACAACAAAGCTACTTACCTCTTTACTAGGCATGACAAGGAATTTTCTGCAATAGTCAATCACTGGCTTATTTGCATCAACTAATATTCTCTAAGCAAACTCTGCACATAGGAAAACCAAAGTAAGGGCAAATCCCCAAGCTTAAAATGGCCAGAAATGTCTCTATTCCTCCTGCTTGAGCTGCAGGCACTGTTTGTGCTCCTGCAGGTAAGCAGTCTTGCTAAAGAATCATGAGACTTGTATCAGCCAGAAAAAGCAAATGAAAATGTAAACACAAAGGAGGAGCCGGAGGAAGCAATTGTGTTCAATGAAATCTGAAATACTGCAGCCAAGGGAGGAGTTGGAACATGTTGGCTGAAAAGATAATTCAGTCTACATGCTATTCCCTTACAGTGGTTCTTTTCAGTCTGTTTCAATATCCAAACAAAGCTGAGTGAAATTCAGTTTCTAGATTACTGACATCATTCTTCCCAAAATAAACAGCTGCTAGAAAAAGTTGTTCCCCTGCACTGACCCATCAGGCTAGACACTTGTCCATATCTTCAAGAATTTGTGTATTACCAGAATTCTCAGGCAGGAAAAGCTTTCTGGAAGTCATGTAGCAGTAACACTTATTTTTATCTAGCAGCTGCTGCTCTCAAGCTCCCAGATCCCAGAAGGCTTTACCTCCTCTGTCTCTGGAATGAATCACCTCAAACTAGGGGAAGTGAAGCTGTTATTTCCTCCTTTAGTAACAGCTGTATCTCACCACAGAGCAGCCCACAAACTTTTGTTCTAAACATTATTCTAACTGTAGACATGCATCACCACCAGACAGCTGTGCCCCTGGACAATGTTAATTTTCTATTTTAGGGACTGTCATCACTTTAATGACTTCTCAGTTGAACAAAGTTTAGAAGTGGTTCTTGTATACCCAAAATACATCTACCTGTTCATTGTTTATGTAGGAGTTAAAAGTTAAGTTCAAACCTAATTCAGAAAGTACACACTTTTTGGTTCAACTGTTGCTGTTCTTGCAAATCAGTAAATGGTTGCACAAAAAACATGTCAGGACTCTGATAAAAGACACAATGCACACAACACAAGCTATGCTGGCATTACTTTTCCAGAGCCAGAGAACTGGCTCTCTCCTTTGGGATGATGCAGAATTGCTGTTAAATTGGAAATGTCCCATATTTGCCTTAAAGATATGAAAAGAAACAAAGAAGTATATTAAAAACTCATAATGCAAACTAATGATTCTCACCTAACATGCAAATTGTTTTAATCTTACTGCATTTTGGTTCTTTGTGAGGAAAAAATCCCAGCTCTTTTCCTTGCTTCTACAGGCCTCTTTTTCTCTTTCATAAGCCTGAACTGCACATACATGTGAGTGATTTTGGACCATTAACACCGAGCATGTTTGAATACAGGCTGAGGCCCCACACTGACACCTGCACTTAACTAGATTAACAGAAGAAACACAGACAACATAACAGCATCACTGCATAAATTAACTTAACTATGAATAAGTTTACCTGAAACAGACAGGTCACCATGCTGCTCAAAGTTTATTGTTCTAAATATAGAACAATATCATGCTTATAGTGGTGCTCCATCACAAGAATGCTTTGGGACAACCACTGGTTAAACCCATCCATGGATGTGTTTAGAAAGAAATTCTCTAACCATATCACTCAACTCCAAATTTTTGCTTCTTCTGTTATCAGTACCAGGCTTCCTGGGATGCATCACCTTTTGCAGTACTAAGTACTTCTGCTAATGTGCACATTCCCACATCTGAGGTCAATTGGATTACTAGGTTCACCAGTTTGATCCATTTCAGATATAAATTTTGTAAGCAAGGCTACAATATACACCTCTTCCAAGTTTTTATGCTTACTGTTGCAAGTACAGATACCTAGACTGGTGCAGAGAGGCAGAGAAGGGTCATACAAACAAACTAATCACAATGAACTCATTAAAATTTTTTGAGAAAAAGATATGGATTGTGAATCCATCTCATCTTAGAATCTGGCATTGCCCAGTTGTGGTGCTTTCTACAATTTGGAGACCTAGAACTGCATTTAGTGTAACTCTCAAACAGTGAACTAAAAAGTAAGTCTTGATTCCATAAATTGGTGACAGGCTGTGAGATCAATTTCAAGTTCATAAAGATTAATCTGGAAATCCTTTAATATGTTTTTAAAGAGGTTTTAGAAGATTATTACTTGAGGGTAACAGAATTTAACTAGAAGGAAAGAGAAAGGTATGAAATCATCTATTGCTTTTTTCCTTAACCTGACCCAACCTGATATTCATATATGCACTGAATATTAAACAAAACTAGTTTTCCAACATGAAAGAGGAGTACCTAAGTCACCAGGAAACTGGTTTGTTATGTTTCTCAAGTCCCTAACAGAAAAATAAAGGAGACTGAAGAAAACAAGGCATGTTATCATAAAAACAAAAAGCAAACAAACACTCTAAAAGGAAAACAACTGATGAGATTGTTGTTAGAAAAATGCTAACAAGCAGAACACACATGTTCTTCAACCTTGGACCCCACACAACCTTAATCTGTGCAAAGGTTAAGATTAATTTCCGAGTCAAAAGGATCAATTTGTACTTTAATGTTTTTACAAGTACTCCGGAACAAGAAAAAACTGCAACAAAAAGTAATAGCTTCTAGACGAGAGGCTGGCTGCTGCTCAGCCAGTATGGAACCCAGGCAAAGTCAGCCAGCAAAGGCTTGTCCTTAGAGTCCTACTGTAATTTATCATCCCACTTTTGCCCACTGGGATTAACAGAAAATAATACTTGTTCCATGATCCAAAGTACAAAGAATAGACTGATACATTTACAACTGTCACCCAATATACAAAGCTACTGTGTCATTTTATTCTACTTCTGCAAAATTTTTGTCAGTTATTTTAACCAAAGTCTCAACTTGAAGTACCTTGTGCTTGGATAACCAGCAAAAGAACAACGTAACATCACAGTACAGAAACACTGTCACAAGTACAAAACACTAAGTAAAGTTTAAGGGTATTTCAAAGTCACTAAACAACGTGAAACTATCCCCCTTAGCTCCTATCAAAAACAAAGCCCATCTTCAGGAACACTTCAGTAATTTTCAAGTGCATACTCCAAATGCTGATGTTCAGAATTCATGATTATTCTTTCTAACAGCTGAAACAACACACACACACATGAGTCATGGCATTTCTCTTACTACATTGCTAGGCTTTCAGCAAAAATTAGTTATGGTCATCAAATACAAAGCAGCAGAAAAATATTGATGGCTCTACATGGTTGTTGAAAACTGTACAGAACCACAGTGACAGGCTTAAAGTGGCTGTCTAAAAGGTCAACATAATTCACTCCTTTTTTAAAGTATGGATCATGTAGTTCCACAGTATTGCCATTCATAATAAAATTGCCCCACCACTCTATGGCACAATAAATTCATGTTCAGGTCTTTCTAAATAAGTACACATATCAGAAAAGGAAGTTCAGGTATACATATGTTTAGCAGAGCTCTTTGATTTTCTAACTCGCTAATTGAACTTAAAGGATTTTGCACTGGGACTCAAAAGACTTGTTATTTATTTTCAAGTAATAGAGCAAACAGTAGAAGCAATATGGGATAACCTTATACGATAACAATTATAGTATTTATTTAATGTAAAAAAATTTGAAGATGGTCTACACACATTCAACATAAGCATATACTAACATAACAAATTATGTATATTTGGTGGAAAACTTACACTGTACCTAAATGACTTAAGAACTGTGGGGAGACAGTTTGTGGGAGACAGTGCTGAGGGCAGTCTTGACCTTAATGTATTACAGCTGTATTAATTATCTAAGAGTGGTAACAGCTTTGCCCTCCCAGCTATGGGTGTGATAAAGTGTGAGTTAGCTGGAGTCTACTGGCTACACTGTCAGGAGGAAGGCCCAGATAGGGTAAGATGCTGTATGTAGGACAGACAGGGTTAGGTAGCTGTGCTAGGGACAGTAAAGGAGTGAGCTGGAACTGCAGAAGGAAGAGAAAAGAAGAAGAGCTGAGGTACTGAGTCTAATGACAGATAGGGTAAGATGCTGTATGTAGGACAGACAGGGTTAGGTAGCTGTGCTAGGGACAGTAAAGGAGTGAGCTGGAACTGCAGAAGGAAGAGAGAAGAAGAGCTGAGGTACTGAGTCTAGAGACTAGCTGTTGGCATAAATGGACAGACCCTGAGAGCTGATTGGAGCTGCCTGTGGGAGGGTAAAGAGAAAAGTATGGAAGACTTTTAGATAATAAGGAGCTGATGCTTGAAGCCTTCAGAAGTTTCTAAAGAAGCACTCTAAGCACAGTGTCTAACTTGACTTCCACAAAGAACTTCATACAAAGAATACTTTATGTGTATTCACTGAAAGGAGCATGGAATAATACCCTGATACAGAAAATTTTAGATGAGCTTCAGAAGTTCAGCAAGTTCCTTAAATGGGTAACAGTTTAGGCAACATTCTTCAAGGTTAAAGTAAGATAGAGAAAAACAGTATCTAGCCTGTACTACTTGAGAGAGAGCTCACTGCTCTGAGTCATCTCAGAAACCATACAGATCCTTCTACCTGTGACTCTGAGAACAGAGAAAACACAAACAATAAAAAAGAGCTGTAGTAATACAACTTTTACTTTCATAATTGGAGACAGCGTGTCCACAGCAAGAAATAGGATTGTGTTCTGACAAAAAAAACCTTCCCTCTGCTTACTTAAAAGTTGCCTCCATCTATTCAGTCTGGAAGGAGTTTCAACTAGTGCTCTTCTTCAGCATTTGGATTCTGCCCATGTTTGAATACAGAATCAGAGGAGGTATGATAAATACGCAGGTAGACCTGCATTCTACCCTCTCTCTCACTTTCCTTTTATTTCTTAGCAGTCTGATCCAAAGCTTTCTGATGTCCAGGAAATTCTTCGCAAAGAACTTAAGCCTTAAACGAAAGGAATCACAGATAAATATTTAACACTTCACAAATAAAACTGCTGAAGCAGGGATAGAGGTGCCCAGGACAGCTTTCTGGGATCAATAAATGGACAACAAATTGTATTATCTCAAGCAAAGCTTCCCTTATCATTAAAAAACAAGCAAAGCACTAGAGGTGACTACACTAAACTCTGTTAATGTTATTTGTACAGCTAAAATTCTTCTGTCACTTAAAAAAGTATTATCTCCTGGCTTGGAGGGATTTATTAACCACAATTTACTATCAGAAGTGCCTGTGGTCTATAGTGTTAAAAAACCACATAGCATTAGGCTTCACTCTGTACAGACTATTGAATATAACAGGCACCTCTTCAAAATTCAGACATTAAAATCTAAAGCTGTGGGATCAGGAGGGCTAGTCTTATCTTCTTTTCCAAAGTCAAGGAAAAAACCCACCAGCACATATAAGAGGTGGTCGTTAATGTGTTAACACCATCTTGGAAACACACGCAATGGAATAAAAATCCTCTCTATATATCATTATTTGCAGAAGATGCTTCCTGAAGAAACCTTTCCATGAAAAGTCCTCAGTTCTTCAGTAAGTATTCAATGGCAGAAACTTAACACATGTTATTTAATTAACCAGTGTCCCAGACACTAAAAAAATTTGATAGTTACAGGATAGTACAAATAAATCCCAGCATGATATATCTGCTGAAAGAACCCTCCTTCAAAAACCAGCACTTTTCATAGAACCAAACCTTCCTGACCAAAGCACCTTCATAACAGAAAAACCCCACATTTTGAACAAGCTGTAACCAGAAACTCATCAGGCCTTTATAATCAACAGAATATGCTTTCCAATGAGGAGAAAAGTGTGAACATCACAAAATAATTATCTTATAAAAAGAGTGTTGAAGTGGCCAGCTGAAACCACCAAGCAGGACCAAGAGAGTCACTAGAAAGAAGTCTAGCCAAAAAAAGAAAGGTACATGATGTTAAAAGACCAGACAAAGGGCAGAAATTACCCCCAATCAAAACAATATGATTACTTCAGCGTTCACCAGAAAAAGGATTCATGGTGGCCTAGAAACCTGTCTCTTGTTTTGTAAGTCTTCCTAGAGATTTGTCATTTGGCAATCATTACAAATTTGGTATCTTAACTCAAGTTCATTCATGCACATGCAGTGGTTCTATGACCTCTTACATCACGTACAAATGGCATCATGACTGATAATTCCCTCTATTCACGTTTGCTTTGTTTCCTAGAGTAAATATTCACATATATATGACGCATAAGGTAGTTCAGTGTATGCATGCTTTGCTACAGATGCAGAGTGGAGATTTAATTGCTTCTCCTTCTGGTCTTAGGAAAGAACGAACTCATAATTTGTACTAAAGCATTTTGGATTGTTTCTTCCTTACACTTTTAATCTCTGATGCTGTCATGCTAATTTTACTCAAGCAAGTAAGTTGTTAAAATATATCCAATACCTATAACATCAGGAAGGTTATTTTTCCTTGTCTAATGAAGCTAAACAGGTGAGATGCCCTGTTGCCTTTAAAAGAAGGAGGAAGAGTTGTTCAGGAAGCAGGTTCAGGGAAGGAAAACACCTCTAATGCCTTTTTCAAGCTTACCTAAAAACAGAGGCCAGACAAAGTTCAAAGAATAAATATATATATTTATATATATATATGTATATATAAGATATATATTTAATGAAGGGCCTTCAGGTACATGAAGGGCAGATGAAGCCTCCCCAAGGGGCTACACCCCAAATGGATGATGGTCACAAGTTTTTCAGGCAGATGTAAGTTTGGTCTATTTACCTGTCAGGGATTGATCCTCCAATTCAGCTTCAGATAAAGAAGTCATATTCCATTTGACTCAGCTAACTCCCTACCAATTACTTTTCTTTATACTTTTTGGGGCATGAAGCTGTAGGGTGTCCTTGAGTTTCAGGCCTAGAGGAATTGTTTTGTCTAACCAAAATGTGTAGTAGCTAACATATATGGAGTTTAGAGTTATGTATTAATGCAGTACAAGATTTGAAAAATATAAAGGCTAAAATCTTAAGGTATCACCTCTTCCAACTTTTTAATCAACCTGATCCATTAAACAGGTTGTAAGATTGGGTGAGGAGGCTTCTCCTGTCATATTTGTACATGGGAAGATATACTGATTTGGACATTAGTGTTTAAATTAACAACATTAACAACCATAGATTGTAGCTGACATGACTAAGAAACAGGCACATGCTAAAGATAAATACAAACCTGATGAAAAAAACATATAAGCTGGGTAAAGATATACTTGGTTGTGGGAGACATTGAGGCCCCCACAGGTGAGGAATCTCTCCCTTGGAGGGAGAGCAGAGCTTAAACACTTACTGTGAAGTTAACCCCCATTAGTTACCACTATACTTCCTGGTTTCTCCCTATTTGTCCATTTTTACATATTCCCATTGGTCCATTTTGGACCCTTCATCCAATTGATTACTTTCTCAATCCTTCCCCTGATTGGTCCAAGTTGTAAACCCCGCCCCCTGAGTTATATATTTAATCCGGGTGTCCGAGGACCTTGGGGTCCTTCAGTCGTTGGTTCCTGGAGAATAAAGACCTCTGGAAGATCACTGTCTTCTGCCTGTTCCTGTGCCGCCTGGGGAAGAAGCTCGCTGGAGGAGCTGCTAGGAGAGCTGTTTTCACAGCTCACCTCTCTGAAATCACTGGGCTACATAGCCAGGTTGCTTTCGCAGCCATCACAACTGAGCTAAATCACAGGGAGTGCCTGTGCACCCGGGGACCCAAGGCGTCCTTTTAAGGGCAGCTTTCCAAGGAAGGTCGCGGCACCCTGAAGGCATCATCGGCCCTTCAGCGGCTGTTGGCGGCACTTGGTTAAAAAAGCAGTGTTACATGGCCCCTAAGTTAATGTTAGTCACAGTCACATGTACTACCTTCCTCCTAGCTTCTACTATCTGAATCTGCTGTGCTGAAGAGAGAGGTCTTATGTAGTCTTATGAAAGCAGAACTGCAGAGAATATTTAAATGTCACATAAACTACATTCACATCTATTAAACCACTCAAATTTTGCCCTATGGTCTTTGGGTTTAGAAGTGTAATGAAAGCTTTTGACAAAGGGCTAGTGAATAAATCCTTGGGATAACAACACTGCCTATTACTGAGACAGGACAGAAATAAACTGGAGGACATTAAAATGCGTTTTTTTCTTTTGAAAGCAAATCATTGGCTCTGCAGTAGCTTGAAGTATTTTACAAGTGCAATCTGTGCTTCAGCTAAACCTGTGCATTGTTAAAAACATTGATACCAAGGTGTGTGGCGTGGAGTCAAGTGTTCCCAGAAATGGAATTACAGGTAGAAAGAGGAAGGAGGCTCATGGAAAAAAATCCAGGGGCCTAGGGAAGCCTGGTTCTAATCTCTTCTTGTCTTCAACCATAAGATTTCCATTATTTAGGTTAGGTATAACTAATCCTCTTTGGCCCTTAGCATTTTGGGGGTGATTCTCTTTTTATCTAAGCTAAGTTTAAACTCAGCAGAACTGACAAATGGTACCTAGCAAAATCACTGTCTCAGGGCACTAAGTAAAGCGCACATAATTTCTCAATTCAGACATGGTCTTATCAATACGGTTATATGGTTGGGTAAAAGGAAAAAACTGGTTTTCAACAGAACAGGAAAGGCCAAGTTCTGGAGCTCAGCTTAGCACTTAAGCAAACACTCAAGACTTTCAATCAAGTGTTTAGTGTATCTTATGACATATTCCTAAAAGAGACTTTGAATCAGTAAATCCTTTGAAAGTCTGGCCCCCAGCTGCACTTAACTGTTGGCTCCTATCTGACCTATGAAAAATCCTACATTTTCTTTCTGGTAATGAAAAAAACCCAAAATACAAAACAACAAAACCCAAAATCAAACACAACCAAAAATCCCAAATCCCAAAAGCATTAGTCTAGAGAAAATACATTCCAGATCAATCTTGGCTGATCAAGCACAATCTTGAAAACATCTGTGTGAAATTGTATTTACTACCCAACATACTGAGGTAAAAAAAAAATAAGCCACAGTACTGCTACAATTAATGCTGTATTAATGAAGATGGGAAAAGAGAATTGCCTATTGCTTTGCAGTTACAAATGAAACCTTGTAATCCTATGTTTGCGTTCAATGTTTCTAACATACAAAATAAACCATTTCATAGTAATTTTTCTCTCTGTGTCAGCTTCCTGATCAGGCGGACTAACTAATTTAAATTATATCTGTTAAAGAAAAGAACATACAAAACTTCAAGAAACAGAAGAATTAAGTTTTCTCAGAGAAAAATCAATTAAAAGTAGACACTCCACAATGTTTCAGATACTGTTTCAAGCTGGCAGCATTATATAGTGTAAATCTGTCTGTCTTCCATAGGCTTCTCTATTTTTACTGTGACATAAAGGACAGTAAAATTGTTAGAGGACATCTTTTTATCCCTACCTTCTACCAAATTTTTTTTTATCTCAAAGAATACTGCATCCAACTGGAGACTGAAAACTGAAATTAACATTTATTCAGTAGGAATTTATTCTTCAGCTTCACTCACCAGAAATGGCATCAAAGCTGCCATTTTCTTTGGTAGTCATCTGCATTTCTGTTAAGGTACCAAAACCAAGCAGTTTTGCCTCAACTTTTGAGTTTTGCAATATGGAAGGGGCCCTCTGGGAAAAACAAGTGTTTAACAACATAAGAGGAAGCCTCCCTACTGAACAGCCATTTTCTTTCGGTTGAAGAGGAGAAAAAACCTCTCAGTTTAAGTCAAACATCTCATCTCATCACGACATGGGTGCATACCAGAATGTCGATTATTTATTGCCTCCATGGACACATTTATTGCATACATGGAGACACTTCTCAGATACTTTCCTTCGTGAGGAAAAAAAAAAAAAAAAAAAAAAAAAAAAAAAAAAAAGCAGGAGCAAACCAGTTTATAAATATTTGGCAAATTTTGACTGTTATTAATTACAGTTTAAAAACACTAGAAAATTTGGAAAGCAACACTCTTGAGATATAGAAATTTTGATTCACTCAGCCCTACCCTATTTTGATTAAAAAGATTATTCTTTTGCCAAAGCTCTTTCTGTTCTAATTGGCGAACACCACTGAGCAAGCAAAGGTACTTTGCTGGGAAACAAATAGCAAGGCTTTGTTGAGAAAGAAACTTAAGTATCTGCTTTGTAAAGACTAAATCGAAGTTCTTAGTTGTCATTTTGAGCAATTCTAATGTGCACATTTGCTTATCTTTCCACAGACTGTAGAGCAGGAAGACAGAAGAGTGCAGAGGGATTTAGCAGTTGTCAAAATAAGTGAAATGTCTTAAAATGGAACACTGAACAAGAACCATGTGCATTTCTGTTGCAAATCCACTGAATTCAGTCAAACCAAAACAAATTCTGTTTTGGCCAACAATGAACTTTGGGTTTACAAGTTTTCTTCATTGAAACAAAAAATTAAATTGTGTATCCCAGGCAACTGAATGCTGCACACACAGTGCTATTTTCTCTCTAGAATAATTTTATCATGCTATCAGGATACTTAGAATGGACCTGAGATAAAGCAGTCAGACAGTGCAAAAGGAAGAGTAGCATTCACCTGTTCTTCCAATAATTCACCTTTTCTATTAAAATTAGTTTAGGTTTTTTAGCAATATATATTATTTTAATATCTTTTTATTTTAATCTCTTTTTCAAATCTGATTTAGTTTTCAGAACACTTCAGTGCCCAGGCTTTTACCAGCATCCACTGGCAGGTTTCACATAAACTGATGGTTCCTATTCAAAAAGACTTGCATTTTCAACAGGAGGGAAGTGTTTAGGAACAGTATCTCTTATGCACTATTGCCAAGTAATAATCCTGGAAATTATCACTGAGAACTAAAAATAAACTCTTCAACAAAACACAAGTCAAACCTTAACCATTTACCTCAATCCCTCTGGTTTGGGGTTGGGGGAGTTTTTTTCAATACTATTTGTCATTTCATATTAGAGAGAGATTTTGGAAGATACTACACGTGTGGCCACAGGTATCTTCCTATTTTGCAGCAAATGAACAACCTTTTGTAAATCCATACACATTTATTGTATGGTAAGTGATATTTTAATGAAGAAAATAAGAGTGCTCAGAAGGATCAAAAGTAATTTCTGTTCCTTTCTATCACAAAAAGCCCTTCCTGACTTCAAAACTACAGCAAAAGCAATGGCAACAATGTCAGACTTCTACATGGCAGTAGGAAGATCTGATTCCTCTGGTTGCAAATACTACACTTAATTGCATACATTTAAATCAGTGTAACAGAAGTCTCTGTGCAAATGTACTGCTCATGGAGGAGGAAATCTGATATAAATTGAAAATTAGGAACTTAATAAAATTTTTTGTCTATTATGGAGGATCACTTCCCAAGGGATCTGAAAAGAAACAGTATTTATAGGAAGAAATGCAAATATTTTATTGCTTTCCAATTGTCAGAATTCCTTAAGAATATTAAGAATGAAGGATAAGAAACTAAATTCAGATAGCAAACTGTCCATACCTTGGGCTATATTCAACACCTATGTACACAATCTTATTAAGAAAAGGTTCAAGATTATTTAAAAGGTAATTGTTTTGTCTGTAATACTGTATAATGCCTGTAAATCAAGAGCCTTTGGGTATATTTTTCTTTGATCATGTCTTCCAATCTTTTGTTCTTCTGGTAATAAAGCCAAATAGTTGTACCATTTCAAAAGAATACTACTCCCTTATTCACTTCTAATTTCTATTTTAACACAGCAACTTGGAAATACACATTTATAAACGTTTTAGTTCGATAAATCGTGTGGAAACACCAAATTATGTAAAGGGTTTCACGTTTGCTAATTCGGTTTTAATTTTGTTTCCTGGCCAATGAACCAATTAATGTGATAGTTTAGTGTTTGCTATTTTATATATGACATGGGGAACACAAAAAAAGCAAAACAGGCTCACCTTAAAATTACAAAAGATAGTTTATTCACACACATTAAGAATAAAGAAAAGAGGAAAAGAAACAAACAAAAAAACCAAACCAAATGAAAAACCTTCAAAACATCCTTCCTTCCTGCCACAAATATTCACTTGACTACTCACAACATAAAAAGACAAAACCTGTAACTTCAGTCAGGGTTATCATTTAAAAATAATCTTTCATTAGTTCCTTTAGGAAAGGAGTCTTTCTGTGTCTTATGGAGATCACAATTCTACAGCAGCCTGAAAAAAAACCCTGCAAAAACTGTGAGAAATCCTACCTATGGCTGTTTGCCCGAACTCTGCACAGAGGTCATAAACTGCTTATTGGGTGTATTGTTTAAGAATGCCTCCTCTATCATAAAAACCAAAATCCTCTTCTATCTCCAAAATCATCTTCATCTCAAAAACTGTCTCATTTTTCCCTAGGAGCAAATGGCTTCATATCACTTTGAACTAGGGCCATGCATCCCCTGCAAACAGCATTTATATGTTATAGGAAAAAAAAGTCCATTCTCCATAAATACAGAAATGTTACAGCCATATAGGCTACTCTTCTTCCTTTGCCTCGAATAGTCTTTTCACTCTTTCTTCACTGACTCATATGTCTTTTTATGGTTTAATCACTTTGCCTTGTCTTCACTCCAGGGAAAGGGCCAGTGCTTTGAAAAGTTCATCTGCTGGCGAGAGAAGAGTTAGTGTGCCCGGGCCTGTGCTGATCACGACGTGCCTGCCATGCGTGAGCTGTGAAGATTTCCAGGCCATGCTGCTGGCAGGGGGCTCGGTGGATGCTTTCTTCTCCACCCCTCGGACTCATGGACTTTTGCAAGGCTGCAACTACTGGAGGCCCGAGGCGGCTTTTCTTCCACTCCCCCGCTGCTCACCGTGACCAGGCCCACCAGCATGGCTGGGCTGCTTCCCCCGTGGGGAGCATGGCTCCCAGAGGGCTGGTCAGGCCTGGCCCAGCTGCCCAGGGGCAGCGAGGACCAGGCCCAGCCTGGCATGGTAGCCACCACACGATGTTACCTTGTGAAAGTCCCAGAGCAGAGAGAGAGTGGATCCAGTCATTCACAACTTAAATAGTTTCTCCAAAGAGTCACTTTCCTGTCCCCTCAGTGGCTGAAACCAAACATCAATCACCAAGGACTGGCCCCCGATAGGTGACCATCTGCCCTAAAGGCTCCAAGGTCCTGGCAGGGTCATATTCCACCTTTAACACAACATTCCTTGCACATATCCCTACAAAACAACTCATGTTCACAATGCTCTGCTGTAGCCTTCCTCTGGTAAGGAATTTCGTAGGCCCACATTTTTTGAAATTAACAAGGAGGTGTGTAACTGTGTCCTAGGGTGGTTTGGGGGAAAGGCTGTTTGGGTTGGCTTCTCAGAGGGACCCTATTCAAAAGTTTTCTCCCAAATTTGCCCTACACCAGGACAAACTGTAATATAAGAATCATCTGTCACGCTATCATCTCATACTATTCCTACTGAAATTCCTGTGGGAAAACGGGTATAAGTAAAACCATGAAGACCAGCTCCTACATAAGGCTAGGGGTTTAACTTAATGTAAAGTAGAACTGAAAAAGGCTCACATTATGAGACTTCCCTGCACCTTAAACATACCACCATTGTTATGCACTTTCAAATGTAACAAGTATTGCACCTTAATATTTTCTGAAGTACAGACAAGATTCTCTCTCAGACTTCAGGATTAGAGCTAAAGGCTTCATATTCTAAGGTTTTTGACTCCAATCACATTCTGGATGTGAAATCAGCATCTCCTCTTAGTGGTCTCTCACCTGTTGTGAAAACTAGGATGCAATGCATGTTTTTAATACACAAGCATGATACTGAACATCTGCACAAACCATAAAGAGAAGCTTTTCCTGGTGTTTATAAATCTTACACAGAAGATTACCTAATTACACTATATTTACCTTAAGCAGAAGACTAAGCTCAAACTTGTGTTATGTAGACCCCGTCCTTAAGAGAAAAATACAGTTGTCATCTCTGCATGTGCTCCTCATGAACTTTTGCCCAGCCTATGCAGAGACATTGCTCTGCCTACAATTCCATTATTGAATATCATAGGGTAACAGTTTGCCTCATAAATATTTACTTGAGAAAATAATAACTAGATACATCTATTCTTATGGTATATTTTCTAGCTTAAACTCAAGTGGGTTTTTTTTTTGCAGGCATACAATGAAATTCTCACCTGTGCTATCACATCATATTTCTGTTCTATCTCAGAATTATCTCAGGGTAATTAAAAATGTACCCTGCACACAAATCAGATATAAAAATCTATTAAATAGTACATATGACTTCTGAACAGCAGGCAAACAAGTTAGTTGTACTTGTAAACTGACCAACTCTTATTGAAGACATGAGCAGCATACAGTTCTGTATCTTCCAACAGAGTTCTTGCCTGCATGTTTATCTCTGCTTTCAACTTCCTGCACTGTTGTCATTACCTACAATGCAATGCATGTGGATGGGAAGGTCAAATCCATCTAGCCATCAAATCCATCAATCTCAGCAATTAAAAAATATTTGACATCAATGCACTGCTTGTTGAGGGCTAGGTATATACAAAGGAAAGGGGAAAGGATGGCAGGGGGAGGAAGGAAAAGGAGTAACAAATTATATGGAAACATCATGGGTAGGAATCAAGACATCACCTCCAATCAAGATTCTCTCTGACATTACTCCTTCTAAAATACACTGCACAGTCCCATCCAACTCTGACAACTTCCTATGGAGTGGTCTACTTGCTGCATGCAATGACTATTATCTTTCCACCCTCTCCATTCCCCCAGTTTTCTGCAGATTAGAGTCTGCTGTGCGTTAGGAAATACTCTTATTACAAGAGTGAGGCAGTGGAAAAAGGTCAAGCTCCCTGTAAGCTTTTGCCCTCATTGATGTGGTCATTAGATGGTGAGTGCTAAATCCAGATTGTAAAAATCAATTGAAACTGAACCTAGAGAGCAGCTAAGTATCCTAGCTTCATGTGTCTCTCATTTGAAAACAGGCAAGTTGTAAAAACAAGAACTTTGGCATTTATTCAATACCTTATCTTTTTACCTGCAACAAGTCAGGCTTGCATGTGCACTGAGGTGAGGAGCCACAGGTGTAACATTCTGAGTCCTTACATGAGAGCTACATCCATTAAAAGCACAGCATTCACTCAAGCAAAACATCTTGAGATGCATTCACACTGGAATCAGAATCTGAAAGCAGCTACTGGAGAATTTTGTCTTTTGTACATGCTATCTGACTACAGAAAAAAAATCTAAAAAACCTGAAAACAGGTACAGTTACAAAGGAAGATATGAAAATAGGCACATCCTTTACTGTTTGTTTATTAACAGCCTAGTGCACATTCTGAAATATTCCAGAAAACATAGTAACCAAAAGCTACAAACTCACCATATAATTTTGTCATTGTTAAAATGCTATATTAGATTTCCAACTAGAAACTTTTGAACAAATAAAAAATGTCTCTAGGTAAATTTCCAAGTAATAAAATAACTTGTATCAATCAGTTGTGTCTCAGTTTATTCTGTGTATTGACAGGGATCTCAACTACTACAGCTTTCTTTCCTAAATTAGAACCAGTAATGCTAAATAGGGAAGGGTAGACAGCTACTTCACACATCAGTAAAGTGGCACTAGCTTGAAGCAAATCAGGTCTGCTTTCTTCTCTAAAACACTCTGGAACAGTTGCAAAAGGTTTTGCTCTTTTCTAATGTGACAAAATGGTCTAATGTGACAAAATTACTCACCTTCCCCATCAGGGCTCATATTTTCATAGGAATCCCAGCGTACTAGTGGGTCTGATGTATTGTAATCAATAATTACTCCATGTTCATTCTGAAGGTGTTCCCATCCTAAAATGGAACATGTGTTTGAGAAAATTATCAGTCAAATATGTAATTATATACACGCATGTATGTAGCCTTCTGACAGACATTTGCTCCCTGAATGGCAACACCCTATTCTGAAATGTAAGAAGCAGCAAGAGGGGAAGAAAGGTTAAATAAAAGTTTTTAAAAAGCATTTAATTTATCATTCAGGGAATTTTATCTTGAGCTTTTTGATTATGATGTAGGCTGATAACTTAGATAACTGTCCCTAAATACAACTAACACAGATGATCCACCCAACCCTAGAGGATCAGCCATGATGAAGAGCTTTTGAGAATGAAACCATGAGTATCTATAAGGAGATGGTTCTAAAGGAATGATAAAACTAGACTTTGTTACAGATTTCATTCTGATTCATATAGATTATGATTCTGATACCAGAGCAATTTATCACTAAAGATGAACAGGGAGAGCTGAAAACTGTGACTTCATGTCCCTTCCAGTGGCAGCTCTGCAGAATCTGACACTAGACAGCTGGCTTTCAATGTGTTTTGCTGCACTTAAGTATGCTCTGCTGAACATACCTGGAATTTTCAGCAGTAACCCATGTTTTTGTGCCCTTAAGGCGACATTAAATAATGTTCAGGTTTTAAATGGATACAGTGAGGAATTTAGGCATAGTCCAGTGATTCAAAAGCAAATCACAGGCATCAAGAATTCATTACATTGAACTTGACTTTGATATTGATGCAAAATCAGACTCTTTTCTGTCTAGATTAGGAAACAAAGAAATCCTCAGTTATCAAACATTTGGCTGTGTCTACAAAGCAAGTCTTACTGCAAATTTTTCTAAAGCCACAGTATTATGCACATACTGTGACTTTTAAAACAAAAATAGTTACAATTAGGACAAGAATGCTATGATCCTGTACCGTTATGTGCAGCCTGGAAAAAGCCATCTGTAGAGAGTTTGTGTGATAACATTTGTCACAAAGCAGATGTATGAACTTTGTTATTAAATATTCAGAGATATACTCTTGGCAACTTCATTCTTTCTTAAAAAATATCAGTCAGTTATGTTCTAAAATACTGTGTCTAGCTTCAAACTACAGAATATAAGAATTATATGAATAAATTGAAGCAAATTCAGGGGAGCATGACCTGTGTGGTCAGGACTGAAAGACTTTCCTTGTGAGGAAAGGCTGAGGGGTCAGGCCTTCTTCAATCTGGAGATGGGATGGTCTTGACAAGGAGCTGACAGCAGCCTCCTGAAGGCTGTAGAGGAGACAGCCAGGTTGGAGCAAAACAGAAAGAAAAGAACAGGCAAAATCTGAATCTAGATAAATTTAGAGTCAACATAAGGAAAAAGTTATTCCACTGTGAGGACAGACAGGCATTTAAATAGCCCACCCACTGAAGCTGTGATGTCTCTGTCCTTGAAGTTTTTCATGATTTGACTGGGCAAAGCTCTAGGTAAACTGGTCTGATCTCACAGATGAACCTGATTTCAGCAGGAGGATGGACTAGAAACACCCTGTAGTTATTCTGTAATTCCATAATATTTTCAGATGTGGAAAACTCATTTTGCAAAAATTGTAAACAAGTATTTCAAGGCGTCACCAAAAATCAGGAAATAAACTCTCCAACCAATTCATACATTAGAAAGTCAACATTACTAGCAGCACTGGCTGCATGGGATTTCTCTGCAAAGCATGTACTCCCAGTAATCTAACAGACCAGGTTATATTCCTGAAACAAATACATACTCATCACATTTCCTGAATACATGCATATCTGCTAATTATTTCTGTGGACTTACTTGGATATGGTTCCAGATTTTCTTATTAATCTTTTCTCTTTCAGAGTATTTCAAACATATGCTTATGCCATAATGTACTTCACTTATCATTCTTTGTTCTGATACATGATCCTTGTTCTCAAAACTAATATCTCTGCTAGTATATATTAATCACTAATGTAAGTAAAAAAAGGAAGCATTAGCTGGCACAAGGCTTGTTAGTCACAGATGTAGAGAATTAACACAAGGTCACATTAGTCTCTGGTATTTGTATTAAGCACTGTATGTGTAAAACTAAGCATTAACCACAAATATAGGGATCATTATACTATTGTACTAAAGCTAAAGAATTTTTCAACATCTTCCCAGACTACTGCATAGACTTCTTCTTACAGAAATATAACTTGTCCAGTAACAAAGATGAGCTGCTCTTCCTAGTCAGTTAATTCCTCAGACAGTAACTGAATACAAATATCCAATTACTTGAAACCTCACTTTCCAACAGCTTGAAGGCTACTAAAAAATCCACACCTCTCATTTGTCATGTAAGGAAGGGAAACTGGGAAAAAACCTTGGTCCTTTTTTAGACATGTCAACTGGCTTGTCTTCGAGCATTTACTATCCAGAAACATTTAGAACAAGCTAGTCAAATTCATTTATAAAACTGGGGTTTTTTTCTGGCTTTTTAATGGGCTAAGTGAGATTTTTGTGCTCAGCTGGACAGAATCCAACTTCTTTAGTGGTTGAGGCCAATATTTTCTAAATTATCAAACTTGTGGAAAAAAAAAAGGAGGAAAACATGCAATTCACAGGACAGTGAGGACACTGAATGGGACTGTGTATGAGATAGACAGTTAAGAGTATTTGGTTTTCAATCAGGCTTAGGCAGGATACATACTTTTTGGGACACTATAAAATGACTAAGAACAGAATTAAACTGCAATGATCTGCATAATCTTAAATTCTTCTGCAAGTAAGAATTATTGCATAATCTTAAACATATTAAAACAGAATTTTGTTTGCAGCATAAAATAAAAGTATGCAGAACATCCTACAAGCCAACTTCAAAGCAGAAGCATTTTCAAGAAAACTACAGCTCTAAACTGAAGACAGTCCAAACTTCAACACAGCAAACATAATCAATTATGAGAACATCCAAAAAAGGTTATGGGATAGGCTACTGCTGTCACTTAACGCTGAGCCAAACCACCTGCTATGTTCTACACAGATACACAAATGTTTTCTACTAGATGTAGCAAGTGTTCTGGTATAGCTTTAAAACAAAATCTGGTGACTTCTATGCTGATATAAATTCAGAATCTTTATTAACTTTCTCAAACTTAAACCATACATACATATTAATGAAAAAGCAACATACATTTTAATGAAAAAGTAAGGTTTTTTACAAGAGAAGTGGAATAAAGGAGGAAAAAAGTTGTTTGGGTTTTTTAAAATCCACATTTCAATATGATTTCTTTTCAAAACAAGCATATTCTTTGTTCTCTATGCTCACCTTGAATTTTCTCTGGAGTTCCTGAAAACACTAATTCCACCTTGCTGTAATCAGGGAAACGGTCATCTGAGAACAAAGGACAGGATTTCAGCAAGATGTTTCCCAGGAGAGCAGTTTCAGAGCACTCAGAAATCAGGATTCTCTATAGCTGTCTATACATGTACCCTCATCACTCTTCCCTTCTCACTTGCAACTTAGTAATCTGCTTTTAAAAGCCACATTCTTTGTGCCACACGTTCTCCAGAAAAGACCACATAAATGCCAGCTGGAGTTTTGCTTGCTTTCTAGGACAGTCAAAATCAGAAGAGATGTACAGTTCCTAATGCCCTCTCTAGACATAAGACAGATGTGGCTTATAAAGAAAACACACCCAGGAAAATTAAAATTCGTCCTCATATTGGCTAAACCACAAATACTTGGTAGTATTGACTACAAAACTTGGTAGCATTATGTTGTATGTTGCAGGAAAATATATTTGATTTTAGTTTACTAATAACATAGATTGAGGAAGTTCCAGTTCAGCATATAAACAATAAAACTGACTATATGATTTGGAAAATATGAGGACTAGTGCGACACATTTTCAAGTGTGTCCAAAAACTTCAAGTCCATTCTTTGATATTCTGAAGCATATTAAAAGACTCAGATTAAGTATTAAAAAAAAAAAATAAATCAGACTTTTTGACTGTTTTCACTAGCCAGAAAAGGGAATTATTTAGCTCATCTTACTTTCTTCAATGGTGACTAAGAGAGTCACCATTTAAATGAATGTCTATTGTTTTTATAAATGTGAGAGAAGGTGATAAGGACTATGTAGGAGTATCTGAATTATTCTGACAAGTTATCTCACTTTTCCTGTCACTAGGGTTTTACTAGTGTTACACACAACAATTCAACTAATTCAAAGCAGTCTCCCTTTCCCCAAAAATGAGAAAAAAAAAAAAGAATCCTTTTGAAAACAGAAGATTATCACGTGCACATGCCTGTGCACCTGCACATATACACATCCAACCAACCTCAGAAGACAAGTACCTTTGTTGGCATTATCCAAATCTTCTTTGCCAAACACCAAGCCATGTCCTTGAATAGCTCCCGTGTGAAACTGAAGGCGAAAAATCACATCACGAGTAGCTGACCTGTATTTTTTGTGATAACACTTCATCTAGAAAGATGGAGCAATATTTTAGGTCAGAAAGTATTTTCTTACAATTCTGAAAAAATGTGTGTATATATTAGTTGCTAATTAAAGCAGCCACAACACAATTTATTGTAGACGCCTCTCATGTTGGAAGAAGCAGGGTATGCATTATTCAATCATTTAAAATTACACAGGTCCAAGGATACTTCAAGATATGTAAAAAATAATCACTATTTTCATCATTATCAGTCACCTATCAGTAGGTTCTGAGCCAGTATCACAATATCTGGCAGTCCTATATTAAAATGCTGTATACAGACAAGATCTTCCCTATCAAATTAATGAATTTCAGAACACCCATTTCAAAATAACTGAAGGATATGGGGACTTTTTCAAAGCAAGCCTGCAAGCTGATTATATCTATTTTAGGACTTGTAAAGAAACTGCTCTAGAGATGATAGCATCTTATTTTAAGTTACTGCAGGAAGTTGATGGTAGTTTTGACACCTTGGCTAGAACACAGAAGTCTACAAAAATATCTAGTATGAATTTCAGTAGCTAGAAGTGAACACTATACCTGTTCTCTAACATCAGCTTCCCTTAGACTAAATCTATGGATATTTTACCAACTAATTCTCTGAGTCTACTGTAATACAAGGCACTCATCATTCTTACAGGAATATGTAAAAATTTTGGCAACCTTAGTCACAGGACTGAAAATTTTGTTATACTATCCTGATTATCTCAGGATTTTATGATAAAGCAAATATTACTGAAATACATTAAGAAGAAAACAAAAACTACTTTTATTAAAGTCAGAGTAAGAAAAGTATCCTAGATAGAAAATGCCAAACAATTGAAGGGCATAGAGTTATTCAAATGAAATAATGTAAGAAATATGTAGGAACCTACAAGGGATGCTTCTGAAAGTTATGAAATTCTTCTCACTACAGAATTTGAAAAATCTAACAGAAGATGTTACTATCTAACCTTCATTATAGTAACCTCATGATATCCTAAATTTCAGAAGTTAATCAGCACTGACCAGGCACACAGGACAACTTCTGAAATACTTCAACCCATATATCAGAAATGTTTTCTTTTCAAGTATTCCGTATGCAAATCACATATTCCTAACCCATTATAAGGGCTGGGAGATCCTCTATGCATGTAATCTCTATTTTATCTGAAAGCAAGGAGGTTGTTTGTTTCTTTGTTTTAAGAGAATCCCCTACAGTATATTGGCAATACCACATAAAATAGTATTGGTTTCTTTTTTTAGACAGTGCACTAAAAGGAACATTGTGTACACACCCCTATCTATTAAAGTGATCTACTTCCTTTTAGTGCAACACAAATACCAGCATCACTTCAGTACTTTAATTACCAAAAGGTAAGGTATGAGTAATAGTTTGACTGCATGAGTCAATAAACAAATGCTTGGTCTCCAGTATGCCAAGCAACTCTGTAAAGACAAAAAAACCCCATAAAGGATGAAAAATGCAAGTTTGTCCAGAAGCGAAAAATGGACAGAAACAGAATTAAGAGAGCCCTGATGAGAGATATTAGAACTAAACTGCTCCAAAATGCAGAATTGGTATGAAAGTAACTGTGATAAATCAATTGTATTATGTAAGAAGAAATACTTGAAAAGAGCTTCTTTAAGTTTATATACATTCATCCACAATTTAGGTTTTGGCTTTGCACAGTTGTTGGATTTAGTCAAAATGTACTGTCTTTTACATAATCTCATTCATAAAAATGCTGAATAAGAGAACAAGTTCCTCTTTCTTTCCACTTTGTAATTAAAAGTACCAGCCTTGGATTTAACCTAGATTAACTTAAAATTAAATAATTTAAAAAAAGAATTAATTTAACTTTAAATTAAATTAATTTTAGCCCTAAAGAACTTACCTACAGAGAACTGTCATTTTAATTAAAATCTGTCCTCTCTTACAATTAGTAATTTTTTACCACTATATCCATAGACTGAAAATATCTTTTAGTGCTCGGTATGCATAATAAGCTTTCAATGAAGTCCAAGCCTAACTTTTGAATTCTTACTCCACTGACTACGTTTTGATGCCATACTCAAGAATTAATGCAAGCCATTGAAATGTGCTGGGAAATTCTTATATGCATTTGCCACTTTTGCTGCACTTGTCTGCAGCTTTTCAACAGATGCATCTGTTCTGTATCACCACATGTTATGCACATTATGTTAACAAATTCCCTAAAGCTAAGACAAGAAGGGATATTTAATTTACTTTTTAAAACAAACAAAAAAAATTACAAGTAGTTAAACCTTTTGGAAATGGAGGTGGAGGATCTTACAGATCATTATTTTTGTCTGATACCACTGAAGTTTTTGCTTAGCCATAATTTAAAAAAATATTCAAAACTTAAGTGAAGTCATTGTTTCGGAAATACTGAAATGCTCAGAAAGAAACTGGTTTGCTCAGAATTATCTCAAAACTTAGCATGAGATTAAGGAAGATTTTCTCTTTTAAAATGATGCATTACAGAAAAGCTACATGCTCTTTTGTCATTCTAAAACCTCATTTTAGTGTTGCAATGTATTTGAACAGTTTAGAACGCAGTGTGCCCCAGCCAAACAACCTGTAGTTATTTGTGGTGGTGCAGATTTATTTGCATTCTGTATTCTCTGTTGTAACAGTTCAAGTTTATTTGTATTTTATGGTTTATGTGACTTGTTCCATGTACACTTCATGGGTCCTTCTATGTATCCCCTTTTCTGTTCCCAGTTGTTGGTTTCTCCCAAACCTAACCCCTGTCAGTCGAGTTGTTCCCTACCCTCTTCTTTCCCTGTCAGTCATAATCGGCTTCTCCCTGTCTTCTAGAAAGATCCAGGGAGAGTGTCGACTGATTGGCAGAGGCCCGGGAATTCCCCTTCCCCCCTTCCAGGATTGGGTGTTGAGTTGTCAATTCCTAACAGAGCCACTCCTAAACACTTTCCCATTGGACATATATTGTCCGCCCCCCTTTAAACCTGTTCTTAAGCTGTGTGCGCCCAGGATCTGTGCTCTGTCTGGGCAGGATCTCTGGAAATAAACCTCCAGCTTGATTCACCTAAACAGAGTCCACCTTTTTTCCTTTGCCTCAACCACGCTCCTTCCTAGCCCTCGGGAAAAGGATTTACTGTGCAGGCAGTGGCTCCAGTGCCAGTCTGAAGTCCTGTGGCCTGCAGTGACAAGACTAGCTGGAGGAAAGTCATGCACTGCTACAGTTATTCTTATCAGAACTCTTTGGAATTCATCAAGGTTAGTGAGACAGAAACAGTGCTAAATTATGAAAGAAGACCCTGAGAAGCAGAATACCAAGAATGCAAGAAATAGATAAAGTATGGCCATGAAGCAATGGACTGTAACCAATCATATTTCCTGAGGAGTGCATGCTGAACGCGTGGACAAAATAGAGGATCCCATCAAATAATGCATGGTCAGGTGAACAAGTAGTCTTAGAATGTATAAATATAGCTTAATGTAAACAATAATGGCTTCTGCTTAATCATACTGGTTGGTCGTCCAAACGGCCTGAGCTCCGGCATTTGAGAAATCTAAGTTTATCTATGAGTTTATCTAAGACTATTGAGTTATCTAAGACTGATTTCTTTTGAGATCTATTCTATTTCCATAGGCACTGACAGTCCTTCAAAAAGTAAGTGTCCTTAATTTAAAACTCTCTCAAAACTTTTAGAGTATGCCAATTTATAATAGTATATTTTAAAAATTTTTCTCCATTTTCCAGTGAAAGAACAGAAGAACAATATATAGAACTGAATGGGGAAGGAAGATTAAAAAAAGAATCTGATACCAAGGACACTGTCATGGTTAAGGAATGGTATTCCCCAATTCAATGTTTCCACTGAAACATTTTAAATCACACACCACTCGACCACAGCCCCTCGCCTTCTCCCCTGCAGCAGGCTGAAGAGAATTGGAAGCACAAATGGTAAAGATCACAGACTGAGATAAAAACAATTTACTGAAAACAGCAGTGAAATAAGACAATGAAAAGTAACAGCAACAATACTAAGAACAGTGTACAAGAGAAGGAAAAAAACCCCAACAAACTGAGTCACTGAAGATTGCTCAAACCTCCCCCTCACAGAAACCCCAAAAGTGCCCAACTGCTTCTTCCACCAATGCAATCTGAACCAGAAGGAAGCCCTTCCCCATCCCCAAAAAGTGAAATGAGATGGTATAGAATAACCTCTGGGTCCTAGCCATGTTCCTCCTTGCTACTGCAAAAATACATACATACTTATATATATATATACACACACAGGCACAAGCACAGGTATCATTTCCATAGTCACGGGCCCAGTCCCTCCAAGACGTCTGCTGAGTTCATTCAGTTCATGACTGTGAATTCCATCTGTCCTAGATGTCTTCTAGGGCAAAATAGGTGGTGTGCTGTTGGGTGGTTGCAAGCTGCATCAGTAGCTCATGATTAGTGTATCTGGAGCAGTCCATTCTCACTGTTCATGGCAGTTATGGCACACAGTGGTGTTGGAGTCCAGGACATCACTTTGGTCGCCCTCAAAAGTCAGGGACCACGGCAGAGATGTCTGGGACCTGAGCAAGAAGGTTTGATACCTGTACAGGGGGGGTTGATACCTGTACAGGCGGTCTGGGATCTGTACAGGGGGGTCAGAGACCCTGCCACAGAGCCCAGAAAGAGACTGGCTTTGACTTCAGCCCACAGCTGAATCAAATCAAATCCCCTATGATTTATTCCTTTCTGCAGTATATGGAGGTTTTGATTGAGCAGAGCCAGCTCAACTGATAGAGTTCTAGTGTAAACTAACCAGGTGGCCTCTGCTACATGCCAATATATGAAGGTCCCACTATTCATTGTTTTCAATATGGTTTTTAACAGTCTATTGTAATGTTCAGTTTTCCTAGAGGCTGGTGCATGATAAAAGAGTATGATATACCCACTCCATACCACACTCTCTGGCCCCAGTGTCTATGAAGAGATTTTTGAAATTAGTCCCCTTGTCAAACTCATGTCTTTCTGGGGTGGCATGTCTCCATAGGACTTGCTTTTCAAAGCACAAGATGATGCTCTGGGCAGTGGTGTGAGGCACAGGGTACATCTCCAGCCATCCTGTGTTTGCCTCCACCATTGTAAGAACATAGCACTTGCCCTGGTGGGTTTGCCTGAGTGTAACGCAATCAGCCCTCCTCATATTTATATTTTGACCATTGTCCCCCATACCACAGGAGCTTTGCCTGCTTCTTCTGCTTGACTGCATCACATTTCAGTTATGGAAAACCTGAGAGACAGAGCCCATGGTTAAATGCATTGCTTGATCACGAGCCCATCTGTGTGTTTCATCTCTCTCCTCATAATCTGAGGTGTCATGGGCTCACCAAGCCAGAAATAATTCACCTTATGTTGCCAGTCCAGATTCACCTGAGACACTTGAATCTTGGCAGCTTCATCCATCTGTTGTTGCAACCTTCTTTGGTAGCCTGACTCTTCAGTATCTGTGCACCTACATGAGATACTTTTGCAGCAAACTTTCTATGTAAGTAGCAACGTATTGCCACGACTCAACAGCCTGGATAGGTTTATCTCTGCACTACCAATTAATCTTTTTCCACTGGTACAGACATGCCCACAGAGCACTTGCCACCATCAGTGTCCAGACAGAGCATAGGCCATTTCTCTCATTCAGCAATACCTGAAGCCGACTTGACACGTTTCAGCTCTGTGACCTGACTTGGTCCGCCTTGTCCCTCAACAGCTTCTGCGATTTGTCAGGACTCCATATAGCTGCTTTCTGTTTTCAATGCATCTCTACAATAGAGCAGGAATGGTTGGTAAAGAGAGCATATTGCTTTTCATTTTCTGGTGCTGACTACATAGTGAGGCTTTCTCAGCACATCACCTCTCCTCCTGCTTCTCTGATGTTAGCCCAAAATTTTGCCTTCAGGCCAGTTTGTGTTGACTTCCAAGATCCTTGGGCAATTGTGGTTTCCTATTCAAGCTAGATGTGTGATCACCATGACTCACTCCATGAAGTATCAGTGGCCTGTGTGAAACATCATTTGAACATCCAACCCAGCACTGGCAGCTGAGGTGCCAGGAGGAACTGTGCTTTGGTGTCAATCACTTCTGAAGCAGCTCAAACCCCTTCAAATCCCAAGATCTCTTTTTTCAGTAGGGGTGTAGCAGACCTCGGATCCCCAACCCCAGAGCTCATCCTCAGGTCTCCCCAGGTACCTTTTTCCAGACACTCCAGGAAGAACCATTCTCCCCTGCTGTAGTATAGAGCAAACTTTTCATATCTTATCCTGTCCAGACTGGCCCAAGGGCTACTGCACAAGCAATCTTCTGTTTGATTTGTTCAAAAGCTTGTCATTGTTTAGGACCACACTTAAAACCATTCTTCTTCCAGGTCACTTAATAGGGAGAATCTGAAAACTACATCTTCCAAAAACCTATAATGGCTAGGAAAGCCTCTGTTTCCTTCTTGCTGGTTGGTGGGGTTATTAGCTGCTATTGTTTTGACCATATCCATTGGAATCTGACAACACTCATCTTGTCATTTGACTCCTAAAATCTGAATTTCCTGGGCAGGTCCCTTGACCTTACTCTGCTTTATGGCACAACTGGCCTTCAGGAGGACCTGGATTATCTTCTCACCCTTCTCAAAAACTTCCTCTACTGTGTAACCCCACAGAATGACATAATGACATCATCAATGTGTTGCAAGTGTTCTGGAGCCGTGCTCTTTTCCAGTTTAGTCTGCATCAGTACATGGCAAATAGTGGAGCTGTTTCTAGTCCCAGGGCAGTCAATACCAGGTGTACTGGACACCCCTCCCAGTAAAATCAAACTGTCGTCTGCACTTTGTCGCTAAAGGAATGGAGAAAAATGCATTAGCAATGTGAAAGGGTGGCACCACTTTGCTGCCTTGGACTCCATAGTGAAGTCCAGCATGTCCAGCACTGCAGCACTCGGAGGTGGTCTTCACTCTCCAATGGACTTATGCACTGTCCATACAGGACTAATAAAGGGTCAGCAAATCTTGCTGACCACTCCCTGGCTCTCCAGTAGATTAACCATTTCACGCACGTGGATCATGGTGTCCCAGTTTGTTGCGGTACTGTCAAGGGTACATTGCTGTGGTTGTGATCGGTACCTATTGTTTCTCAACCCTTGGATGTCCCACAGCAGAAAGCTCCACTGAGAGACCAAGCAAGGTGTTCAGCTGTCCAATTTCCTCTGTCTCCACAGCAGCTATCCCAAAAGCCCAGCGATGACCTTTTGGGTCCTCAAAATACCCTCTCCTGAGGTAATCTATGCCAAAGATGCACAGGGTCTCTAGACCAGTCACAGTTGGCTATTTTTGCCCTTCATTCTCAGTAAGCTCACTACAGCTTCCATTACAGTCAGCTGTCACCCCAGAAACTGCAAAAGGTTCTTCCCCCACATATCTTGATGGCATCAGGGTACACTGTGCACTGGTGTAAACTAAAACCTTACACTCGTGGGTCTGATGTGCCAGACCATGGGATCCACACAGTCCAGTAAATCAGACCATCCCTTTCTTCCATCCGGCTGAAGGTATTGCCCCTCCTGGTAACAGTACTTATTGCTCATTTCTTGTAAATATGGAGGTCCCTTCAAAAGTATCGGAAGTAGCATCAGTCCTCCTATTCTGTCTGAGAACTTGCTCACTGGAAACCGGAGCAGGATTTATCCTTGAAGAATTTCCTTCAGTAGTTGTGATTCCTCTCAACACACACCAATGCTGCTAGGACAGAGGTGGGTTTTCCATCCCACCTCCATACATCCTCTCCATGGTAATGCAGGTAAAACCGTATGACAGATATAGCTGGACTATATCTCCATGGATGACTTGGCTTAACAGATACCAACTCAACCAGCCTAGCTCAAAGTAAACAAGTCCCTGTCCAACAATAGGTTGGATTCAAACCCAGACAGAGGACCTCAGCCAACCCTTTTAAAGTACGGATACACCCATATCATTGGCCAGTGAGCTAGGCGAAGTTGAGACCCTTGACTAATCACGTCTGTAAGCACAGGAAATTTGAAAGCCTTATAAAAGGAGCTGCCACACAATAAATGGGGCTGTTGCTGCATGATCTTCAGTGTATTAATATTGCATCCCTGTCTCCTTCAACAGCGACATCTTGTGACCCTGATGTGATAGCAACAAGCAACCATGGTATTGCAGGGAGACAGAGGGCTGTGTGATAGTGTCACAGAGCAGCAGCATTGCTGCAGACATTTCATCAAGGTGTTTGAGCTCTGCCGAGGCAATTTCTGCTATCAAACACAGAAGCTCATAACATAGTTAATACTTGTGCTGACTGCCAAGGCCACAGTGCACCACCACAGATGGGAATTAATCCCCATGGTTTAAAAGCTTTACAAATCTGGCAGACTGATGTCACCCATATTTCTGAGTTCAGACAATTAAAATATGCACACATATCAATTGATACCTTTTCTTCTGCCATATGGGCATCAGTCCACTCAGGAGAAAAAGGCCAGGATGCCATCACATATTGGCTGCTTTGAGCATCCCTCATAACATCAAAACAGATAATGGACCTGCATACACATCACAAAAAAACTAGACATTTCTACAGCTCTGGGGTGTGTCACACCAAACTGGTATATCCCATTTAGGAATTGGACAGGCCATCATTGAACGTGCATGTGGCACTCTAAAATGCATCTTAGATAAACAAAAGAAGGGAATGTGTAGTGAAACCCCTCAGAGCAGAGTAGTGAAAGCTGTTTACATCTTGAATCACTTAACAGTACCAGAACAATCCCAAAACACAAATCTTAAATCATATCCCATCACTGTAGTCATCTGGAGATGCCCACTTACCTAACCTAAAGCAATGGTAAAAGATATTATCATGAGCAAGGTCCATGGACCTCATTACATGGGGATGTGGGTATGCCAGTGTTTCCATGGACACTGGAACAGGATGGATACCTGCCAGTGTGTTCACCCTGCTCTGCATCCTGCTTGGGACTAGAGACAATATCTTCCTGATGAAGCTCCAGCAGAAGTCACAGAGAAGTCAGTTAAACAACTTGTGCAATTGATACATAGTAATCTGGGATCTTTTTGAGATGACAAGTTTATTTAAAACAAAAGCTGAACTGGAAAAGTGGCTTTCCCTGTTACTTGATTTTCCCAGAGTTCTAAAGTTGAAATGTTTCTTGTTCACAGAGTTAAGTTGTAAGTTTGTAGCTTCTAAGTAATAAGACTGCTGCCTCCCAATTTGAAGCATGTATTGTTGGTAATCCTGCCTGACAGTTCCTGGGAATGGATGTAACATTTCCAATCATATGTGGGATGCATCAGGGCCTGGGAGAGGCTAGGCTGCTTGTGTTAGGTAGAATCATGTGTCATAATGCTGTCCTGTCATCTTATCTGCAAAGGGCCCTTGGAGGTAAGATAACAGAGAACACTTTGCATTTTTATTAAAACTGAAAGGGGAAACTGAGACAGATATAGTTGGATGATATCTGCACAGATGACTTAGCTTAACAGATACCAGCTCGACCAGCCCAGCTCAAAGTAAACAAGTCCCTAGACACAATGGCAATAGGTCAGATTCAAACCCAGACAGAGGACCTCAGCCAACCCTTCTGAAGCATGGATACATTCATGTCATTGGCCAGTGAGCTAGGTGGAGTTAAAACCAATCATGTAAGCACAGGAAATTTGAAAGCCCTATAAAAGGAGCTGCTGAACAATAAAAGGGGCTGTTGCTGCATGATCTTTGGTGTGTAAATGTCGCATCCCTGTCTCCCTCAACAGTGACAAAACCAAAATGGTGTGTACTCTCTCTCTTGAGCAGGACAACGCTTATTGCTAATAGCAGAGACTGGTCCGTCTCTGTTGCTAGCATGGGGCACTTCTTTCAATTGCTGGTAGTCCTCTTTAAATTGCAGGAGGCCCTGGGACAGTCTTTCCACAGACAAGATGCAGGCCCATAGGGAGGAAGGGATACTTTATTCATATAGTCAGTTTGGTAACCAAATTATCCACTCTTTGTTCACCTTCTTTTCATGATATTGTCAATGAGTTTGTATACAGCAACGGTGCACTCCTAGGAACTTCCACCACATGTGGTGTTTGTGTACACTGGACTTCATCTGGATTTATAGGGAATTGCTCATTATTTGCATCCTTATAAAGTACCTCCAGCACAGCTAATACTCTCAAGTTTTGGATACCTTTCTCCATGGTGTTCCATGTCTCAGTGCAGTAACAGATCACCCCTGTTAAGATACAAGACACTCCTTATACTTGACAAGAGTCACCTCCAGAGGCTGAGACACTGTCCTCTTCCCAATCCCAATGTACACATTCCAGGACAAGAGATCCCAGTTGTTTGGCTCCACTGCCATCTGGTTTCATATCATGGGCCACAATATCCCAGCATCGGACCAGCCATGTCACATGGGGCTACCCAGCTGGTTGCTGAAATCCTTAACCATAGCTCATAGCTCACCCAGAGACAGGGATCAGGTGATTATCTCTAGCTCTGCTTCCTCCTCTTGTGGAGTGCCCTACTGCCTCTTCATCCCTCATCATACCAGCTGATTCGGTCTTGGATTTCTTCTGTATAGGGGCAACTGCTACCAGCACACATTCCCCTGGTTCAGCTGCAGTCTGAGTGGCCACAGTGCCTACTGATCTGCTTTCCCTCCTTCCCCCTAAGGGTGCTGTCTGGTAATGAGCAATGTCCAATAAACAATAGCCAGAGCCCAGCACTTCTTGCCTAGCTTCATGGCTCTCTGGAACTGCCACAGCATTTCTTCTTTTGCATATTTTATCACTTCAAAAGAGTCTTGTCATTATTCAGGGGTGAACTTACAAACCACTGGAGCAGAATAGTCCTTCAGAAGCTGGCCCATTTTCTCGTACCTAGTGTGCCACTCATGATGACCCACCCTCGGAGTAGATCTCTGAAGGACCCTTCTAAAAATCTCCTGTAACTCTTAACATGGCATGGACCAGACTGAGGAGAGCTGACAGACCTAGCCACAAGAACATGATTTCCTAAATATCCAAGGGGAATTCAAAATTCTCAAAACCTGTTGTAACAAGTCTGAGAGAGAAAAAGGATGTTAAAAGCTGGAGAAAATCATTCTCCCCTGTTCCCCCACAAATTGGGTATGATTATTAATGGATTCCCAAAGGAAGTGCTGGAAGTAAGGGCAGGAGAGCAGCACTCAATATACATCCCAAATGACCCTCATTGTCATTGATGTTACCATATCATAAGCTGGTATCACATAGTACATCAATAAAACAATCCTGATCCCTCTTCCTGATCTGAAAAATATCATGTCCACACCACATGGACAAATCAAGCAACATTGTGACCAGTGGCTCTGGACTTAGTGCAACAAAATGCCTAGATGAAATTTGTTTCAAACTCACTCTGGGCAGACCTGTTGCTATCCTAACCCTTCGTACCTCACACTGGGTGCCAAATATGGCTATTGTGGTTCAGGCATGGTGTTCTCCAATTTAGTGTTCCCACTGAAACACTCCAAACCACACACATTGCTCAGCCAGTATCCCTCTCCCTCTCCCCCACAGCAGGCTGGAGGGAAGAATTGGACACACAAAGAGAAACAGCAACAATACAAATGACAGAAGGTACAAGTAAACAAAATCCAGAAAATTCACACATGATTGCTTACAGACCTCTCCTCTTCTTCCTCCTCCCTACCTCCCAGAAACCTCAGCAATACCCAAGCACTCCCTCCACCATGCTACCTGACCAGAAAGGAAAGCCTTCCCCTGTCCTTGAAAAATGACATGAGATGGTACAAAATAATGTTTGGGTCCAAACCATGCCCTGTATGGCTACTGCAAAATTTAACTCTATGCCAGCCAGACCTCAGATATTATCTACCCCTTATTTGGTATGGTACTTTCTTAAGTGCCAGAAGAATTTTGAATTACTTAGGTATTTTCTTTATAGCAGGTAGTTTTACAGTTGTGCACATTGCCTGCCAAATTATAGGACGAGATATTTTAATGCCAAATTACTAATAGTAAACCCCACAGTAATCTGTATAAAGAAAAGAACTAAACAGGCCTTACTAGGCTTAGTGATACTATAAAAAGAGAATGCTGAGAGCTATTGTTTTGAAATTTATTTGCTAGTAATCTTTTTACAAAAGTTTTTATTCCCATGAAAGCCAAGGATGATGACTAAATTAACCTAAATTATTCTGTAGTATCTCCAGGCATTTCAACAAATAATTTTTTTTTTCACAAGAACACAAAACAGGTCAGAGATTGTAAACTAAATGTCATGTCAATAAATTTTCATTCCATACAATTAACTCACCATAATATCTCCCTTCAAGAGCTGGGCAGGGTCTATAGCAATACAGATTCGACTTTGATTTTCTGACCCTATGCTACTTGACAGGAGAAAAAAAAATAAAATACATGGTTTAAAGACACAAAACCACAAAACAAACAAGAAACCCACAAACAACCCACAACCCACAAAACTAAAAAAGGCTATGTAATTCCGCAATCATCAAAATTAAAACCTAAATTCAAACATAATGGAAAATGCTTACAACTTACTATATTCCAGACGTATAAACTGGTTGCATAGCCTGGTATAACTTCAGAAAAGGCCGACAAGCTGAAAAGAAGCCAACACAAAAGGGTGTTTTGTAATATTCAGATATAGGAAAACAATTACAACTAGGAAGCTTCATGCACATCCAGACTAAGCAAAATGGCACAAAAGTGGCAATGCTGGACTCTCAAAATACCCTTCAAAGCAAGATTGGCTAAAATGTATTTGATTTATTTAATTGCGGACTAATTCTGAATTCAATAGGGAAGGACTTTAAGGATTCTTGTAAGCAAGGAGACAAATTCTGCAAGAAAACGAATTTATTAAAGGAAGAATGATAATGGCCAAAAGAAAGTAAATCCCCAATATAAAATAAAAACATTTTCAAAACAAATTATTTGATCTTCAGTTTTGCTTCAAAATTAATAAGGCCCTTAAATTTCTACCTAGAACAAATAGTACCCTAACTTTATTAAAACAGTTACTTTAGAAATAAAATCAGGCTAAAATCAGACTGCAATGACAATATAATCATTGCAAATTCATGCTGATTACATTACAAAAGACCTTTGGAAAATAAAAATGCAGAAAGACAAAACTGTTATTTAATCATAAATCCTTAAGACCTCTAAGTTCATCAAGTCCAACCATTAAAGCTGGATTCCTTTACTGTGCTCTAGCACATTATCTCATTATATAATTTTAATTTAAAAGCCACTAAGGATAGCAAGCCACATTAGTAGCACTGGTGAGGCCACACCTCAACTACCGTGTTCAGTTCTGTGCCATTCACTTCAAGAAAGACATGTGGTAGTGTGTCCAGAAAAGGTCAAGGGAGCTGGTGAAGAGCCTCCACATAGGTCCTATGAGAAGCAGCTGAGGGAGCTGGGTTGTTTAACCTGGAGAAAAGGAGGCTCAGGGAAACCTTATCACTCCCTATAACTCTCAGAAAGGAGGTTGTAGTAAGGTGAAAGTCAGCCCCTTCTGGCAACTTGTCATCAGCAACTAATGATAAGATAAGTGGACGTAGCCTCAAGTTTCACAGAGAAGGTTCCTTTTGGACAACGGGAAGAATTTTTTCACTTAAAGTGTTGTTAAATTTTGGAATGGAATGCCCAGGGAAGTGGTGGAGTCATCATCCCTGTAGGTGTCAAAGAAATGACTGGACGGCACTTAGTGCCATGATCTAATTGACAAAGTGATGATGCATCAAAGGTTGGACTCGATGATCTTGGCGGTCCTTTTCCAAATTAAATGATTCTGTGTAATTCTGTAAGTACACCCTATCCAAACAGCTTTTCCACACAAAAGCCAATCTCAAAACAGAAAAGAGATTCTATTTATAGTAATTTCCCAAAACAAAGAGGAAATGACTGTGAAACCTGACCAGGTTCTCAGATCCTCTGCAGTAACAGGGATCACAACTATTCAGAGATAGTTTAGTATCAACTATTAATTTAACAAAGAACAAGAAATTGATTTCACCTGCTCCAATTTTTACTCTAAGAATGCTTCTCTTGGGAATATTTGGATGATATCAAGAAGATATTAATTTATTTTTTTTATATTCATGCAGACTTTCTAGAAAGTTCCAAAATGAAACAAGATTTTTCCTACACCTGAACAGGAAAAATTAAGTAATTTACCTCCCCCAGCATCTAAGTTTGGGATGTCATGAAGGATAACATAGTGCAGGAAAAGAGGGGTTGCATTCATTTTCACAGATCCAGATAGAAGGCCACTTAAGAACTGCACATATCTGAAAACAAAAAGTTTATCTGAATTATATAAAACCACTAATACCAGGGAAATACATTATTTACATGATGGTATTTTCAGATTATGGGTAACGAATAGCATTGTGACAATACACATAACTCCAGAATAATAATCTTCACAAAACATCATTAAAAGACACTTTAATTTACCACTGTATTAAATCCATGGCTGTTACATTGCTGTTGTTCATATCTTTATCCTAGTGATTTACATTACTACTCTAAGTAAGAAATTAAGTAGAAGAGGCAGTAAAGTCAATTGTTTTGGTAAACATTCCTAGTTACAACTGGAACCTAAAATGTCTTTCACAGCAACATGATATGGGTCCCATCAATTTACAGTGAAGTTATCTTCATTTTAACAAGAGCGAGAAGTGCCCTTGTCAGAAATTGTAACATTAAGGGCAATGTGGTCAAACAACATCTTCACAATGAGAAGTGATCTCAATTCAGCACAAAATAAGAGGAAAACTACCACAGCAATGTGAAAAAATATTCTATTTCTGTGATTTAATATGTGGTTTGGTCACAAGCTCATTAGCAAACACATGCAAATAAACATCACTTCAGTGCCTTTAATTTTTCCACTGGCTTTGAATCCCTTTTTCTTCCATGCTTATAAGAAGACCTTAATTTTACTTTATTTTCAGGAATGTATAAAGGAAAATCATCTCTTTTTCACCTTTATGCACAGATCTCATTACCTGAACTCCTGGTAACACCACAACGTTGTGGTGATTTAAAGTAGGTTTCATTTTACAGAAAGCTTGCAAAGCTCAATTTATTTTAAATGCTAAGAAAACCCAACTTCTTTTTTGTTTGTTTTCTCCTTCAATCTTTCTGAAAGGATTTGGTACATCAAAAGCACTAATTTTACAAATTGACACACCTAACATGACAAAAAACCAATGTATTAAAATGTTTTGTCTGTGACCTCTCATGACTTCAATAAATTAGTTTATTAACGTCAGTGTGAACATTCTCTCTGCCAGCTTTTAATTATTACAAAAATTTGACTGAATTTTTGAAAGCCTTTCTCAAAGCAGTGCACTTAAGGGACCTATAGACGGTTGGCTTATTTTTGAGAAGAGCATTCAAAGATTTATCCTGAAGGTTTATGAGAATTTTTTTTCATATGAAGGATCTCTAGCTGCATTTCTCATTCGGACAAATCTTCAACTGATTATCGGAGAATGGATTCAAAATAGATCTGGTCTACAGTTACTTTTCTTGCCATTGTTACAGTACCCAACTAGCAGTAGGGAAAAGCTAAGTGACTTAATGGCCGCAATTTATTTTTATCTGGACAAGATTTAGTGCAGAAAAGGTTTCAAAATGTGAAAATGGGTGTATTTTCATATTTTAGAGTTTTGAGATACACTTAAATTACACCCATTTATACACCAACTGGGTTTTAACAAGGATATCACCAATTAATTACCCAGCACTGGTTTCTGAGAAAAAGCATATTAAAAGGCCACTGACCAACCAGAATGGGAACAAAGGAGTATAAAATTATCCACAATTATTAAGACAGTTGGTTTTCCTTTCTCTGCACTAAGATTAGTGGCCACTGCCAGGCCAGGCCAAAGTAGGAGAGGTGAGATTCAGGAGAACACTTCTTAACATTTTGGAAAGCTACCTCTTTTCTCATTAGAAATGATACACCAAAGTATGTGTATATGTCTGAAGATGGTAAGGGCGGCTCAAGTTCAGTTGTGGCAAGCAAAGATGTTAACTCCACCAGTCAAGAAGCAAACTGAGTATCTCTGAGGCCCTCCCCCCCTGCCCAGTTATCCTCAGAAGAATTAAGCAAGTGCCCTTGAAGGGGGTGTAGGAAAGATAGATCCACCCATTTATACCTATTTAACATCTAGCTTAAGGGCTCACATATAGCTCACTTAAATTAATAGCTACTGAAGCTTCCTGTCAACATGGTTGAAAAATTGCCATGATACACAGTTCACAGGCTGCTGTGGAAGTAACTGGCTCTTAATTAAATATGCCTGCTGCCTAGGGCTTCTGGATGGGAAGATTAACTATAAAAGGAAAAACAATTTCCTTTTGCTGCTATGGTTCACACTTCTCTGTCTAGTAGGCAGCATTCTCAAATCCTTATTATTGAAATGCAATACACATATATGCAACCATAAACTGAAATCAAAAATGGCCAGTCAACTTCTACTTATGAAAAGTTCATCTCAAGTCTAACGGAATGTCGTGCTACTATTTTTCAACTTAAAAGAAGATGTGCATGTCACCTAATGGGTTAAAAAAGTAAATGGTAAGTTTTTATGTAGAGATTAACAGAACCAAACACCTTACACTAGTCATTACTGGTTTTTCTGTTTTAATTACTAGGAAATACATTAAACTTCTAAACAACCTACTGCATACACATGGATTAAGATAAAAAAATAGTCATTTCCAAATCAAACCCAGATTATATTTTGTATTTCTAAAAGATTCACCTATATCACAATTTCTTGTCTGATGGATATCAGTCTCTTTTGGTACTGAATCCTTCGATTACCTGTCATCAAAACAAGGTACATAGTGAACCCCAGAACTATTCACTTTCCAAAGTGCTTATTACTTTGAATCCTAACTCAATCCTTGCCATACAGAAAAACTGAAAAGGTAACACAGATAAACATAATCAATATCACATGCTTTGGCAAACATTTACTAGCATGGACATAGGGCAAGTGCATAATCTGCAGATCCTCTAAACAAGTAGTAAAAAGATATTTATCACACACTAATAAGTAATCCATACTCATTATGCCACAGAAAAATGAGTTTATTGTTATCTTGGAATAATCAAGATTGTGACATCTCTTTGTTAACAAACAATGCAGTGAGAACCCATTTACATAACTGTGTGGCACAAAAGGTCTTGCTTATCTGAGACCACATGCAGGAGAGATCTCATCAATCAAGAATATTAATATAAGATACAGTGCTGAGAATTCAGGAAGCACTGGAGGATCTTGTGGAAATAGCCTTCACATAGCTGGGAAGGGAGTAAGGATGGGAGCAGAAGATAATGATGACATAAATTAATTGATATAAATTAGAAACAAATTGAATACCTTCTTTGGGATGGCTGCATTAAAGCTGAAACTTTATCATCAAAGTATTTCTTCATAGCAAATCTGTCTAGAGCCTGATCAGCACTGTCAAGAAAGAGACACATGTTATTCTGCTTCAGTGTTATAGTGTTATCTTGAAAATTCAGCTGGTTACTGCTTGAAATATGCAAAAATTTTTTGAAGAAAAAAAAGGAGGGAAGTAAAGAAAAATTAAAAAAAAAAAAAAAAAAAAAAAAAAAAAAAAAAAAAAAAAAAAAGCAAAAAAAAAAAGCACCTATCTTGGCAACTCTAGTAATTTGGACGTTGAGGACAATGTTTATTCCACTGACGGCTTCTTGTTCAGTACCTTAAGATAGCTTCCTTCCTGAGCAAAGCACCCTCTTCCTTATTCAATTAACTGAATTGCATGCTTCCAACATGAATATGTTGAAATCAAAATGCAAAAAACTTTGGCAAAACCAAACAGCTCAGACTCCCAAAGGATACTTGCCATAATTTCTTGACTGTGCCACTGGGGAGCTCTACAAAATACAAATTTATTTTCTTTTTCAGAAAGAACTGTAGTACTGTAGGATAGAGGTTAATTTAAGCAGTCAATAATTCATTCAGCCTTTGTTTCCTGTACCCTGAGCCATCAAGGAAGAGACTTTGAAAAAGAACTGTTGTTCATCAGACAACCACAAACACTTCAAACACACAATCAAGGAGCAACATATTCAAAAAAATACATCTTCTTCTATTCTCTATCCAGAATGCTTCTGATGTGGGTGCTTTTTGGGTGAAGGAAGGCAAGAGGCCACGGAAAAAAAAGTGCCAAAAATCAGTATGAATGCTGTTAATCACATATGCCAAGTAACATGGTATGGTGATTCTTTTAGATCTATTCCACATAAAAACAATGTGTCTTATAACAGATTTAGTTCACAGTTTTCATTTACATCAGAACATAAGAGATCTAGAAGTTCTAAAATGTAAGAACACGCCAGAATCTCAACATCTAAATTCCACAACTAGTTCAACCTAAATGAGTTCAGAGGAAAAGAAAACTGTGCAAAATACACATAGGCATATCAGGATAAAAATGAAATTTATGCCTTTTCCAAAAATTAATCAGAAGTGTGGAATCCCTGCAACCCCTTGACATAATACCTAATGTCTGGCCTTGGCAGGACAGATCATAGTCACCTTCCCAGCCTGATAGAGAGAACTGCCCAATGGTGCTCTGTACACGATGGTTTGCCCCGGTTCCCCCCTCCCTAATGCTCTGGCCCTGTGGTGTCTCCTTTTCTCTGTGTCTCCATTGGTTTTGGGACCCTGGTGACTGGCCTTGTTTCCCTATAGGACACTGACCTTACCTGCCCTTTGTTCCACTCCCATGCCTCAAGGTCAATGGCTGCTTAAGCTCATACTTAACCTCAAGATTGGCACATCCTCCTCTTTCACTCTGATTTCCCTTCGGCTCCTGGAAATAAACCTGTCTGAAACTGATCTGGTGCGAGGGCCCTCTTGCCTCTCCTTGCTGAGCTAGCCACGTGGCATGTGTGGATGTGTGAGCTTGAGCTTGACTGCTTTACCTGAGTTTCCCCAAGCGGCCTTTCCACTGGAGAGGCTTATTGGGGTGTAGGCTTCTGCTCCACTCCTATAAACACACAACGCTATACAAAAGATGACAATTGTCTTGACAGGGAGCTGGATCAGACTATAAAGTCAAGCCTTTTCTTTATGGCTGTTAAAAATTATATAGTGTGTACTTTAAATATTCTTCACCCAAAACCTCTTTCTCACACAATCCATCATCTATCTTCATACATCTTCACCCACACTGCCATCCAGAATTTAGGCAGCCCATTCCTAACTGGCCAAAAACTGCTAGCACTTTGCTTGTGCACCAACAATTGCAAATAGATCTGTTTGACCTCACTAAATTTGATTACACATTATTCCTGCCTAAATGAGAAAATTTATAACAACATATAACTAAAAGAGGTTGCATCAATAAGGACTTTTCATAGAATCATAGAATGATTTAGCTTGGAAATGACCTTGTAGATCATCTTGTTCCAACTCTCCTGCCATGGGCAGGACACCTTTCACCAGACCAGGTTACTCAAAGCCCCATCCAACTTGGCCTTGAACACCTCCAGAAACGTGGCACTCACAACTTCACTGGAAAACCTTTCCCAGTGCCTCACCACTCCAACAGTAAAGACTTTATTCTTTATATTTAATATCTAATCTAAATCTATCCTCCTTCAGTCTATAGCCATCCCCTCCTTGTCCTATCACTGCCTTACTTTGAAAAAGTCCCACTCCACCTATCTTGTAGGCCTCCTTTAGGTACTGGAGGACCACCAGAATGTCTCCTTAGAGCCTAGTCTTCTTTCAGACTAACCCCAACCCTAATCTTTAGCCTGTCTTTACAGCAGAACCACTAAGCCTAAATTCACAGAATGTAACTAAGCCTAGATTTTTCTGGCATGTTGCTGTGGTTCAGGAATGGAATTCCCTAATTTTAGGATCCCCTTCCCCCCACCCCTGGCAATGACATAAGGTGGTATAGAATAATCTCTGGGTACTGGCCACACTCCCTCAAGCATACTAAAAAATTAACCCCATCCTGGCCAGAACTAGGACACCTATGTATGCTGACAATTATGCACTTTGTTTAGTGCAAACCTCTTCAAGGTCTTCTAAGGACCATTTCAGACACAGTAGTTGGCACCCTTAACAGCATCACCTGCAGTAATTTCTGCTTCTGCAAGGTTGTTGTGTACCTTCTTCAAGAGTCTTGATAATGCTAGGGATATACAAATTCTAGCTGGGAAACCCCCAACGTCATTCTTACACAGAAAAGTTAGTTTTGGATAGCAGCTGCCAGATATCCAGAAAGTTAAAGAGGCTCACTCCTCTCCTGCATCTTCACTGGAGGAATCCTGGATTTGTTAGAGGTAAAAGGTGATACCTTTCATTGCTGGGCTTAAGAAAACAACACCTGAATGTGATTGTAATGGTGTTATTAAAATGTATTTATAGCCAGGTAGCACCTTTAAGGATAATACTGCAACACTGAAATCACACTACAACTGTACTACCCTCACTTGACAGGTTTTGTCAATCACAGTACTTCTCAACAAAATATGAAATTGTGGCAATCACTGCAGCAAGTGGGGTATTTTCAGCACTTATTGGGCTACATAATGCACTTGGTTTCTTAGTCCATAATTACTTATAAATTTGGTTTACCCCAATGAACACAAATTATTTTCCAGGATTCTAGTTTGACTGACATCCATGAGTAATTTGCCATGAATCTTTAGCAATTCAAGACTCCATCAACTACAGTAACGGATCTAATCTATTACTGACAGGCTGGTGTGAATTCAGGACCAAATTTGATTTAACCATGGCATTTAGAGTGTATTCTTATTTTAATATATTTATGTATGGATATAAATTAAAAAAAAAAAAAAAGGCAAAACAATGTGATTAGAAACCCAAGAAAAATTTCCAAAATGCATTTCATCCTTTTTGAGACCATTTATTAAATTGTATATTTTTGATATAAATTGTCAATTGTCATTTCATAATTTGAGCACTCAAAAAGAAACAATCAAAACCAAGTAATCAGACACCTACTGTTTGAACTGATTGTAAAATAACGTCTAGATTATTTCTTACTTCATTCTGCACTTTGATAAATGTGTAGGAATTCCCTATTCAAACACTGTTTCCAGATTCTAATAACAGTTTTCCTTAAGTACTTAAGGAATAATTTCTCACTGATTCAAGAGACCACTTGATGGATGTGGCAAATAGATAGGTTTAATAAAATAAAGGTAGTATCATTACACAAAAATGGTTTCTTGCACATTCTATTATTCATTTGAAAACATCCTTTAGAAAAATTTTCTAGCAAACCAATAAAACCTCAGTTTCAATGGGACCTTAGATTGTCACCTAATCCAGTCTCCTGCTGGAAGCGGGATTACAAGAAAACTACCATGAAAGCAGACTCTGTTAAGAAAGACATGCTCCAAAACTCTTTCAGAAGAAAACCTGACAAACAGTAAGCTGATAGACAGTAATCAACTAAAAGGCATTTTTCCCAATGTTTATTGTAAAAAATACAACATACATTATTTATACTTACCTTGCAGAAACATTGGTAAAGTGCATATACGATGATATGACTACACCTATCCTTCCTTTTCCCCCCTGTATTAGGAAAAAGGGAATGATAACTTATGTTATGTAGTACATTATTGGTTATTATTATATTTAAAACTCCATACTAAGTACAATTTCAAGGCAAGAGATTCAGAGTCCTTTTGCTCATGCACCCTGTATTGATGGAAAGGTGGAAATAATAGGCAGCAGCTTATCTGTTAATGTAAGCTGGCTGACAAGTGACATAAAAAACCACTAAGTAGGATTTCTATGTGCATGCCTTACCAATTAAGAAGAATCAACTGGAAAAAAAGAAAAAATTGTATGAACTACTCTAATTTTGTACATTTTTTTTTCAGAGATCATTCACAACAAGTCTAGACAATGTTGCAATTCCCAGGATGAAATGCTATAACATACCTATTTTATAAAGAATAGGCCTTTCTGGCAGGTTTTTACATTTACCTCCCCAACACCTGAGATTTATAGTAACTGATTTTCAATGGATAATTTTTTAAATGTTGTAAAGTATTCTTATATAATTTACATGACAAATGCAGTAAAATTTTACAAGCAACAATTCTCACAGATTCCAAAATACTTTCAGTCTCTCAGCTGATAGTAGTTGGTTGTATCTATCTCTGTGGCTGGAAATCTATATTCCAGCCACAGAGATAGCAAAGGCATTAATCAATAACATGCATTATCAATTTGTATATGATTGTATACCTAGAAACACTTTGTTCCCTTTTCTTTTGTCCCACATATGGGCTGTTCTCCTGGCTGCATCCCTGCAACTAGTAAGATTTCAACTATTTCATACAATAATGGCATTCTGCCTGGAATAAATTTGGGACTGGAGACTATACAACCTGACTTGAAGAGAAGTTTCCATCTCATTATCACCATCATTTTGTTTAGAGTAACATCTGCCAGTGATACAGAGATAGGCTAGCCTCCAGTGTCACAAGCACAGCTACCAACCCAATTCTGAATTAATTTTATCCAAATTTAACACAGATTTTTCTTTATTTCTGTTTATTGTGAGCAAGCAGGAGGAAGCAACACAGCACACTGGTAGCTTTGCTCTAAGACACTGCAATGATGCTGTCAATTAAAGCCTTTCAAAAGTATCCATAAGATCCTTAATGACCTCATTTCCTACAACCATACACAGTCTAGGAATGATCTATGATACAGCGCCTATTCTTATCCAGCAACAAAATTCATGAGTGTCACAGAACATAGAGAGTTTTCCATCAAGCTGGAAAAATCTCAAGCTTTTAAATACATTTACAGAAGTAACAGTGACCTTTGAAGATTAAGTAACATTGGTTCATGTATACATGCAACAAGGGCTAGGACTTTAGTCATAAAAAAGAGATCTTTAACAAGCATGAAAGGTCAGTGGATTTAAGCTTACTTACATCAACAGAACATCTGGCACACTGTTTCCAACACTGAAAACAGATCTAACTTTTTATTTTTTAAAATGAGAAGACTAAAAGACAAGATTTTTGAAAAAGAATACAAACTCATCCACTGCACTTACTCTGCAATGGATCACCACCACATGTTGAGGGTCATTGTCCAGCCAGGACTCCATAGCCTTGCAGATGGTGCACACCTTATCCAGAAGTGGAGCATGGAGATCAGGCCACCCCATATCCATAATCTGCAATTAAACAAGTAACATTTACGAAGACACCTTGACCTTAGTATCAAATACTAAAATCTAGATTCAAATAATTGTCACGGTTGAAAGTTTTCACAACTTTTCCCATCTCACATAACCATGCAATTGTCGTGATGTCTCTTAAGTGGAAGAGGGAACTTGTTTTTTAAGATACTAGTACTTTTATAAAAACAAATAAGCAAAAAACTTCCTCCTCCTTGCCCCATCTCAATCTCACCAACCATGTAAAAATTACAACATTTCTGAAGGTCTTGCTTTCTTAAAACATTTTTCAGTTAGAATTTCTGGTATTTTATAACAGTAAATACAATCAGAATTAGAACAAAGAATGATTTTTGATGGCTTTAGTTTTATTTTCAATATATTTCCTCCATGTGTAACATGATTACAGCATGTCAAAATTTTGTTCAGATTTTCTATTCACTACATAGTACAGTTTATTAAGCCTATTTTTATTATATGCATATTTACTAACAAAACATATGCAATACATACATATTATGCATTCAACGTATGCCTAATGTTAAAAAACACATCCTTCGTGATCAATAAAGAAAAGTTACAATTAAGAAGAGTTTTAGTACTTTCCTGAGGTAGCTTATCTCTGTAAATCTACTGCTGTAAATATACATCTGTGCTACACTGTCTGGCCTAACAGATGCTGAAGTGTACTTGCACACCATTTCTTACAACAAACAAACACATCAATTGGTGAGAAGGAACAAGAGTTAGACATCAATCATTCTGGCATTCTTTATGCTTCTATTGGCCAGAGAAGCAACTACTCAAAGATAATACAAAAGGGAAGTCCTTATCTGAATCAAGTTCACTAGCTTCAGGTGACTGTATATTACAGTATACAACCCCAGTATCCTGCGACTGCACAAAAAATGTATGTTTGAAGTAAAATTTGTATCACCCAACAGAGGTTTTTCAGAAGTCACAACAGGCTGCTGGTCCTGTGTGCAAAGTTTAAGAAGACAACAGGAATAGCTCTGTAAAACACAGATCTTACAGACACAAAACAGAACTTGAGAAAAAATAAAAAGGGATGTATGTGGGGTTTTTTAGTATCAACATTTGCATAGCTTCAGGGCTTAACAGGCCATTTAAGTTGTATTTAACACTAGAATGTTATGTTATGGAAGACAATTCATACCTTTGGGTTAAGCTTGGCAAGGTCATACCTCTTTTCAGAGAGGTTTAATACCTGTTCAGAAAGAAAGAAAAAATATTAACTATAAAGACTCTATAATTTATATAGTAAATAGATGTATTTGAAACATAAAAATTACAAGAAACTACAATGATATGGTTTGCCCGCTGTTCTACTAAACTAAATTAACATTTGACATCAGACAGCACTAGCAAATGTGTTTTAGATATTCAGTTATTTTACAATAAAAGTAAAGTTAAACCTAAATGCACATTTTGAAAAAGGACAATTAAAATTCTACTACGTCATATTTATTTTGCATGGCTTTGAGTTAGAGGTATATTGAGAGATCTGGCTGCCATGCAATATAATGCAGAGTATAAGAATTAACAGTGAGAAGTCTGGGAGGGTGGTACAGTGTTAAATATTTGAATTGGTATGCCTGCCAAGAAAGTATTTGTCTGTCAAAATTTTGCAGGGAAGATATGACACACCTATTTAACTACAGCTTAGCCTATGAGACCTTCCACTCTTCTGTTAACCCACTAAATAGCAAGTTACCTTCCACTTAGTACTTAATAAGGAATAAATTAAGAGATACACTGCAAAATGAACAAAAGAAAGCAGTGTATACAAGAACAATGGACTCTTTCATTAGAGGGTGCCTTAAATTAGTATCAATCAATAACAAAAAGCTGAAATACCATTACTCAAGAACTGAAACAACACTAATGACGCAGATTGTCTTTCATAGTGCGGCTATTTCACTTGTTTTTGCTATATGAGTTACGTACAGATGGCACAATCATTGAAAAGGTCTCATTAATTACATGGAGAGAATGGAATAAACAGGTCATAAACATGAGAAATAGTAATATGAGGCACATCCATTATACAGTTTATTACTACCCAATGACAATTTAAGAATCTTTTTCTAAAATGTAACACTCTTCTAAAGTATTACCCTTTTGCATTAACCAGCATTCTCATCAGATGTCTAAGCAAAGAAGCCAAAAACTCAACAAGTTAAAGCAACTACATCACCATATGTATCCTTACTGGAAATACCAATAGTAAAATAGGAATTACATGAACATTATCTTCTATAAATGACACAAATTTTTTTGTAATTTTCTATTAGCTTTCATAATTGGAAAACCAATTAACAGAGGTGCAGTTCTCAATACAGATCACAGGACAGAATTCTTAAAATGAGTGCTAAAGATATATTAAGATATACTAAGAAGATATATACTAAAGATATATAAAGAAATTACCTAAGATTTTCCACAGGAAAAGAAGATGTATTTGACAAAAACTTTTTATTCATCTTTCTTATTGTATTTATACTTAAGAACAATTTAAAACTCCTGTGTGTCAGGATACAGTCCTGTTCATGATAGGTATTTGTCGCTGCTGGTCAGACACCAAACTCAAATATCCTGTTGTACCCAAGTCCCTGTCAAGCTACAGTGATCACACTGAGATACTCCAGTAATCCCAACAGCACAGAATAGAGACCAGAATGTAAAGGAACCAACATTTGACATACAACAAAGCAAGACATCACGGAAGTCTTTGAATAGATGTATATGGTATAAAAAGATTCCACTGTGTGTTGGTTTTGGCTGAAGTAGAGTTAATTTTCTTCACAGTAGCCCATATGGGACTGTGTTTTGGATTTGTGTTGAAAATGGTGTTGATAAAACAGGGATGTTTTCATTATTGTTGAGTAGTGCTTACACAGTGTCAAGAGCTTTTCTTTTTCAAGAAATGTTTTTCTTTTCAAGAGCCTTCACACCACACCACCAGTGAGTGGGCAGGGGATGCACAAGAAGCTGGGAAAAAACACAGCCAAGACAGGTGACCCCAACTGACCAAAGGGATTTTCTATACCATATAACATACTCAGCACATAAGCCTAAGGAAGGAGGGCATGGGGACTTTCAGGGTGGTGGTGCTTGTCTTCCCAAGTCATCATTACATACTATAAAGCCCGGCTGTCCTGAGGATGGTTAAACATCTGCCTGCCCATAAAAAGCAATTCCTTGTTTTGCTTTGCTTGTGTGTAAAGATTTTGTTTAACCTATTAAGGTCATCTTATGTATTTTCTCACTTTTACTCTTCAATTCTCTCTTCCATTCCACTGGTGACGAAGCAAGTGAGAAGCTGTGTGGGGCCAAGTTACTGGCTGGGATTAAACCATGACACAGGGGAAGATTAACTGCATCCTTTTTGGTCTCTTTTTGTCATATCCTAGGTCTAATTATATTTTGGTACAAGAAAAAGGAGCATTACCCTCAGTTTCTAATTTTCACCTGTTGGAAAAGTCATGTTTCTTCTGGGAACCAAAGCCCACAGGGAATACAGGTTTTTTAGGACATCAAAGCAGAGAAAAATTTACTATAAGCTTTCGACAGGCTTTCATCTCTCCCTGAAGGACTCTGGTTTCAGACTGTCAAAGTATAATCCTCTACTGTTAGAGAAAATTAGATAGTTAGGAGTTTTTTTCATACTCTTCATAGCAAGCTCATACTCAAACAGGAAACAATGTGCTCACTCCTTTCACTGTAGTGAAAGGAAAACAACTAGATAAAAAATGATAAATGCTGATTTGTAGTATATGTTCTGTTAGCTGAGACCCTGACCCAATAAAAGACTAAATTGTTCCCATCAACTTCAGCAGGACTGCTGATTTGCACCATTTTGTGGAGGTTTTGGGGTTTTTTTTCTTTGATGATATACATGTATCTCTTGAGCAGGCTGAAGAGGTATTTAAAATATGAGAAACAAAAGGTAGTTTAAAAACAAACTCTCTGAACCTATAACCTGGCTGTGCTTTGTCAGGTTATCTTGCAAATTTGCAGAAACACATTTGGAGTAGACGGCATCAGTGTTTCTTTTTATCAAGACAGCTGATTTCCAAAGTACCCATTAGAAAATAAATTAATAAATATAACAAAACTTAAAAAAAACCAAAAACTCAGCCTTGCAAGAGAAACTGACTATAATCCCTCTCAGAGACAGACACAACAATCCCTCTCAGACACTAAACCAGACCTATCACATATTAGATTTTTGTAAATATAAACAAGTATTAAGTGATATTTAACTGGAGAGACTACAAGCTTACATTGTTATTGCATGGAAAAGGCCAGAGAACAAGTGAATTTGAACCGTTAAAGNTACTGTTTCAGAAAACCGTCATGCTCCTCCTCTTGTAGTTTGGTTCCTATCTCCAGCTTCAGGCTCAAGCAGCTTGATACATCACCTGCAGACAAAGAGGCATATCTGGAGTGTTTCAGCTGCTCAAACATCAGCCTGCTCATGTTATCCAAAGCTTTTTGTTTGTTTGCTTTAGGGCAAGCTAGTGGTTGTCAAAGCTCTTTTCATCTATTTGCACAATGGAAAGATGAGCCAGCATCAGTAACATAAGGCTAAAATATTGTGCCTCCTCACGGGCAGAATGGTAATGCTGATATAATTTTAAATACTACATCAAATGAGATTAAACATTACAATAAAAATCTGGTAAGGAATAGTGGGATCAAAGGAAGATGGAGTTAATTAGTGCAAAAAATGGACAAAGCATAATTCAGCTACCTAAAAGACTTTCAGATCTATGATGCTGAGCAATAGCTGTGCCTATGTGTGTACATGTGCGCTGGTTTTGTCTGGAGTAGAGTTAATTTCCTTCACAGTGGCTGACATGGGGCTGTGGTTTGGATTTGCACTGAACAGGGGGTTGATAATATAGACATGGCTTTGTTATTGCTTACACAGAGCCAAGACCTTCTGCAATGCTGGCAAGGAAACTAAGCATGGGGGGCTGGGAGGAGACACAGCCAAGACAGGTGACCCCAACTGACCAAAGGGATTTTCTATACCATATAACATACTCAGCACATAAGCCTAAGGAAGGAGGGCATGGGGACTTTCAGGGTGGTGGTGCTTGTCTTCCCAAGTCATCATTACATACTATAAAGCCCGGCTGTCCTGAGGATGGTTAAACATCTGCCTGCCCATAAAAAGCAATTCCTTGTTTTGCTTTGCTTGTGTGTAAAGATTTTGTTTAACCTATTAAGGTCATCTTATGTATTTTCTCACTTTTACTCTTCAATTCTCTCTTCCATTCCACTGGTGACGAAGCAAGTGAGAAGCTGTGTGGGGCCAAGTTANCTGTCAAAGTATAATCCTCTACTGTTAGAGAAAATTAGATAGTTAGGAGTTTTTTTCATACTCTTCATAGCAAGCTCATACTCAAACAGGAAACAATGTGCTCACTCCTTTCACTGTAGTGAAAGGAAAACAACTAGATAAAAAATGATAAATGCTGATTTGTAGTATATGTTCTGTTAGCTGAGACCCTGACCCAATAAAAGACTAAATTGTTCCCATCAACTTCAGCAGGACTGCTGATTTGCACCATTTTGTGGAGGTTTTGGGGTTTTTTTTCTTTGATGATATACATGTATCTCTTGAGCAGGCTGAAGAGGTATTTAAAATATGAGAAACAAAAGGTAGTTTAAAAACAAACTCTCTGAACCTATAACCTGGCTGTGCTTTGTCAGGTTATCTTGCAAATTTGCAGAAACACATTTGGAGTAGACGGCATCAGTGTTTCTTTTTATCAAGACAGCTGATTTCCAAAGTACCCATTAGAAAATAAATTAATAAATATAACAAAACTTAAAAAAAACCAAAAACTCAGCCTTGCAAGAGAAACTGACTATAATCCCTCTCAGAGACAGACACAACAATCCCTCTCAGACACTAAACCAGACCTATCACATATTAGATTTTTGTAAATATAAACAAGTATTAAGTGATATTTAACTGGAGAGACTACAAGCTTACATTGTTATTGCATGGAAAAGGCCAGAGAACAAGTGAATTTGAACCGTTAAAGCTTTACACACAGGTCACCTTCAAACTATTACTATTGTGTGCCTCATAAAATACCCGTACTTGATACAAGGGAAGCCAAGGGCACCAAGGCAGCATTCGGAGGCTATCAGTCCATGTCACAAGTTCAGTCTGATTCATAATGAACCTATGACATCTCACTTTGTAAGAAGAAGATAGTGTGTTTAAATCATTAGTGGAATCTCTCTAGTAGGTAATATCTACTGTGAGTAAAGTTCATGTTCTTGAAGTCATGGATTTAATTCTAACAGTTTACACACAATACCCAGAAAGACAGTACAAGAAAAAAGTAAATAAAATATTGTTTTAAATTCACCGTCATAGAACAAGGTGAGACAATACATGCCATGGCACTATCCAGAAAACAGTATAGGAGATCAACAGCTTGTTGTCAACATTAAAAAAAGAAAAAATCTGCACACAGAGCTCACTACACATTTGTTTGATTTCCAGAAAACTAAATGGCACAAAAAATGCACCTAAAACAAGTTACTGAGAAAGAGTTGGACAGAACACATCAACAGCAATCCTACTTTTAAACATTGCCTTCACAAGTGAAGACATGACAGTGACAGATATCAAATACCCACCTGAGAAGCCAGATGTAGCTCCCCGCTACAAAAGAACATACTCCACATTGCAGTGTTTATCTTTTAAGAGTGTGGTTTGGACAATGAAAATGGTCAGTGCAATTATTCTTCAGCATTTGACTAAGAGTTATCACCACATCACCAAAGAGCCTGCACTGCCCCAGCAAAATAAGTGTTTTCAATATCTAGCAGCTTAAAACACAACTGAAAATCTTCCACTTGCTTACAAGGCTGTAAAGATGGACCAAAGAGTGACTTCTAGTTTATAACAGTTTATGTGGACATAAAGTAGTCTTCCTGCATGACAAAAGAAGATGCCACAAATGGCTGATCTTACACATACCAAGTAATTATCACCATGTTTGGATTTGAGCATTCGTGTTACTTCTTGTAGATTGTGGAGGTAAGTTTCCTCAGAACAGCCAGTAGGGAAGGATACAGCAATAATCCGCTCTGTGATGTAAGTGAGGTCAAGTTCATAGCCTTCCTCCATAATGTGATCAAAGTCTGCACTTCTGGGAAGAAAATAGATGTGGCAGTAGTTCAGAGCAATGCAGCCAAGAAGAAACATGGCTTATTAATGAGAAAAAATTGCAACTTAGACTCCTACAACCAAGCACCAGATGTTTGCAATAATTCCATTACAATTACAACTCATTAAACGCCTACACAGCTTGAAGAATTCAGTTCAGAACACAAATGGTGTTATTTACCAGAATTCTTTACATCAAAACTGTAGTGAAAAAAATCTCTGCAACCAATAACGTGGAAAAGCAACAAAATGAATACAAGCAATTTGAAAAATACTAGCACAATCAATCTGTGAGTCAAACATAAATGTATAGGTACTTCTGTCTGTACACATCTCTCTGTAGAATTCCTCAAACACTTCACAGATTGGAAGCTTGATCAGCAATCTGTAAAACACTGCAGATCTTGAAGCCTGCTCTGAGTAAAACTGAAGTGAACCTAAAACCAGTCCCCAAAGTACAACAGGCATGAATGTAGTTCAATTAATTTCACTGGTTAGTCAACAAATACCTCTCTTTCTTTTCCAGGTAATGGGCACAACTTTGTCCTTCTTAATAAAATATCAGAAGATCAGCTCAGTAACTATGCTTAATTGTTCTCTCATAACGGCATTGTAAAAATGGTACTTCCACAGCAGGTTATATCTTGCAGAAGACTGGACTCACAGAAATCACAACCACAAATAACAAAGCCTAAACCCACCGCCGCACCACATGACACTGCTACATAAAATATGAATGAAATACTTGCCGTGATACTTTGTCACAACTGAAAGAGAAGTTCTTCAAAGCTCTGCTGGAATTCTGGAACAAAGAAAGCAGAAAAATCAATCCAGAACCTTACTTGCTGTCACCGATGTCAACATTTCTGTGTTTTTTCTTCATTTATGTTTTGAAAAACTGTAACAAGAGGATACAAAAGGATCATTGCCCTATGTTTTGAATGCAAACACAGTGCCTAGGTTTTGTCTAACTTTCTACTACCTCTTCCAACTCATAACTACCAGAAAAGTCTTTTGTGACATTTTTAGTGCTCTTCTTGGTAACTGCATTAAGTTTAGAGAAAACACAGCGGGCTTTGAGAATATGTAACTTGAATTTTTGTATAGAACTGCAAAAGTAAGTTCCTCTCCACAGATTTTCATATGACAATATTGAAATACACACTTCTGTATCAGACTGAGAATTTTATCCTGAAAATGTGTAGTAGTTTATTTTTGTAGCTCCATTTGTTCAGTAATAGCAACTATGAATGAAAAAGTGTAAAAATATTCTCCTAATAAACCGCAGTAATAGAATTTGTCTCATCTAACTGTAACTGTCTCAGATTTAAGGTCCAGTGTGATTGTCGCCCAAGCTCTCTATGTAACAGAGAGAAAGAGACATCTGGAGCGGGCAGTATCCCTTCCTTTCAGGACAGGTTTAAAAATAAAAAAAAGACTTTTCTG
>WEIU01010838.1:4215-19398 GCA_013389925.1 Aegithalos caudatus | reverse complement strand
TTTATTTATTTATTAATTCATGTATTTTGCTTATTTTTTAAATTTAGCACTTAAATATATATGTCTTGATACAGAAAATCAGAAGTTAAATTTAGTATCATGCATAAGTAAATCAATAAATGAAAGAATACTCCTTCCTCTCCCTGCCCTGAATTCATACTTAATACACAGATGCACATAAAAGCTTATTTATTAAGGGTTAGAGCTAGAAAATTATAACCTACTTTGGCAATGCACAACAAGTGTTCCCAAATCAAATTTTTGAATGGAAGATGCCTTAAAACTTTCCATAAAATGATGCTGTGTGTCAAAATCTGGGAATAGCTAGGACACATACAAGCATGAAAGTGTCACATTTTCTTTCAGAATTTCTAAAAGTGAACTGTTCTGGTAAATTTTAAAGCACAACTGATGGCATAAGGTGCACCTCATGTAAGTGTTTGGTCCCAGTTTCACTAGTTTCTGTCTTTACTTAGAAAACAGAAAACAAGGAAACTTCACAATATTTTCATCCTCTTTTTACCCTTCTTAGAATTTTAAAGGTTTTAGATAATACACCATGGGTGCCAAAACAAGTAAATACCAATAACTGAAATTCAAGACATAGCTTTTGGCATATTTTGTTTTGGTTTTATAAATAGAAAACAATTAGAAGCAGGACTCTCCAAACTTCCTTGGTTTCTGTTGGTCACCAACATATTCATTGCTTAAGAAGTACTTCTGCCATTTACTAAAAATTTGATGACTAAACTGTCATGTATCCCGAATAATCAGACAGTTAAAACAGATTCCTCTGCTAAGAAAATTACTGATAAAATCATTCTCTATTTCACACTGTTGTGCCATATAAACTAGCATAAATCCTACTAGCATGCAGTGTATAAGCACATGAACAATTAGATAATGCAAACCACTAGTGAAACAAGACCAAACCATTAGTGAAATATATATTTACTTATGCATGCTGTGTCACCAAACCATCAGAATACAAGTTTTCGCAAACAGGATTCAGCAACACAGGGTAGACCATCCATAAAGGCAAATCATCTCCATCCAAGTGAAAACAAACACTGTTTACTGCTTGTTACACACTGGAGGGATAATGGCAAAAAAATTTGACTAATCTTCCAAGACAGAAAATGCCATCTGCCATATCCCAGAATGGATAATTACACAGAAAATCTCACAAAACTAGGTATGATTTTTATTTCCTGACAACTAACAGCAGTAGAGAAGATGCAGGACAATGAAATACAGTGGTTCCATATCGGATGTTTTAAGCACACCTGGCTAAAAATTTAGCGTTGTAACTACAATAGACTCAGTCAAATTAGTGCTTGATAGGTTGTGAGTAGGATAGACCACCCTGAGATTATTCTTCTGTAACTTCTCACCATGATTCTTGCTCCCCTGCTTCCCTGGGACTGCCTGGCAATGCTGTCATAACCAGTATACCAATAGTATAACCAGATAAATAAGGAACAGTTTTCAAAAAAGTAAACACATTCTATTCACCTAATTATTCCATTTTAAGTAATTTTTATATTCTGTAATTTTTATATTTTTATTTTATATTCCAAACAATACCACATAGATGTTATCCCTACATAAACATAGATGTTATCCCTACATAAACAAAGGTAAGGAACCTTTTGGTCAAATTTACCTGCAGTTGTATGAAGGCCAGCAGGTAGAGGCAATAGCTTCTCAAAAAACAACCATCTTCTCTCCAGTCACAAATTTGTATTAATAAGCAAACTCATTGCATCCAAGGTACTATGTCATTGCCCTTTTCCAGTATAAACTCAAGCCATACAACTATCTCTTTTGACACACTCTGTATTGCTTTTTTTACCACCATTGGCTCCTGCACCTAGTACTGGGCTCATCACAGAGCTTGTTATGCCAACTTTCTCATAAATTAAGTCCTCAGACAAAACCACCTGTATTGGTTTTGCACAGCCTGGTTTTTAAAAGCCACAAAGATGGCTCGTGTGGGAAGCTGCTGGAAAAGTCACAGGTTTTGCTCCTAGTCAGAGAGGAGGAGGAAGGGAGGACATGTGAAGGAAAACAACATGGCAACACCAAGGTCAGTGGACAAGAAGGGGAAGGAGATGCTCCGGGCACCAGAGCCAAGATTCCCCTACAGGCCATGGTAAAGAGCATGGTGAAGCAGGTTGTCCCCCTGCAGTCCATGGGTCCATGGGGGATGCAGAGATCCACTCACAGTCCATAGGGGAGGTGCCCATGCCCTAGCATGTAGATGGTGACCCAGGAGGCTGTGACCCAGTGAAGACCCAGTGGAGAGAGAGGGCCCTTGCTTCCACACTGGAGCAGCCTGTCCCTGGATGACTGTACCCCATGGAAAGAGAGACCCATGCCACAGCAATTTTGGTAGGACCATATGCCCATTGGAGAGACTCACATTGTAGCAGGTGCGGTGCTGCCGCTCATGAGAGTGGACCCATGCCAGAGAAGTTCATGGAGAACTGTCTCCCATGGGAGGGACCCCACAGTCTAACAGGGGAAGGACTTCTCTTCCAGAGCAGCAGAACAAAATATCGGTTATGAACTGACCAAAATCCCCATGCACTCTCTCCTTGCCAGTGGGAAGGAGGGAGGGGCTGGTGGGGAATGGTGGGTGGTGTAAGGGCTTATTTTACTACTCATTATCCCGCTCTGGTTCTCTTAGTAATAAATTTCACTTTGCAACCTTAAGTTGAGCCTGTTTTGCCCTTGAAGTGTTTTCTCCTGGTCCTTAGCTCAACTCGTGAAGCTTTCATTAACTTTTTTTTTCCCCTCTCCTCTGCCAGCTGTGGCAGGGGAGGGTGAGCAAGTGACTCTTGTTGGTGCCTGGTGTTGGGCCAAACCACGACACCATCCCAGAGTCCCCTACAGCCAAGGTATCACACAGAAGCTAAGAAACAGTTCCATAATTAATTCTGAATAATTTTCACCAGGTCACAACAGTTACTAGACCTAAGTTTCCTAGTACATCCTGCTACCAATGCAAGCATAGAAAGTCAGCCAAGCAGTCCAATTAAAATAAAGCACAGATTGAACAAAACAGACTTTTGAGATCAGTCCTGTTTGTTCATCTTCTGACACCAAAGAGGGTGAATTTTGTTGTGGATTACCTGGCTTGCCTCAAATAGCATACTTGTGCTTGTCCCACGCAGCAAACAGCATCTCATACCTTTATAACCTTACTTTGAGATGCTTCACAGCTTCAGAACAAAAACATGGCAAAGGTCATGAGTACAGGCCAATTCACACCATGTGGCACAGAGATGGCATTGAGGTAACTTCTCTAAAAGTCCAGAAACTGAAGGAGTAAGAAATAACCTTTCTGCTAAAGATGCATCCCCTGTCCTATAATGAAAGGCTGTCTCTCAAAGAAATTGAGAAAATCAAGTAAATAATAATGCCCCCCAAAAACTAGTTATCTGTAAAAAAAAGTCATTATCTCACCTAGATGATCATTCTCAACGTTTCCAAGAACAGAATAAGGAGGCTTGGGTTACAGCCAGTAGGTTTACATACCTCACTAGGAATTACATACTTCATAGGTTAAAGTCCTCTGTAGGTAGAGCTTCTGACACCAGAAAGATTACGAAAAGGACAAAGGATAAAGGGAGTTCAGTTTTGCCCCAGACATATTAATTTGCATTTTTGCAGTACACTGAGTTACTACACAGCTCTGCAAAATTAAGTAAATCAAAATCCTAATATGTGAACTACCAACACCAAAGTTGGAAAAAACTAGACATGTGGGCCACACATGGGCTTAGAAATACTATGTGGGATTATGACTTGCTCCTTTTCAGACTAGAATCAAAGACATGCAAGGAAGCCAAATAAAAAATCAAGCAGTTGCCTTTCCTAAGACCCTGTTGAATTAAAATATAGTAATATCAGTAGAAGGATACAGTATCTGCTTAAAAGTTATCTCAGCAGAATATAAGAAAACCTGGTTTCAAGGACTGGGTTGCTCTGAACAGCTGAGTCAGCTGTACATCAACCATATATATTGTTCCTTTGATAAACTGCACTACTGCACTACTGAAAACTCATAGCTACAAGATCTGACTTGCACTCACGTAGCTTATCTATTTCTCTCCTGGGCTCCTTCTTGAATGAAAGTATTAACAGACAGGGATCAATGAGTAGAAACTACAACTATCTGAAATGTAAATCAGTGATAAATCTGTGACTTAAATGTATCAGAGGACATTTTGAAAGAATGATATGTATCTACTCTGGATATAAGTATTTTATTTATGAGTATTTTTAATGTTGCTATAAGCAAAAGAGAATTTGATTAGCTAATCTGCATAAAATTATACAGGTTTTACACAGATTTTATTCACCTTATGAAACTTTTTTCCATGTGATGGTTCACCATTCAAACAGCATAAATAAAAATACCAATAAAAGACTCATCGGTAGGATACCTGAATGCATTTGAACCAGATCTGTGATGTATTTTCATTTCTCAAACGATGGTCAGGATTCAGAAGAAATTCTCCATCCTATTCCAAGGCACAGTGTAAAAGTTCTATACATTCCAGAATACAGCAGAAAAAGGCAGGGCAATGAACTACACTGATTGTTGGACTGCTCACCATAATAATTCCTACTGACACAGTGAAACATGTTTGGATGTTTTGGATGAGAAGCAGAATTTGCATAATCTTTTGGCCTCTGGCTTTAGAATGATTCCAAGTGCAGAAAATATTCAGGCTTTGTAAATAAAAATGTCTCTATGCTATTGTGTATCAATTCCAGCAGTAAATATTAATTTAAAATATTGTTTTAGTTGACTCAACGGAAGAGATTTATTTCTTCTGCAAGCAGCTATTTGTTTGAGAGCAAATAAAATTTTGTTTTGTATATGGTGGTCCATAAAAATCCTGATCTGTTCCCCTGTGTAGTGTAAAAGCAGGAATCCAGACAGATGTGACCCTTGCAAGTAGCAGTGTCTGCAGAACTTAAAAATCCCAGCTTGCTTTCTCTCTGAGTCTTAGCTGCTGGGAAAGCTGCTCCCTTGATTCTTTCATGCAACATTTCAGCCAAACCTGCCAGGGTCCACAAACAAATTCACTGTAGGGCTCTGTAATCCACCTTAATTTTATCAAGTTTGTTGGGCCCTTGGATACAGAGTTCTAGCTACCAATCTGCCAGGGAAAGAAGGATCTCACCAGGGCAGAAAGATTATCTTCCAACTTATTTAGATTCAAGAAAACAGCCCTGCTCATGGCCTGAAAATTCCTTGTGCAGTTGGGCTGTCTATTCATTATTTGGTCTCTTTTCATAGCAGAGAGAAGGCATATAGCACATTTCTGCTATTAAGGACTCTTTAGAAGAAAATACTGAATGCATGCAAAGTCATTATATATGTGAGAATGAGGTATAATTGTGTCTTACTTAGTGTAAAATTTTACAGGAATACATGATCACATTTCGAAAATTGTATTTCTGGAGCCTTAGTTCTACAATCTCAAGACTAGGAGTTCACTCAAAGCTTTGTGAGGTTAGCACCTAGCCCTAATCAGCACTATTGCTTGTACACCTGCCTGGGCAAATCAGAGTTCTGTCAACACTCAAATGACTGTGTTCCACTACAAATCTATAGGGAAAATTAATACAACCCCATATGTAAGTACTACTACTTTAAGTATTAGGAAAGGAGCTTGCCTCACCTGACTAAAATAACATATGTGTTCCAGCTCCAGTTGTAGCAGTTTCATAATTATACTAGAGCTTTGAAACAGCTTCCTGAATGAGTACTATCCACACGCAAAGTAATTGAGCACAACAGACACAGCAGAATGTAAAGGTTTCTGCATTAATTCACACCTACCACATTGTGAAGCTCTGTAGAAGTACTGTATGGCATGACCAAGTTGTACCTAACACAAAGTTTTTGTATATACGTGTATATTTCCTCTGAAGAGATAGCTATGTGCAGAGTAGAAAGGAAAAAAAAAAGGTGGCAGCAGAGGGAAAGCCTTCAGAGTGGATCTCTGAGTGAGTTTCTCTCAGACCTAGTTAAGATGCAAGCAATCAAAACTGAAGTAAAATTTTCACCACAAATTAAGAGCACCTGTTAACTAACAGAAGATTATGTGCATACATCTCTTGAAATGTATGAAAGTGAATAATTTCTCCTAGCCTTTAGCTGAAACAAGGAATTCAGTTTGTTTTAAATATGTTAATACTAAAAATAAAATAACATTCCATGAGGAAGCCCTTTAAACATAAGAAAATGGAAATGACATAGCAACTGGAACAAATATAAAGTAAAAGATAAATTTCATAGTGAACACAATACAAGAATTAATATTATCCTTGCTGAAAAAAAAATCTCGACTTTCTGAATGCCTCTGAATACAATTCAGTCTATGAAGATTATAGTATTTTCCTTTATTTCTCTCCTGCTTGATTTAAAAACAAGGAATGCAGAGTTCATTTCATTGTTTCTAAAAAAAAACTCAGTGGTGGAAAAAAACACTAATGGTTTAATGAGAAGTTAATTTAACACAGAACAGAAACTGAAGTGCCTACTTTGAAAATGGCTAGCAACAAATGCTTTGTGAAGGTGTGACACAAATAAGCAGCCACAAACAGAAAAATAAATCAGACCAAGTAAAAGAAAAAAGAATAAATAAAATAGAATTACTTACACTTCTGGTTACATGATTTTTAACCACCTTAGAGTTATCAGCCTGCAAAAGGAAAAAAGTTAACACAAACTACTAATTCTCCAGATAGTTTAAGTAGGTTCTAAGAAATCCCCTCCTAATGGCACATACATACACACACACACAAAAAAAAATCATTCAGAAGTACCTATTCATTCTACAGTATTAATAAGCTAACTACCTTTCAAACAGATATGGAAATTTACTTAATTTTGCATTATCATCTTGCATATTCAGGTCTATATGACAGTACTCAGCTACTGAGAGTGTTTATTCCAAGGTACAACATCCAAGGAGATGTACATTGCTAACCACTTATTCCCTTTTGCATTTTTACCCAATTGCAAGGATTGTTTGAAACTTCAAGGTTCTTCTCAGCAGATTAAAGGTGATATATAGGACAACCAACCGTATAACTATAACTTTAGTTACTCTTATTTCAGTCTTAGCATATCCACTGCTACTTAACAAAAATACACAGACCCAAATAGAAAAAAGGCAAAACACACAAAATAGAGTTTTGGATTCACTTGGTAATCTCCGTACAAAGAGATTTCATGAGGTGCACGAGCAGAGCACTTTGGAAAACACACTGCCCACTTTGGTCCTTCATCAGAAAGTTCATACTTAAACTGAACTCAGTACCCACCCTTCCACAACACCTAAGTAGCCTATTTGCGTAATTGCATACAGAGACGTAAATAAGGTTTACACCTAATGTGTGCCAGTAAAAGGGGCTTTGTCCATGTACTTCTCAGTTTGGCACTGGACTGGTGTAATCTGCAAGTTTTCTAGGATAGCTATAAGGTGGAATAAGGAATAAGAAGCAAGAAGCTCTTCTTTTTCAATGTTTTGAATTTGCTCTCTAGTTTGTCAAGCTTTTACTGAAATGTCTCATATTCTCTCACTCTGCTAGGAGCAATAGCTCTCTCCACTTTAGTACTGAGAGGAACACTCTGTACTTTAGTACAGAGTGCTAGAAGCACAGGGCGTGACATAATCTCAACTTGCAGGATCATACTCTTTCCTTTTTCTTCTGACTTAAGGGGAAGACTGCTGAAATAAGTTATGCTGAAAGAACTATCTCAGGTAAACAGGTGGGTTTGTATAAACACAGAGTGTCTGTATGGATGAATGTAATAAGGGATTACATTCAAGTTTTCATATGCTCCCTTCACAGCTTTAAAATGGTTGCCCCCAATCCAAATACTGCTATTCCTGCTGTCTATCTGTCAGCTCTAGGACTAAAATTGCAAATCAACTCCTTCACTGGCTAACTACTGAGGTACATTTGTTTGAGATGTGGACAATCCAGCTTCAAGTCTCTGACTGGACACATATGAAGAGGGGCTTTGAAAGTATATTCTTATATCCAAGCTAAAGATCTTAACCAAGACTATCAGTCCCATTGAGATTGAAGACTTAAACTCCCAATTCCTAAAGTGTTAGCAAAGACTTGACATTTATTTTGTAACTTCAATATTATTTACTACTCTGGCATGGGGTGACCACTCTAACCACTCTAAGAGATAGGTGTGTGCCAATTATAAATCTTTCTGGGTTTAAGTCCTAAAAAAAAAAAAAAAGAAGATCAGACATAAATTATAGGACATCCAAGTGAAAAAAGTAAAGAAAAAAATCTTTAGAGAAGACACAGAAGTGCCAAACTGATTTTACAATCTCTAAAAAACTATGCAAGTCCTCCCTTCCCTCCTTCCCTATTCATCTCATGGCTACTGTTTCCAGTTTCTGAGTTCTCTTCCATTTGGAAGACATACTGCTATGGGCAAAAGATCTGATATCTCACATGGAAAACATCACCAAATATTGAAATATCTCATCACATCATTTTTAGGGTGTTTTTTGGTTTTTTTTCTCCTAATACTGTGTGTAAAAGGAGGTTTCCATGGGGAAACTTCAATGTGTATTAATAGAATTATTTTCCACATGTAAAACTAGAAATCAGAAAAACCAGGAGATTTGATGCCTATCACACTTCATTAACCCCATGCGCAGTCATTATACTTTGACTCAATATAAGATATTGAACACCATGATAACAGTATACTCAGTATATTAAGGCTACCATGCTGTCCTGGTTTAGGGCAAATTTGAGAGGAAACTTCCAAAGGGATCCATCTAGAAATCAGATTCAAATGGCTCCTCCCCATACTGGTTCAGGAAAAGATTTCCTTAGGAAAAAAGTGGAAAAAATCTGTTTATTTAACAAACAAGGTATTCACAAGCAGATGGCAAATTCAAAAAGTCCTTGTCGTGGGGTGTAGCTCAACTCACTCAGTCTCTTATCAGTCCCTTCTGTGTTGGAAAACGCTGTGTCCCAGGCCCCGGTGGGCCACAGGTGTGAACTCCCTGTGTTTTTCTGGGTTTTCAGTCCAGAACAGGCTGATCAATTCCAAGAAAAAGAAAAGCCATAGTCCAGGGAATTTCTCTGCCTCAGCTAGCTAAAAACTAACTAAAAGCAAAGGAGAGCTCTCTCCTGCTGTCCCTGCTGCAGACAACACAGTCCCTGAGAGAGAATGTAGGGGAACAAGTGCAGTTTCTGAAAACAAACTGCTGCTTTTCGCCCCATTTGCTCTCAGAACCAGTCTTAAAGGTGCAGAACTTAGTATCTAGTATAAACGGAACAGACGACTGGGGATACAGGCATCATAAAGTCACCCTAGGACTTTCTGAGGATGTATGAATAACACGTCTGCTTATGGCCTTACTGACATCATGGAAATGTACTGCAACAACTCCTATCACTGGAGTTTTGGAATGGAAGCATACAGGCTCTTTAGGCAGGACAGGCAGGAATGATGAGGAGGTGGTGTTGCATTCTCTGCGAATGAGCATGGAGCTCTACCTCATGATGGATGAGGAGCTGATTCAAAGTTTACAGGTCAGGATAAAAGGGAAGGAGGGCAGGAACAGATGACATTATAGTGCAGGCCTGCTACAGGTCACTTGACCAGGAAGGCCAAGCTGATGAGGCCTTCTGCAGTAAAACTGAATGGGTCAAGGGTCACAAGCCCTGGTCCTCATGCAGGACTTCAAACAACCCAGTATCTTTTGGAAGGGTGACACAGCAGGACACAGGCAATCCAGTAGTCTCCTGGAATGCATTGATCCATTCCTTCTCGAAGTGACAGATGAGCCAACAAGGAGAAGCACTATGCTGGATCTTGTTTTCACCCCCAATGAGGGGGTGGTGAGGAACATGAAGCTCAAGGGAAGCTTATGCTACAGTGACCACAAAGCAGTGAAGTTCTAGATGCTTGGGGTAGTGAGGAGCATCCACATCAAGCTCACTACCCTGGAATTCAGAAGAGCAGACTTGGCCCTCTTCAGGGATCTTCTTGGAAGAATGCTGTGGGCTTAAAGCCCTGGAGGGAACGTGGGCTCAAGAAAGGATCATCTCCTCCTGGCTCAAGAGCAATGCATCCCTACCAAGAAGAAATTGGGCATAAATTCCAAGAGGCCTGCATGGATGAACAAGTTGCTCTTGGACAAACTCAAACACAAAAGGATACCCTCTAAAAGGTGAAGGTAGAGACAAATAGCATAAGAAAAACAGAAAAATTGAGCAGTCAGGGAACTGACACAATTAAATCTGGCCTAGGTCATCAAAGGTAACAAAAAAGTTTCCACAGATGCATTGGTGATGAAAGAAAAACTAGGGAAAATGTGGGTTTTCTCAGGAAGGATATGGGAGACTTGGTGACCCAGGACATGGAAAAGGCTGAGGTACTCAATTAAGGTAAAGGGAGGGAGTGGAAGAATGAAGAACTGTCTGCTGTAGGAGACCACAAGGTAGAAGGCCATTTAATGAACCTGAAGGAACAGAGGTCCCTGGGACATGATGAGATACATCCATGGGTCCTGAGGGAACTGGCTGAGAAAGTGGCTAAGTTACCATCCATCACATTTGAGAAGTCGTAGCATTCCACTGAAGTTCCTACTGACTGGAAGAAAATGAAACATAACCCCCATTTTTATAAAGGGAAATAAGGAAGACCCAGGGAACTACAAACCAGTCAGTCTCACCTCTGTTCCTGGCAAGATCATTGAGCAGATCCCCCTGGAAACTAAGCTAAGTCACATGGAAAATAAGGTGATTTGTGACAGCCAACATGGCTTCACTAATGGCAAATCTAACCTGAAGAATTTGGTGGCCTTCTATGACAGCATTACAGAACCGGCAGATGAGGGAAAAGTGACTGACATCATCTACCTCATCCTGTGCACTGCGTTTGACATTGTCTCATACAACACCCTTGTCTTTCAATTGCAGAGACATTGATTTCACAGATGGACCTCTTGGTGGATGAAGAATCGCCTGGATAGCCGGTGTTGCAGTCAATGGCTTAATGTACAAGTGGAGAACAGTGGCATTCCTTAGGTGGCTATTGGGACTGGCACTGTAACATCTTTGTCAGTGACATGGAGAGTGGGATCAAGTGCACCCTCAGCAAGGGTTTGTCAATGACACCAAGCTGTGTGGTGTGACTGACATGCTGGAGGGAAAGGATGCCATGCACAGGGATCTAGACAGGCTTGAGAGGCAGGCTTGTGTGAACTTCATGAAGTTCAGCAAAGTCAAATCCAAAATTCTGTGCCTGGGTTGGGACAATCCCAAGCACAAATACAGTTTGGGCCAAGAATGGATCAAGAGCAACCCTGGGAAGAAGGACTTGGGGGTGCTGATGAACAAGAAGTTTGACATGTCTGCTTGCAGTGTGTGCTTCCAGTTGAGAAAGCTAACCATATCCTGGCCTGCATCAAAAGCATCATGCCCAGCAGGTCAAGGCAGATTGCCTCTCGGCCCTTGTGAGAACCCACTTGGAGTGCTGCACCCACTTCTGGGGGCCCCAATACAAGAAGGATGTGGACTTGCTGGAGAGGTATTCAGAGGAGGGCTATGAAGATGATTGCCTCTCCTATGAAAACAGGGTGAGAGAAATGGGGTTGTTTAGCCTGCAGAAGAAAAGACTCCAAAGAGACCTTAAAGCAGCCTTCCAGTACCTAAAGGAGGCCTGCGAGGAGACTGGAGAGGGACATGGGGGAATGGCTTTAACTGAAGGATGGTAGTTTCAGATCAGCTATTAGGAAGAAATTATTTACTGAGAGGGTAGTGAGGCACTGAACAGGTTGCCCAGAGAAGCTGTGGATAATCCATCCCTGGATGAGTTCAATGCCAGGCTGGATGAGGCTCTGAGAAATCTGATCTAGTACAAGGTATCTGTGCCCATGGCAGGGGAGTAGAAACTAGACTTTTAAGGTCCCTTCCAACCAAACCATTGTGTGATTCTATGGTTCAATTTCTGCATCTCACTAATCACAGCATTTCAATATCAAACACAACAAAACATCCTTGCTGTCACCTCCCAATAAAGACAGTTCAAAGGAAATTAGATTGACATGTTAGAAAGAAAAACCACTTTTCCATGGAATTAGCTAAAATCATTCCAAAATCAATTTTGCCACTTTTCTCTCTTACCGTTATTGAAAAAAACCATTACAGATTTCTGACAACGACTCCCTAAAAACAGTCTCTCTGAAGGAAAAATAAAATCATAGCAAAAGATAAAAAGACACCGCTTATAGTTTCTTCACCTTTGTTAGGTTTGTTTCACTGATCAGTAGGGCCACCTTGCCCTGGATGCTTCTCATTTGGATTGCACTTTAAAGATATCCAAAACCCAATTAACTCCCACTTTCCACCCTCACAATCTACCAGGTGGTGTGACATTTTTTCCAAGAAACAGGCCTTAAGTTTGACTCCAGCATTTCATGACATTAAATGAGAAGAATCAAAAGCAAGTTCGTATGTAACATTTCTGCCACAGCATCTTACTTACGAGCGAGTACTAAATTTTTGCACCAATGTGAAAAACCTAAGTTAAATTAGACAAGTATGATTTCTGACATGATATATGGTGATTAATTTCATATGATCTGCAGGGTCCAGCCTGTTCAGATTGTGGCTATAAATAATAGTGAGACACAGCATGGTCTAGAGAGTCTTGTAAATCAAAAGGGTTTAATAAATGAAAAAAAATAATACAGAAACAAAATACTTTTAAGCTGTGCACAGTGTAAGGAGATCCTAAAACTGCTACAACACGCAGAGAATGCCATTGGTCCTATTGTTCTGTTCTCTTTTCTACTCAATGACTGGGGATGGATCTATTTTAAAACTTCCAATAGGAAAGCATGCAGGATTTGACGAACAGAGGTAAGATCCAACAGGTGTTTCTCTCTTGGCAGTGAGCCAATTACAGAGAGACATACACAGAACCTTCCAGATAAACTTCCTAATAAGTCAAGAAGTAAACTGAAACTCTTTTCCTTATACAGAAACACCTATCCAAGTGTGGGAGGTGCGTTACTACAATGATAGAGACCTAAAATTGAATGGGGTGCCAGAGACTGAAGTTCAGTTAAGCAATAAACAAACAGAACCCACCACTATATAGCAGTCAGACCAAACATCAGAATTTTATCTAAAGTATTGCACTTGCTTCACTGTTGTCTCTGAAGAGAAGGGTCCGCATAGATACGATTCATTGTGCTTATTACAATGAATTCTGACTATAAGAAAAACTGATTTTTAAATTAACACTAAAAGATTTGGGGTTTTCCTTTTGAAATACAAGTGGCAGTCCTTGATTACTAATGCCACAGTCATTATTTCAGTATTTGGCTAGCATTCACTTAGAGTGATGGCATTAGTACTGTCCTACCCTTTTACACATTCCAGCACTGAGAAAACATTTTCAAAAAAAGATTAACCAGAGGCACTTTCACAAAGGACGTAAGACCTGTCACTCACAGGATAAGCTACAAAAGAATAGAAAATTATACAGATAAGCAGAAAAATAGACCCTTGTAGTGGGTATTTCCCTTTTCCAGTGTGAGCTGTGAAGCAGAACCTTTGCAAGCCCTTTTGCTTTTTAGTGAAGTCAAACATGTAAGAAAGTTTCTATGCCATCTGAAAACTATTGATACTGAGGAATCTGAAACATGGATAATTTTTCTTTAGAAAAAGAAAGCTGGGAAGGCAGAAAGAAGCATGGTGTACCTTGGAAGAATATCACACTTCTGGATTTAACTGCTGTAGTAATAAGTGTCACACTTCTGAAAAGCAGATGCTTCTGCCTTGCAAAAGTACCACACTCAGAAAGGCTTGAAGTTAATTTGGAGAAAATAAACAAGCAGGCAAACTTGGCTCTGGAAACTACCAAACCTTTCCTCTTGCTGATTCTCTTTATCTGCAGATTGTTCAAAGAAAGCCTGCTTTTTATTTCATTTTGGGTGAATGCCTGGAACTGAACATACTGTATTATAACAAAACTTCATATTCAAATTCCTATTAAATCTTGTAATTGTCTAATATTCCTAGAAACTATGTGAGCCTTCCCTCCTGGCAAATGCAATGACTTTGAATTTATTGTGCCTTGCACATCTCAATTCAGGATCACTGCATTTCATTAATTTGAGGCATTGGGATAGCAAATTCATGCAGTTTTTATTCTCTGTGCTCCCTTATGACTAAATCAGAGAGATTTACAAACAAGCCACTGATCGCACTTAAAACAGTATTTTGGAACCTCAACTCTGCCTGTCTCTGGAGTTCATGGCCTTACTCTGGTATGCACTTGAAATCTAAAACTAAAAAACAAACTCCATAGAAATGCATTACAAAGAGGTCCACATCAGCCCCCTCTGGAAAAGTGAAATCCAAAACAAGTTTGAAACATTATCATGTCAAGTATTTCCAATCAAGCTCACAGGTTTTTTCAAGAAAGTGTCTCATCAGTCTGTTCTCCTGCATATCTACGATTAAAAATCAAGAAACTAAGAAGAGCAGATTTTTTTTTTAAGAAGCTGAAAGAAAAAAAAGTAAGTAAAGGAAGAGAAAAGCACTAGTCAAAATTTGATAAAGCAAAATTGAACAGGAAGAGAGAGAGCGCTTTAAAAAAAGGTTTCATGGCTTTGCTTCCATCACCTTTGCTTCCTCGTGAGTTCAGGAAAGCTGTATGAACCACAAGTGAAGAAACATCCCTCCACAAACATTTCTCCAAAGCCCACAGTTTTCATGGAGACATGAGCACCATGGTTCTGGATGGTGACAGAGCAGGAACTGAACAGGCAAATACAAACCTCCATTGGATATTCCCACCCTTTGCAAACAAGCCAGAGAACAAAACAAGGCTGCTTTTCCCTTCCCATGATGTGTAGGCACATGCATAAAACAGGTAGCTATAGCCTGCAGCACTCCCCAAAGAACTGCTCTGGTGACAGTCTTGAAAGGAGCCAGGAAAGTTCATAGCAATGGGCAAGTCTGGTAGATTTACCATGTCCTTCACCTTTACCAAATCATGCCTGCTATATGCATATAATGCTTGCTTTGCATGCATCTCACAGGTCCTGTAAGATTAAGTTTGAATGTAGCATATAGGGGAAGAACAAAGAA
>WEIU01010837.1:131002-148825 GCA_013389925.1 Aegithalos caudatus | reverse complement strand
AAAAAAAAAAAAATTGCGTGGAAAATCATTTAAGCAATCTCAAAATCTAAATTTATATTATTTTTACTATTTAGTTATTTAATATAGCTGAAAGAGCTGAGGAAGTAAATAGATCTTCAGGTAAAAGTTATTTATGAGTCATTACCTGAAACCAATATTAGGATTGTCAACTCCTGTTTTACAATAGTATTTTCATAATTTTGGAGAAAATGTAATATAGTATCAGTTATAAGGTGAATCTTTCAAACATTTTATTATATTGCAGCCTTTTATACTATCCCCAAAATACATTTTTAAAAGAAAACCACTGCTAAGTATTTAAGGATGAAATGACAGTGTGTTAAGTAGCAGATTTAAAAATAGACAAGTAGTCTCAATTTCCTGTTTAAAAGTGACTGGCATGGCCACCCAGCTAGAAAAGCCTCAACTGCCATGGTTGGTTAAAACAGCCTTTATTCAGATTCATAACCCTTATAGAAGAAAGTCCTTGTATAGAGAGACACCAATAAGATCTTTTACAAGCCCACAGTTAACACTAAAACATAATTTTCTTGATATTTATTACTCTTGTGCACCAGCACTTTTCCTCAGAACAAAAATACCAAGAATTAATACAAAGCCATCATGGATATGAAAAGATTGGATCAAACATGCTCTGATTTTACTATAACAGTTTTGAAAAGGCAGTGTCATGCAGAAGTAATTGGTATTTGCTTAAAAACTAAGTTAAAAAAAAACAAACAAAAAAAAAAAACAACCCCACACTTGATTTTCTCTGTGAGTAAGGTAAGACAAGAACCTAAACTAGTGCATTGTCTACAGAGAGGAGGGAAAAATCTGAAGAGAAGTTTGAAATTACCTCAAGATAGGATTTTCTACTTGAAACACTTCAAGTGAAGAAAAAGCAGGGAACCCCAATTTGTTCACCAGGTGACACTGATTGCATTTTTTTTTCCAGTTTCTGAAATCTGTAAGTCAAGGTCTATAATCCAGTCATATTCTTGTTTTAATTAACGGGTGAACCATGAAAAAAGTCTTCAGCTTCCAAAAGGTGGACCATACCTACAGATATTTTCCAGTCAGCTCCCTGCAGGACATTAAAAAATCTACTTCAAGTGGTCAGAAATTTCAGTATAGTCTTTAATTATCCTTTTAGTCTGGGAAGAAACAGTGTTTAACAGTACTTTAGAGACACTGCTTCCAATAGACTCCTTATTGCTAAAGTGTCTTGAGTGATACACTCAGAGTAAAATGGTAATCAAATCATATATGGGACAATAAATTACTGTCAGAAAAGTTGATAACACTGCACTCACACTCCTCCTGTACAACTTCTCAGTGTTTATTATCTGAAAATGCAAGGAAGTTAAGACAAGTGATTTTTAAACTATCAATCCAAGAGAGAATTGGACAACAGTTTAATAAAAAACCTGTATAAATCTCCCAGGTTTACCATCCTGATATTCTTACTGTTGAATAAAAAACAAATATGATTTATCTTGCCAGTTTTACAAAAAATAATTCTGTTTGAAAACCATTGAGACTCACTGAGCTTGCAAACATGGTATTCTCCAAATGTAAAGAGGAATTCAGTAACAACGTCCTAATTGTCACCAGACTAACAAAGTAACAACAAAATGCAAAAACGAGCAAGGTTCCATTCAATTTATGGCAGTCTGAATTCTGCCCTACTGGTCTATATTAGACTACTAGTTTAAATGAATAGAGTTGGGTGAATCAATCAATCATAAAATATGCCATACATTTCTGGTTTCTTTCCCCTTGAGCAGATAGAGTCACAGTTAGACTTGCTTATTTCTCTTTCACGCACTACAAATTGTTCACTCAATCATATAAGAAGACTCTTATAGGCCCTCTTAAGTTGAAGTTTAATATTGGATACTGGAGTTTTCTCTACAGTACTTTTCAGTCTATTCATTTAGTTGTTCAAGTCTTGAGAAAATGTGAAGACTTGCATTAAGTCTTGCTCTACCAGGTAGCCAGCATTAGCTCGTTAAAAGGTGGAGTGTTCACACATTTTCAGTATGCTACACAGAAATAGTAGAGGAGCTGTGAACCAGTATATAGCCTTTATAAATCTGTGGTTCCTTCTGCATCCACAGATCCTCAGAAGTCCACCACAACTCTGGTTGAGGTGCAGGTATGCAGCTTTAAACAGATAAGTCCCATTGAGAGCTAGATGTTATCCAGACCTTTACCTGAATCCCTGAGATTATTTTCATTGCCTTTTGTCTTCTTAATGGGCACAAAAAGAGATGCTGGCATTTTTGTCTCATTCAATTATCACAGAAGTAAACTGACTCATTCAGAAAATAGAGCACACACTATCTCAGTCAGTGAGTATTTAAAGTCTTGGAATACACCTTGCCAAGGAATTTACTAACTGGCAGGTCAGAGGTTAGAACCAGTGTACAGATTCATGTCCAAGCTGGCTCATTGTATCATAAAGGATGTAAAATTTCTGCTGTTAGGAAAAGAGTATAGAAAAGGTAGCACAGAACATACAGCTGAATGAAAAGAAAAAGGAATCTAAAATTCAAAACTTTTATCTAGAGGCATTTTAATGTGAACCACCCACAAGCTGGGCAAGTGTTCTAACCTCTAGATTTATAAATAGTGAAGTAGTGCACATCATCTCCTCCTTCTCCTAAGCAGGAATTTTATAGTGTGTAAGTTACCACATCTGACAAAGGTCATTACTGACATGAACACGTAGACACAGACTGGACATACATTCAGACCTAAGATGCTAAAACCTCTGAATATGGTAGAAATGCCAACATGTCTCTGTTGAGAAGCTGTGTGCAAACCTTTGCCAGTTCATGGCATTTCCTTCCTGGCACAACTTCATATCTCCATGCATAAATTAAGAAAAACCGGACTGCTGCGTTTTAGGATCTTTTCCAGCAACTAGGCATCAAAAAATAACAACAACAATTTAACTTATATGTACTAACAAGCCTCTCTGGAGTGCACAGTTTATAATCAGTTCACACTGGGCTTATTTCAAGAAAACAAGCTTTTCCGTTGGCAGAAGAAATAAAAAACAGACTAAAGAAATAATTTTCATATTTTTTCAGATGTGTCTATCCAAAAATCAGAAACTTTTATATTAAGAATTGCAGGTGAAATTATTTTCACATCTTACTAATTTCAAAAACTTTGTTGTTTGGAGTGCTACAAAAGAACACAGAATCTGATTTAGCTCAGGTGTTATAGTCCACACCACAATATCCAGATGAATTTTTGATGTGAGTTTACCTCACAGCCTGTCAAATGCAGGTGATGAGACATACATCAAGGTTAATTGTTCAAAGGGAAAAGAATAACAAAAGAATCCAAGAGCACGAAGGGCAGAAGAAAAACAGCTTCTTTAAAACAATGTGTTTACCTTTCCTGTAGGAACAAACTTCTTTGAAAATGTGCTTCCCTTTCTAACATTTCTGGGTCAAAAGCATGAAGAACATGGCAGAATGCCAGGAATGTCAAAACTCTGAAAATAACATGCCAATGATATCAAAGAAGGATGAATAATAATGCAAGAAAAGTGAAAGGTCATATACTTTATCATAAGGATAAGTGAAGAATTTTAATAGTTTATATCAAGACAAGCAGGGATATCCAATCAAAATCAAATTAGAATGAAAAAGAGCACAGTCCACTTGTGTTGCTAAAACTTAGCAGAGAACTTGAAAGAATGTTGTGATATTTTCTCTGTCAGAGAAAATGTAGGCATATTTATGTATAATGAAAACCCATCATTCAGAATTTTAGAACTAGAAAACTCACCCAACCCCCAAAAAATGCTAGAAAATATATTTCTCCTAAAAATTCCCTTGAAGTTAGAGACAAAGCTCAAGTTTGTGAATCTGTTATAGGGGCATGAACAGTACTGATTTCAGTGTACTGAACTTAATTATATTTCAGGGAAAATAGATTTCTTAACCATACTTGAAAAAAAATTAAGAATATGAAAACCTCAAACTAACTTTCACTAAATTAAAAACTAGCAAGTTAGGTAATAAATGCATGTATTCAGATTGTTATAATTTAAAACAAGTTTTAAAAGTCTCAAGAGGTAAATGTGTTTCATTTTTTAGTGCCACCCCAGCAAAATTCATCTGTTTGGAAGCTCTTTTAGCAAATACTTAATTTAGTGCAGTAGCTAATTTATCTGGAAAAGGGAAAATTCAAATATCACCACATCCCTGTACTTTTTTATAACTAAAATTTAAAATTATGCAAAACATAACTAAAATACAACAAAAAATTATTTAGATTTCATTTTTTTCTGGTATTACCTGGTTAAACAATTTTTTCTAGTAGGTACAATTTCAATTCAAAGCAGTGCCAAAAATGTATATATACACACCTGTCCATCTAATTAAAACATAGGAAATCTGTTAGCCCAAGAGCAATTTTTTAAACTTGGCAGAGTTAGAGAATGAGACATGTTTTCATGCTGTATTCACCAGAACAGAAGAGGGGAAGCTTACCAAGTAAAACCATGATCTGAAAAGTCTGTATCCATAACACTGCCTTATAAGCTAATTTCATAAACATCTAAGAAATCCCCCTTAAAATGATTAAATTCAAAATTTAATATCAAAATATTTAAAATACAAAGTTAAAAAGCCACTTGAACATTCAAAGACAGATTTACTGGAATTAATAGGAAAACAGAAGAAAAACTATTTGCCTACTAAACATAAAGTATTCATTTGTGTGTAATAAGAGCCATGAATTTGAAAATTAATTCACTTGTTTCTGTGAAAGATAATGAAGAATTTAATGGAAAATGCCCTTTCAGTTCTAATGATTTTTAATTTTAGAATACTAAAGATATCAGAGAAAGCACTGTTATTCTAGTAATATTGTACTATTAGCTGTAACATACAGAAAGACTAAAATTAATTGACTAAGAATATGGTACAGCAAAAGAAACAGCTGAAAAAATGCTCCCAGCCCCTTTTGCCAAAATGCATTTCCAGCTTTTCAGCAAATAAATAACAGTTAATTATGCTGAACACAGCTAAATGTAACACTTCTCAAGCTGCAGTGTTCCCAGTGTCTGCCTAAAAGCAAGAAACACAGAACACAATATTTCATTTCCTACTTGTTTCTTCTGTCTCCATATATGAAAGAGCCCAAGGTCACTGCAGTTTCTGATCACAGCCAAGGTTTTTAGCCCAATCCCTTGAGTGTTTTCTGAAGTCTTCATAATTTTTGCAGTGTAGGGGATGGGCTGAGATTTAAATGATGGTGTCTATGCACACTGCCAACATGAGCCAGGCATTTTTCTCCAAGGTGAGGGCTGCTCTGGGCTCCAACATTTTGACTTCACCTGGTGCATGCAGGGTAATGGGACACCTTGAAGGGACTGCAAAACTTTTGCAGAAACCCCTGGTACAAAAGCTATTTTGCCCCCACTCATCTCACTCCCAGGGGCTCACTCAGCTGCAGAGCAGTTTTCTCTTTAGCCACTTCTTCAGACAGGAGCTGTTTCTGTGGCTGTAATCAGAACTATTCTGTCAGTCTGCAATCTCAACATAGCACCAAAGCTGTGGGGTTCGCTGAGGTGCTGAGGCAGCTCTGCAGGAACCCTGCAGCGTGCCAGCCCTGGATCCAGGCACACCCATGAAGAAGGTGGCCAGCCCACAGCTTCTGGGCAGAGAGATGGGGTAGGGAACAGCAGCAGAGGTCACTGAGCAGGCCTTGGAGCTGTGTCCATCTTCCAGTGAGAACACCTGGAGCAGCAAAATCTGCCTGTCTTATGGGTCTCTCCACAAAGGCACAGTGAGGTGGAAAGATGTAGGTGATGCTTTTGACCTTTCTCAGCTGGCACCCCACAGACCCCATCTCTCAAGCACATATTGGCAGGAACCATGGAACACGTTGGCAGGAACCACTCCAGGAACCTCTCTTTCCCTGTGGTGGTGCAGGTTTATTTGTATTCTGTGGTTTATGTCACTTGTTCTATGTACCCTTCATGGTTCATGCTATATAACCCCTTCTTGTTCCTCAGTGTTGGTTTCCCCTAAACCTACCCCCTGTCAATCCAGTTGTCCCCTACCCCCTTTGCCCTGTCAGTCATCTTCCAGAAAGATCCAGGGAGAGCATCAAGTGATTGGCAGAGGCCCAGGAAATCCCCTCCCCCCTTTCAGGGATTGGGTGTCAAGGTGTCAATCCCAAACAAAGACACTCCTAGACACTTTTCCATTGGTCATGGATTGTCCCCACCCTTGTTCCTGTGATCCTCCCCTGTTCTTAAGCTGCGTACACCCAGGATCTGTGCTCTGTCTGGGCAGGATCTCTGGAAAGGAGTAACCGGGCTGGCTTACCTATGCAGAGTCCACCTTTCTTCTTTTGCCTCAACCATGCTCCTTTCCTAGCCTGAGTGAAAAGGACTCACTGTGCAGGCAGTGGCCTCAGTGCCAGTCTGCAGTCCTGTGGCCTGTGGTGATGGGACCAGCTGGAGAAAAGTCACGCACAGCTCCACTTCCCTTCCACAGGGTTGGAAGCTGCTGTCTGTGTCTACCCCATCCCAGTGCAGCAGCCATAAGGCTGTGCCTGTGTCCTCATCTAAACTGGGAAGAGCCTGTCCTTGGCACACCTCTGGAGGCCCACTTCAATACACTGTATAATTAATTCTCCCTGTTTCACGCTATTGATCCCAGCCTGCTTTATATGTGTTGCTCTAACTCAAGACAGTGCTGTTGTTCATCAAGATGTTGTGTGAAATAAGCCTCCTGACAAAGCTAACTGTGAGAGCAGCCAAGCCTGTTTAAAGCCATGATCAGGGGAAGAGGTCCGTGGCATCAGTGGTGCAATTATCCCTTGGTTACTTGTGCAGGTCCTTCACCTGCAGCCATTGAACAGTCAGACACTGAGGCCCCTCGCAGAGAAAGCTGAACAGTGGGCAGCATTCACTCCCTGAGAACTGGATGGTCTGAGCAAAGGGCATGTTCAGCCCTACCAACCACACCTGCCTCAGAAAACCTGGATCTGGGAGTCACTGAGGCAGCCCTCCAACAGTGAGCACATTATTCATGATGAAAAAAAACGTATTTGACAATATGAAACAGGGCCACCCAGGGAACCTCCTCAAACACCGTCTTAAGTACCCCTCCATTTTAATAATCTTTCCTGTTCCTCCTATCTTTCAGCTATTATCCTCAAGAATTTGAAGTGTCCTTGCTAAGAAAAGAAAGGAATATATTTCAGAGGCAGAACTTTTACTCCTGTTGCTGCACTGTAGTCCAGTCTTCCTATAAGATGGACTACACATAAAGGGGGAAAGAGAATAAAAAAAGTGGAAGATAAAAAGAACTGTGGCTTTTTTAGTTACAGCCCTGTTCCTGGAAAGTCACAGTTGCAGCTGACAGCACAGACTATTGGCTATACTAGGAGCCTTTCCCTCTAGTCCTGGTAAAATATTTTGCTCTCCTCCCAATTTCAGCCTTTGAAACAAAATTCTACATTACTAAGGTCAATATATCAGTATGCACTGTCTTTGTTTTTCTACAGTTTTTGTAGCAAATTCTTGTAAACAGCAAATATTTGTGTGTCTCATAAAGTAAGAAAGTAAAGTATATCAATGGAAGCAGGCTACCCACAGAAAGACAGGTATTTTACATAAATGTAGCAAGACTTCTTTCTTCTTCCTCCCTTTCAGTTTTCATTTCCTTCTTTTCTGTGTCTTTCTAGGGCACAAAGAGTATAAGAATAAAGAGACAAAAAGGCTATTAAAAACTCTTTGAGGATCTGATAGAAAAGGTTGAGCATACCTAATAAGGAACTACTCAATAGAGTTATTTTGTTCTTAATTCTGCTGCAATTATCACTTTTGTAATCAAAGACTTAGATGTTTTAATTAACCTTGATTTCATCCTTTAGTGTATTCAGTGTTTATCCTGTATTTAGGTTAATCTAAAAAAATTAATACTTCTCTGGAAGGAAAATTCTAATGAAGAAAAGCCCAGATCAAATTCATGGGCCTTTATACTTATTATTTTGAAACTTTCAGTGTTATGCTGTCTTTTCATCTATGTGAGTGATTTCTCCTTGACCACAAACCCAAAAATCCAAGTGTCTCCACTCTTCCCCCTACTCCATTCTAGCCTCTGTCCAGGAAAGACACATTGTTCACTACCATGTTCCCTCTAATCAGAATTAGGCAGAGAAAGAGAGCCTGAAATTTCTAAAAATCCCAGACTGTTAATCAGAACTACATGGCTTCCCACCTTTTTTTTTTTTTTTTTTTTTTTTTTTTTTTTTTTTTTTTTTTTTTTTTTTCTTACTTGCTTTTAAGAAAACATCTATAGAGACCAAAAGCATGCTAATTTGATGAGGTTTGGTATGCTAGATGACTGAAGTAATGCACATGTTTATGCAGAAACAAATACATAATTCTTCCTTTGTTTGAGGTACTGCTCTCAAGAGCTTGGCTCTTGTAATGACACCCTTGTTCACAACAAAAGTAAAATTAATTAGGGAAAATTTCAGAAGACATTTATTTTCAGGTCTTTTCTGGGTGGAAAAGGGAAAAACCTCCTGTTTAATTTAAAGGAAAAGAAACATCAGTTTCAGAATGCCTTCCTAAACCTAAGTAATGTAAATCTGATGTATGATCAAAAACATCTTTCTTTGGAAAGCATGACTTTACTACAGCTCTGATGAAACAAGATACATGCCTGTGGGAAATTATTCCATTGAGGGCCTATGTTCAGCACCAGTGTTGCAGGTGACCTTTGTCAAGGTTAGAAAAAAAACATATAGGAAAACTTGCCTTTTATTTTTTCAGATATAAAATAGACAGATAATGCTAAGGTCATTAAAAAAAGAACTTCTTGTATATGCCCTTTATCCAACTTGGGACACTTGAAAATCAGTCACTAAAAAGTGTTTATGAAACTCTTCAACTGGTTTAAATGTAAAAAAAATGTTTTTCAACATATTCTTGCCCTTTGTTGCCCTTATCTTTCTTCTAATACAAAATTTATCAGATTTGGGACTTTGCTGATCTCTGCAAAGTACTACCTCTATCATTTATATTTCTCTAGTAAGCTCATGCCTTTATTCTGGGTGTTGATTTTCATATCTATACTGAGCTTTACAAGGCATATATGTTTTTCACTGTTTCTGCTCACTGTAAAAACACCCCTTTTTTATATATGGTAGTTTTATAGATACCTGATGAGTTGTAAATTAGGTAACTTTCAACAAAAAAGAGAAGTAATCTTTCACAGCTTTCTTAATATAACTTAACTATAAGATGACTGAATTGGGATAGAGGAAAGGGAAGGAGAGACTAAAAATAAAGTAAATATTGCATATATTGTTCAAATCTCAAAAGGCCTTGGTTTCTTTCTAAAAGCTCTAGTTTTAGTTAAAAGTCACAGGCAGTAAATACACATAATATTAAGGTGGCTGTATTTTCAAATAAACAATACCAGTGCTAAGATACCTTGTGCTGACATTTTTAGTGTCATAAAGTAGTCACATTGAATTCTAAAAGAGCATATTTTAAGAAGTTTCTGCTCCTAGCTTGTGACTCAGCAGTGTGTGAACCTTAGGAATTAGATAGCTGATTTATTTCTGTACTCCATATAGGAGAAGGAATATTGCAGCAATGAATAGCACTGATGTATTCATATTAGTGGATGCCACTCTTATCAAATCACGACAATTGTAAAAAAGAGCTAAGCAATGTAATCACAACAAACTCTGTAGTGTTCAGAAGTCCTCTCTCTCTGATTCAATCTGTGAATCAGCAGATTGGCCATGAAAAAAGAGAGGCAAATATAATTTTTATATTCACCTTGTTTAATGCTCACATTGCAGATTACTCAGCATTCATTCCAACAGTTTACTTATTCCTTGATAAAAAAGAAGTCTAGCTAAACTAGAGGTTTAGAGTCAACATACTGGGAAGACACAGAAAACCCCCTGCTTGTCCCGAAGGATATGCTAAAAGATATCCAGCCCACTGAAGTTTACAACTTTGATATAGTTCTTATCTTCTCAGTATTTGAGTATCAATGAACAATGCCATGGATCCTCCCAATCTCATAATAAGATAGGGTTTTGTAGGTACTAAGTAGCAGAAATGTTTGAAAACTATTCATAGAAGATATCTTACTTTCTATTGATAATTACTACTAGTATGCTATATCCCCACAAATGCAACTTTTTTACCAATACCAGATAGTACCTGACCAAAGGAATGCACAATAAACACGTAAGTGATCCTCAAATTCTCTCCTAGGCATTACATACCTAAACTTGACACAAAAATCTGTAGGCTTTATCCCAGTAGTTGACAAACGTAGCAATAAAAATTTACTCAAAAAATTTGTCTCTGAGAAAATAATTTTATGTTTTGAGAAGATTTGCCTACCTACCTAACATCTTCCATGTCAGTGTGCACTTTGCTTTTCCTAGTTCACAGCCAGCCAGCATAGTACCTTGCCATGAAATTGGAACATACCAGCCTCCAGATTTACATGGGTATCTAGTACTACTGAAGTTAATTATCTCGCCAATTAAAGTCAATGAAAATTCTCTATGGCTGGGCTTTTGGAATTTTTATTTTTTCTAAAAGTATAAACTATAATGTATGAATGAAATTAATTTCTACTTTAATGAGAATTATGATACCCAGGCATTGAAAGAGCTAAGAAAATTTGTTTTCAGCTCTGAACTGGGAGACAAAAATCTCTTTTGAAAGTTTATAACCATGCTGTTCAATAGTTTTACATAAAAGGTATCACTCAAAAACTCTCCTGGTTTACGACGTAGGTGTTATGCACCTTGAGGCAAGTGTTGCAGCAGCCCTCTTCTTAGAGGGCAGAAATGAGCCCAGACACAGACTCCTTTTTCATCACAACATGAAAAGGGCCCTGGTTTGTTCCTCTTTACAGCTCAGCCATCCTGACCCCAACCATTCCCTGACTCTGGCTGCAGCAGCTCCTGCTGGAGGTTTCCCTTGCAGCCTCTGACTGCTGGGTATTTCCTGCTGAACTCTGACTGCAGGGATCAGTTTGCAGCCTCTGATTGCAGCTTTTACCCAGCCAGGCTGTGACTGCAGGTTCCAACAACAGCTCTGACTGCCCACCCACACCGACCTCACTGCAGGGATTCTCTCTGCCCAAGTTCTTCCTCCCCTCTTTTATCTCTCATTCTTGGGTACAGCTGTGACCCATCATGGGTGAGGCTGTATTGGGTAATTAACACATCTGTGAGTTATGAGGGGTTGGGTCACCTGTATTCCCTTCTCCTACACAACAGGAGGAATGCACAGGAGTCTAGAAAAGGGCTTAAAGGAACAATAATTGCATAAAGCAAAAAGTCTGAAGCACAAGGATAGGTTGAGAACCACATTACTTACATTTCCTCTGAATTTAAGAGTTAATTTTTTCCTGATTTTTGTTACTTTTAGTTAGCCTTAAGAGTGGTAGTATTCAACATATTTAATCATGTAGAATTTATAGGAAAAAAAAGAGAATTTCATCATAACTGCAAGAGATTTCAAGATTATTTGCACTGCAGTAACTGCAAGTATTTTGCCCAAGCAAAACAAGAAAAAAGTTCTGATTGTTCTGTTTTTTGATTTGTCAGCTGTGTTTACCAATCTGAGTGCATACTGATGGCATTGATAGCTGCAAATTTAAACAAGGAATGAGAATAAATAAGGAATAAATAATCAAAATATACTGATGAAATCATTCTTTCTCTCATCAATTTATGAGATGTGGTTTTTGACATCTATAAAGTTATTTCAATTTCATATTTTCCTTTTTTATTGGAGCAACAGATAGCCATTACATTTTGATAAGCTGAGATGAAAACACTTCATTCTGTCTATTAAGATACATCAATGTGCATTATTTTTTCCTTGTCTTTGGTAAACATCACAAAGTGTCAGCAATAATTTAATCAAGTATCTGCTACTTTACAAAAAACCCCACCAAAAATATTTGGTAGGAATTCATCTGAGCTATCTCAAGTGAATAAGGCATCTCAGTGATAAACAGTCTAGTGAATAAAACACATTAGCAGGTAATTTTGAAATTAAAGAAAAACTCCAACTGGATGAAAAGCCATCTGTATTTCCTCCAGCTCTCTCTGTCTGGCATGCTGTTTACTGTTTCCCAGGTCGAACTGTACTGGGACAGGAACTACAATGCCTAAACACTACAGATAAAACCTACTTAAAAATAGAATATGCAGAGGTGTCATAATAAAATTCTTACTGGTCTCGTGAGGTTCTCAGTCAAGGTCTACAGAAAAGGAATAAGAAAAATAGTGAAATGCTCAGATTTTAGGACAATAAAAACCAATTAAGTCACTACCAAGCAGGCACTAACTCATTCCTCACCCATTTTTTGCTGCATTTCTGCTGCTCTGAAACCTATTTCAGCCAAGATTCAGGGTAACTTTTTCATGCATATATGCAAGTCATGTAACTCCACCTGTTCCTGAGGGCAAAACCCACAAATTAACCTAAGCAGTTAGAAGACTAAATTACCTAGTAGACATATTGCTACTAATAAATGAGTGGGAGGTATATTTTACCAAACCCTTTTAAGCATTGGGCTTCCCTACGATTCTCACAGGGGCTTCTAAATTAACAACTTTAGTTCCTAGTATTAGAAGCCAAAAACTGCCTGAGGTGTGTTTCAGTAAACAAACAAACAAACAGTAAACAGTTTCATATAATATCTCTCTCCTTTCCCCCATGCAGTCAACATCTCATGAACAGCAACAGCTGGGTTGCCTATTTATATCCAGCAATCATGAAGGTGTGCACTACTCCAAGAGCATCCCAGGAAAGAAACTGTTCCTCAGAGATTTACCCTGGGCGAGGTACAATCACAGGCTCCTTAACAAACATGTCAGAACTCATTAGGAAAGAGGCTCATAAATAGCAGCAGATTATTCCAGCCATAAAGATACAATACTAAAAGCAAACTATTTCTATGGGCTTTGAATCAGGTGTTAATGGTGTGTATCCAGATCCCTAGGAGGTGTAAACCAGTGTAGCTCCATTGGCTTCAACACAGAAGGACACTGATCTGCTTGAAAGAATCTCCCTTTGGGGAGCTGTTTTTGAGTTGCAAGATTTGTATCCAGCTCTTTGTTTTTATTCTTTCCCATTCCTCTGTACATTCATCAATTTTTACACAGATCCAAATGAAACCCTTTGAGAATGAGTTCCATGCAGAAATAATTTAAAACCCCAGAAATGTCAATTAAAATAAGGTAAAGCATTCATAAATTGAAAACAAAACTGCCATTATAGACCAATAAATTAGACTATGTAGATTTAAACCACCAAGGGTTTGAGATTAAAAAAACCACAAAAAGCAAACAAGTAGTTCAATGAAACCGTAGAACTGAAACTAATGAAGCTTGTCCTCTGATTTGTGCCCCGTGGTAAGATGTTTTCTGAGTCAAGAAATGGGTGAGCTCCAACTGAAACTTTTCGTGTAGTAGACCTACATATAAAATCTATCTTCTCTAAGGATTTGCTGAAATATCTAATAACAGGTGATGGTTGTCTTTTTGTTCACCTGAGAAGTTTTATAATCTATATTCCAAGTACATGTTTTCATTAATGTGTAGGTCTTAGCTTTCCCTGGAAACTCTCTACTTCTATCAATCAAGAGAGCTCCTCAAACATGAATAAAAGCGGGATAGTTCCCGGTGTTTTTTCATAGGTAATTATCTACTTGATTCCAAATATATGTGAATTTGAGTTAGCAAAAAGACAAAGAACTAGTATCTTTATACTCTTAGAGGAGTTATACCTTACTTACTTTTATCTTTGCACTTCTGATTATCAAAATGGATGTTATTCATACCTGGATTACAGAATGATTTCATGTCAGGGACTTCTTCCACTAGATCTGTATGCACAAAGCCCCATCTAACCTGGCCTTGAACACTTTCAGGGATGGGGCATCTACCACTTCTCTGGGCAACTTGTGCCATTGCCTCACTACTCCCACAGTAAAGACTTTCTTCCATATATCTAACACCTAAAATTCCCCTGTTACTGTTTGAACCCACTATTCCTTGTCCTATCAACACAGTTCCTGATGAATAATATTTTACTGACCATAGGCAAAGCCCCCACAGTTCTTAGAGCTTGAAGTCTGATATAGACAGCAGAATTTTGATCAAAAAGTATAAAATTAGCATTCAACTATCATTTACTTATATCACTTTGGCTGTTAAATTTCTAAAATTCTCATGCATTTGTAGTACATGACAGCTGGATGAACTTGTAAGGGTATGGAAGACATTAATTATTCATTTCTAATTAATTATGCTGAATATTTTGCTTTTTGCACTGTTGCTCATTATATAAACTAGCTATCAACCTGCAGTTACTCCAGTGATGCAAAATCCCAAAAGAAGATGGTTAATGCGTGTCACTAATAAGAGAGGTGGACCCCAGTTGAAAAGGAGAGTACTTTGATAGGTGTGCTGTGTTGGCTGGAAAAAAAGTCTCTGATGAATCTGCACTATTGATTCCTTTTGGGAAAGTATCTACGTGATCTTTAAATGCTTAAATGGTATTCATGATCCTCATTAACAAATAAACATAACAATTTAAACAATAGCTTCCCACTTCTTTAGTAAAGTGAGTACAGGAAGTATTACAGCAGCTTGGTACTTTCTGTGAACATGTATTTATTCATATTTTCCAGCAACTCTTTAAATCTATTATTAAACTAGAAATTATTGACAATGGTTATTAACCAATATTTATTATTCTATGGGTAAGGAGTATATTCAAAAGCAGTTCTATCATTAAAAAAAAAATCTATTCCTAAGTTAATATGACTCTTTTCTAAAGTGAGAAAATGGTGATAATAGGCAGAACATGGAGGTGTTACACAGTTTAAACTACTAAACTCCTCTGTACATTAACTGAAAGATTTAAGCACACTTCAAGCTACCCCCAAGACCTAACTCAAGATTTTAACTTCAAGTTATCAGTGCAGAGCAGTGGAGATTTACCAGTGCAACAGCACACCAGTCCTTCAGTAAAGACCACATGAGAAGTGGCAAAAAGCCTTACTATCTAGGATCCCTGAAAATAATACCAATGACAAAGGAATCGTTCTTACATTTCCTTTATACATTTATTAAAGAAAAGGACATCTGTCTGATACAATTTTTCACAATAAAAAGGAAAAGCAGACAGGTTGTGGTTGATTGCTTTCCCCATTTTATGAAATGTCCTTAGAAAGTTATTCTGGAGTCCTTGTGAGCCCTACCATGCAGACATCACAGACTCCAGTCCTATGAAGTGCCTAGATGCAAAGGAGTTGGGATTCTTAGGATATTCAGATCTAAGAAAATCAGGGATTTTTTCACCATTTTTTTGTTTGTGTGTTTGTTTTCCATTTATCCTTCCATGTCAGTTCCCAACAGTACAGTATGAACATAAAGCCAGGAAGATAAATGTAAATCAAGAGAAGCGGAATTTAAGTAATAATAAAATAAGCCTCTCTCCAGCCTCCTCTTCAGTTCCCCTGAAAATAAACCTAGAAAAAGACACTTTGATTTTGAAAGTGTTTGAAAATATTTTGTATGCTTTTTACAACTCAATGAGTTTTGGCTTCTCCAATGCTTTATCATCTCAATAAATCGTGAATTTACTTAGAATGATTTTGCTTTCTCATGCTTGAATATTGTCTTTTTCTCTTTAGCTCTTCTGAAACTTATCTATCAACCATCCCTGTCAACTAAACAATAATTGTAGAGCATTGTTCTTCTCTCAAATGACCCTTTACCTCCAAGAAATACAACTTCTTGTTCTCCCCCCAAAATTGATTTTTTTTACATGCTCTTTTATTTCATAAGGATCTAAATACCCTGTTTTATTAACCTCTCTGGATATTGTTATAATCTCAAGCCTGTTTTGTGCTGACCTTCTCAAATCTGAATATCAAAAAGGGGTTAGAAAAACACTACGTTGCAATTCAGAGTGGCATTCCCCACCTAACTCCTCCAAATATTCCCTTGGGGTCTCCTAGACATAGTTCATCAGGGATACCCATCAATACACCCACAATACTCCAGCCAAATTTCCCTGACCTCCAATCATCAAATTAAATACCTTTTTCTTAAAATACAAATCCAGTTTTAAAAAAATACTTCACCTTTCTTTTTATAACTAAGACAACAATTATGGGTTTTTTTAAAGAAATTAAACAAAGTATGACATTCTTGGTTGTATTTCTGAGCAAAGATTTCCATTTTTTGTCAATGACAAAGGCAAGAACTAATATCTGTCAATAATTTGTACNACAAAGGCAAGAACTAATATCTATCAATAATTTGTATTTTGTTAAAAGAAATAATTTAATCCTGCATTCTTTAGCTGCTGTCAGGGAAAGCTGTATCTCAGGTCTAAATCAGTACAGGGACTGTTAACATGGTTAGTTTACATAATGAGCTGCTATAGAGGATGCAAAAATCATCAGCATAATTGCTTACAAATGAATAATTAATAGCTTGTATGCAAGTTAAGAGGTTCATCAGAGTGACACAAATTCATGAACATTTATGAGCAATTAATAACCAGAAACCCATTGATAGATGATCCACGTAGTGTATACAGTCTCTTCAAATGGGAAAAAATCACTTTTCCAAGCCATGAGGTTGCCAACGGTCTGAATCAGAGTGGTGGAAGGCTAAGCTTCAGGGACAAAGTGCCTGCTGTGTGGGAATGGAGGATCCTGGTGCTTGCACATTAATAGTTCATTTGTAAGGATTCAGCAGTGATATAAACTTTCAAAGAGAAAAATTGGTGTTAATGATTGACAGGCTTTAGAGAATGAAGGAAAAATGGAGGAGAGGAAAGAAGCAGGCAGAGAGAGAGAACAGAAATATTGCTTTCTTTGAATCCATACTTGTTCAGAACTAAGTTCTAAACCACAGCACAGTAAATATCCTCTCTAATAGGTACAAGTAATAAAGGATTTTATGGGGTTTTCTTTTCTACCCAAAGGTGACTCATCACAGCAAGAGCAAAGCAGAACTCCTGCGGTGCTGTGTGAGGTTTGCTGCAAATGTTCTGGTTTCCTACATCTTCTTAATGTCCTACTGAATGAAGTCCTGCTGACTGTAATAAAAGTCTGTAAAATTATTAGATACTTAATAACAATATATTGTATAAGGCAAAGTCAGCAGATTGGCATTAACAATAATGTAGATCCTACCTGCAAAACTCTACTGTAGCAGTGTTTGGATAATATTCATGCTAAGCTGAATCTAATATTATTAGACTTAGTAATGAGGTGAGCCTTTATTGTGCTTTAAGTGCAACCTTCTAGGGATTCAAAATTCACATTAGTTTTTAATCATTTTTAATAACAAAACCACCAACCAGTCACTGGGTAGGAAAGCTGTTTTAGCAAAAATTTAACGACTTGTATTTTCTCAGGGTTGCTAAATCATAAAAGCATAACACACAAACTGCTGGGGAGGGTGTGTGTCTGTGCATTAATGGCTGTAAAGCAACAAGGAATCAACTGCTTCTGGAAAAGAGGAGACTAAGGAGTGCCCTGATTTGTATTTTACTGTGGTAAAAGTCAATCATGAGCAGTAAAGGAAGTGAGGATAAAGATGGAATACTCACAAGTTTAAAGGATAACCCCCCATTTTTTAAGCATTATGTCCATGGCTGAAAGCTTTCTAAGTAAGATTATTATTATTGTTATTATTGTTACTATTATTATTATTATTATCATTATTTTTATTATTATTATCGTTATTGTTATT
>WEIU01010837.1:38494-126449 GCA_013389925.1 Aegithalos caudatus | reverse complement strand
AGATGGAGAAATCATATTTTCTGAAAGCTGTTGAAGATGGTAGTGTTTTACTACCACTTAATGAGAAACTACACACCTTTTAAAATGCAACTTAAAATACTTGGAAATAGCAACTTTTTCTCCTGAGCTTTTATACTTTTACCCAACTGTGCACTAATAACAGAAGCTGTGATTGGCAATTCTGTTTTGGCTGAAGTTCATAGTTTACAGTTATAAACCCAGTTTAGCTTCATCCCATGCTTGATCCCACACAGTTATGCCATCAAGTGTTTTCTTAAAAAGACATGTTTCGTTCTCTGGTGAGTATATATTCATCCACTTCAGAACTACCTCCAAAAAACCCAATTTAAATACTAGTAATAAGACGACAGCATAAAATTTAGACATTTACCTACATCTGAATTCTCTTAAAGACCCACCTTTAGGCATTTTCACAGGTAAAAGTGACATGAGAGTCTCAATTTTGACAAGCACCAAGACAATATTCAGCTTTGAAATAAGATCCTCTTTACCTACTTGATAGGCACATCTCAGGGAGGAACAAAGAGCAGAAGGTCAGGGAATGGATGACAGGTTTGGTTTGGCTCTTGACACTGCAGATAAGGCAGTGTTAAGAGTTCTGCAGTTTGACTCTGAAAAAATTGTCCATCCGAGCCGTTCAGAAGCACAGAGCTGCAGCAAAATCCTCTTCCAGTTTTTCCTTGGACAATTGACACTGTTTTGTAGGTGAAGGCTGTAAAGGAAAAGCTAGGAGAGTCTTGTATGCACTGAAAGACTTGATAACCCTTCAGAATAATCACTTTGGTGTGCAGAGCTTCAGGTACAATCATCTTTCCAGTTACCTCAAACTATTTGATATGACAACAGAACAGGTTAAGGTGAAACATTTAATCCTTCTTAAAGGTCAGAAGATCTAAACATAAAGGACTGTTTGTTTGTAACAGATCAAACTAAACACTGTAGAACAGAAGGTGTACAGTCAGGCTTTGCTCTGAGCCAACCTGGTATCATGAAACACTGTTTTGCCTGTTTTAAGATATTACAGTTACCCTATATAATTTCCATGAAGAATTATAGTTTCCCTGATGAATTAAAGCAGTCTGTATGCAAAAAAACCTGCTCACTTATGAAGCAGAAGTTAAATTTCCTTTCAACATGGGTGTCAATCTGTACTGCAAAGGATGGACACCGATAGTTAGTAGGCATTGCCCTTTTCCAGTCTCTGGTCTGGTTCTTTTCAAACACAACTGAAAAGGAAAGTGGAAACAGTTTTTCTGCCAAGGTATTTGATAAATTATTTGTGCATACAAATTAAGTTTATTTAGAAACATGAAAATAAAGGGTAGCAATTACTCTCAGAACATTTTATTTTGTTGTGAAATCTTTGATATCTTCTAAGACAGCGTGCAAGAGAAATTTTCTGTCAAAAATACCTGTTTAAAGTTGACAATATGTTTAATTTTATTCTTATACTTAAAAATATAATATGCAGTTTGTTGTATTTCATTCAGAAAAGAAAAAATATACTGTTTCACAGATGCTCTGGCTTCTCAGTATTGAAGCTTTCTTGTTCCTAGAGGAGCTCTTTTCTCATAGTCACATTAAACATACTTTGTTGAATGTATTAATCCAATCTTATTTCCAACAAGTCTTCTCTTTCATTCTCAGGTTTTTTAAATAAAGGACAAAAAAGAGGAGAAAAGGAAGGACAGGTTATAAGTAAACTAGAAAATCCTTACATAAAGGATCCTTAGAAACAAAATTGGGTGATCAATTGCGTTTTCTACTCTTTTGATCATATTTCTCTGAGTGAAGATCTAGTTTTAATGTACTCACTAAGCACTGCTGGCTTGACAGCACCTTACCCATGCAATCTGTGATGACATGCACGTGACTGAGGAAAACGTTGTGTGGCTCTCCCTTTCTTCAAATCTCTTTCTTCCTTTTGTGGTACATAAGTACTCATCATCCCTACATTTCCTTGTTACTCATAAACCTTGACAAGCTCTGAAAGACAGAGGAATGAACAAATATAATATGTTTTTATTTGCATTAACTCTAACATACCTGGACTAGTCACTTTTCATCCAGGAGTTTGTTGCTATGAAATTAGAAACTTTGCAATTAAACTTTTCCACTGAAAATTATGCTGGTTACAGAATTACATACTATCAATATGCTTTTCTGATAAATTGCTAGTTTGTATTTGAAATATTATCAATTAAGCTTTGTTATGTAGTGTTTTTTGGGGGGGTTTGTTTTGTTTTGTTTTTTCTTTACAATCTACTGCAGCTGCAATAGGAGTAGCAGCCAATATAGGTAATGAAAAATTGCTTAAATATGGCATCTCCTCTAAAGTACAAATTGAAAAATCAAATCAATGTTCTAGTACACAGTACATCCAGAAAGATGTTTATTTGAGCTCTAAGGACCCAGATGTCCTCAGAAGCTGTAGCTTCAGAGAAACCAGTAGTTACCAAGGAATAAACACCTTGGTCACACCAAGCACATGGCTCCCCTGTCCTTGCAGGGAACCAGCACTGGCTGCCCCATGGATGGAATGCTGTAATTGTCAAGATTTAAAGCTAAAGTTTAAAATCAATAGAACTTTCTGCACCTGTTAGAGTCTTTCAGTTTTCAGCTTTTCACTTGATTCAGTTAATCAAGCCAAAGATCTTTCAGTCAAGCCAAAAACCCTTCAGATGATAAATTAATTCGATGTAATTTTGTATACTGTTGTTTGGGAAATTTTATTTCATTCAGTTTTCTGAAAGAATTCTAGTCAAAAGACCTACAAGGTCCCAAGATAATGTAATTTTTTTCCTATGACATCCAGTATACTCAAGAGTTTAGTGTAAGCATGGACTATAATGAAATCTGTATTTGGACTTTGATTTTACATTCACTTCTCTGTAAAACTGGGCAATGCAGGCTTTTGAGCTATGAAGTCATGACAAACTTCTCTGATGATATGTTTTGTTGATGATAAGATGCTTGTACCCCCAGTCATCTGCTCTGTTTATGCTGGATACCAAGTTCTGCACTTTTAAGACTGGTTCCAAGAGCAAAGCGGGGAGAAGAAGAGTTCCATTTGTTTTCAGAAACTGCACTCGTTCCTCTGCATTCCTTCTCCTGGAATGTGTTGTCTGCAGCACTGACAGTGGGAGAGAGCTCTGCTTTGCTTTTTAGTTACTGGTTTTTTAGCTAGCTCAGGCAGAGCCCTGGACTGTGGCTTTTATTTTTTTTCAGACAGGCCCTGCTCCGGACTGAAAACCCAGAAAAACACCAGGAGCTCACACCTGTGGGCCACCAGGGCCAGGCACAGGACATTTTCCAGAACAGGAGGGAAAGATCTTACCTCTCTCTGATAAGAGACTGAGTGAGCCAAGCTACAGCCCACAAAAAGGACTGTGTGAATTTGCCATTTCTTCAGAACAGAAAGAGGTTCCATTGTGTAATATTATTAATTTTTTTCATGTTTGTGAATACTTTGCTTGTTAAATAAACACTTTATTTTCCCTTTTCTTGAAGAAGGTTTGTCTCCCAAACAGTTGGGGGGGAAGGGCCATTGAATTTTCTCCACTAGGGAATCATCCCTTTGGATGTTCCCTTCCAAATTTTTCCCAAACTAGAATACCTGCTGTCCTTCTTTGTCTTCTATTTCTTTATATTTTATATTTATTGAATAAGTATAAAATTTGAGCTCTTTTTGATGCCACGGTTATTTAAACATTGACATAAATATTAACATTATTCATTCCAATGCTTGGTGTTTTGGGGGATGCCTGAAGCCTCCACATAATCCATTAAGGAAGGAGTCAACTTAGAGTTCTTTAGTAGAAGAGGTAACTAGGTGGTAGTGTCCTGTTTATTTCCATGTTACTATCAAGTTTCAACGCTATCATATTTTTAGCCTAAATATTACAAAGAAAAGTATAATTTCATTAGTGTTAGTTTTCTAGTACCATTTAATATTTTGGCAAGAGAGAAAATGGAAGTAATAGATCATATTTATTCTATGCATTATATTATGAGCATGGGTAAATTAATGGTTTCAATATTCTTAATAAAATTAAATATTTTTCTCTAATTGAGAAAATAATAACTCATGTATATCAGTCAGCATATGTGGAAACTGGTTATAATTAAGAAATGGAAAAAAGTCTCGAAGTAAGTGTAGCAGCCAGGCCTGGGAAGCAGCTGCAACAGAGAAATCTATATCTTTTAAAGGATTTAGGTCTGCTGCACAGTTTGGTTGGCATGTGGCAAATTAAATTTAATGTTAATTCATGTAAATTTATTAGCCTCTTTCTTTAGAGCCCCCCATGTTTTCATTGTACATTGTGTTTCAGTACAGATGATAATAAACTCATGCAGATGCCACCAGTCATCAGTGCAACATTAATTACTGACTTGCTCAGAAAGTATTTACAGCCAGAGCTGGGACTGGCTGTGCAGAGCTGGCAGTGCTGTTACCATCAGCTGGAAAAACAGAGAGTTTTCAGCAAATGCTGCTTCAAGTGACTGAGTGGGGGACAGAAGGGAAGGAAAAGGAGTGAGTAGGGAAGGTGAGGTGACATTGGAGGTGTTCTCTGGAATTTGAATTACCAATTCTAAACTGAAAAGTTGACAAATGTTATCTCTAGACTCAAAACTTGCATTCCAAATGCAAATAGGGCCCAGAAAAGGTCTGAGATTTAAAAAAACTATTTTGTGATGTCAGCTCAGAGTCATTCATATTAACCCACCACATCAGATCCCACTGGGAAGAGCAAATATAAATATTTATGGTTGGAATGCAAGTGAGAAAAGCAGAAGGTAGAAAGGATAAAAACATCTAACATGACAAAGCTGCCCCTGGCTTAGGACTGTGGAACAAATGACTAATGGCTTGTGTTTTCAGAGGAAACTAGCAGAGACACAGCTTATTTTATGAAACTGCTGATGAGATCACCATTTTATGGGCACCTCAACAATGGAACAGGCAAATCTGCTCAAATGGAAATTTGAGTTCCAGGTTGTGCTCAGCCTGAGGGTATTCAAATATAAAAGAGCTTTTGAAGCAGCCAGCAGTCTGTACAATGTGTTAGATGAGGCCCTTTTACATTCTTCTCAGTAAGATGGAGTGACATAATCAAGAATTATTATAAACAAATTTATCTTTTTTTTCCCATACATTATCCAACCATACTGAAACATCATTATTATATACAGTAACTCTCTCCATATGTGTGTATGTATATATATATATATATATATATGAACTACAGAAATGAGGTGATCAAGTCTATCCCCATTTTATCAGTGAAGATGGTTACCTTGCAGAGCAAGGAAAGAGTTGAATACAATACTTAGGTCAATAAACCATCCAATTTCCTATTAGGGCATTAAATAGCAATTGAAATGTTGCAGATCAGCATCTTGATTCATAACTTAATGGACATCAGTCCACATCATGAAAATATATTTTACCTCAAATTTTGTTGTCAGCTTACTCTGTTTTCTCAGTAGAAGAAGACACAGGTTAGAAATATATAATCAAATAACTCTAGTGCAGGAGCCTGAGTGTACATATATTAGGAAATGCAAAAATCTCTCTTACATTTGTCTTCCTGGAGATCCCTCTTGCTTGGACAGAGCTTCTGTCCATATATTGAACCCATTAGACTGACAATAGATATATTTTTAAACTTGTTTATTGTTTCTATGCAAAATAATCACCTGGAATTTCCCTATACTTCAATTACAACATTAGGTAAAGTTATTCTCACATTCATGTGTACAAAGTGATCATGGCATCAATAAGATTGATTTGTGAATATAACATTCCACGCTGTTTCCCTTATAGAAGAATAAGGTTAAGAAAAAGAATGGTGGAAACTGGGAAAGGATGGAATGCAGTTGTCTGTTAAAGAAACCTCAAGTTATTATCAATCCCCATATCTACCTAAATAGTCATAACATCTGTCAAATTTCTATTTTCAGGTGAAGTAGCATGTGTAATGTTGAAATGACAATGACAGTAGTGATAGTGTTAAAATTTTATATTTGAAAACAAACAACACAACAAACAAACCACAGAAAAATCTGGTTTTTATCACTTTCTGCTTCATAACAAACTGAAGAATTTTATGTCACTTTCTCTTGCTGTTGCACATATTCCACAGCTGTCAGTTTGCAGAGTGGTGCCATTGTGTTCTTTGTGATACATAAAGGTGGAAATACCTTTGGACCTGGTGAATTAAACTCAAGTTGAACGCAGTCATAAAGGATTTGCCACTTACTTTTCAAAAGAGAAGCTGTACAGACAGAGTATCTCTATTTCAAAATGATAACTGAAAACATCTTAAACTTTCCTCCTCTTCCAGTAGGAATAAAGCCTGGAAATCTGCAGCCATACCTGTCTTGAAAAACATAGCAGAGCACAAAGGTTTGACACAAATATGCCACAAAACTTCCTCAGAATTGCAACTCCACTTACACATTTTCTTCTCCCATTGGAGCTCTGTGGACACAAGAAGGTAATGTTGTATAAAAGGTTTAGAAATCCTAAAAGTTAGTTAGTTTACTACTTTGCAAAAAGACCAAGTGAAAATGAATCAAGTATCTTTGACAAAGTACCCATGCCAGGAAGGTTTATGCTGTGGAATCACAAAGGAAATGTTTCACTAACAAACTGTAAGTTTATATAATTTTCATTGTTGTCACTTCAATCACGTGCCATGTTACTATAGGATTGCATATAGTCTTATTTGACTTACATGAATGTAATAAGGAATAGGATATTATATAATTTTTGACATAATTTATATTTTTTAAAAGTTAAATAAGAATTTAAGACTTAATTTCTTATAAAGAGAATTTTGTTTATACTGAATGAAACAAGTATAAGACGACTTATACAAATTTTATAAAACTTCAGGGAGCTAACTAGGGATGGGAAGGAAACAAGTATTCCACGTCATTATAATTTTCAAAACTCTTTTGTTTGTCGTAAGTAAAATGAGTTTGTCTCTTTGGGCCTTTTTACACCAAGAAGATCATAGGCAGAAGTGTAACAGAATTCCCAACTGGTCCTCTAACCCTGTGCCCTAATCAGAGAGCTACTGTTTTTTTTAAGCTATATTATAATTTTTCTCATTAGAACCTTCACCTTTGACATGATCCACTTTTAAAGTTGTTAGAAATGCTTCTGCCTGACTTAAGATGCAAACAAGACCATACACCAATGTCAGTAGTATGGGTTTTATTTGACAGTAAATATTTGAGAGAGAGTGACAGGAGAAAAAAGAGAAAGGTATAGAAAACAGATGAGGGAACATAAAGAGAGAGACAGAGTGAGAATAAAGAAAATATGACCACTTTATATATCCCACTGATGAACCTCTCCAGCTGGTCTTGGTGGCGAGGGTCCCTGAAAAAGCATAGAATGGATTCATATGTGCTCAGGCCAGGTGGGAATGCCCAGGTACCTCCCTTGGGCTGGGGGAAGTTTAACAGAGTCTCTTGCAGCAGACTCTGCATCATTTTGCATCGTGTGCAGTCCTGAGATGCAAGGCCTCAGGGAAGCACTTTGGGGGTCCCTGATGGATTATGACACCCCCTCAGCTGCCTCCCATGTGAATGTCTCATGGATGTGGCCTGTGGGACTGGTTTGTGTAAAGAAGGACTGGTGTTCACTGCCTCTGACCAGAGGTTACACCTGAAACCCCCTCCCTCCTCCTCATTTTGGGGGTGGATGTGTATAAACCTGGCCTCTTGGGGCTGTGGTCTCTCTCACCCCAAACCCAGGCAAGGAAGAATATCTGTTGTGTTTGGTTCTCTTGTGGATACATTCCTTTCCTTCAGTCTTGTTTGTTTTGTCCCAGACTTGATTTGATTGAACAATAGTGTCCCCATTATCTTATTTAGGAAGCTTAACTCACAGTCCAAAGTTATGAGGAAGCTTTTGTGGTTGTGACTTCTTTGTACACTTTTTGCTATAATGGGCAAAACTTTGTAAAAAAATGCTTGAGGCATGAACTCTTTCAGTCCCTGACAACCTTTCATTACCCTTCGTTATCCAAAATGTTATGTAATCCAAGATGGTGATTTACACAATTTAACTCAAATTTTTAGCTTTTTTCCCTTTTCTATCACTAAACAAATTTGAATTTTAGATGTCATGGTTATATGATGAAATAGAGAACAGAAAAGATAAGCATAGTTTATATTATGAGATTAGTTTTTTAATTCTTCTACACTGGAGACCTTTGCAATTAGCACGTTAGACAGGAAGACTCATACAGCACCAACTGAAATCTATCCAATTTCCTTGTACCCATGGTAATAAAATATTATTTCTGTAATTTGCCAAATTGCTTAAAAGTAAGGAAGAGCAGAGGGACTTCCATTGCAGTTGCTTTTTATATTCTTACATTGTTTTGATAAACAAACACAACTGCTCAAATACCAAATAATAATTGAAAATAAGATGGTAATTGCAACCTAAAGGAGAATGCTTGAGAGAGCATGCAGCCAAAGCTCTTACTGTTGGATCAATAACTGTTCAGCAAAGCCTTTCCTGTCCACATTCCATCTCTACTAAGCACGACTTAGTTAAATAATTTGATTTTTTCCTCGTCACACAGCATGATGAGGTATTTCTAATAAAGAGACATTCAAATAAAATCTGATAAGTATGGCTACAGATAATTTAAACATGAGAGCACAAGTTACAAGCAAGAAATAATGAAAAAATACATTAAAACTATGAGAATCTTTTCTGTCAGATATTTCAAGCAGATATCTAGTAAAACTTTTATATTTTCAGGAAAAGGGGAAAGGGTTGGCAGAACAATGGGTACATAGACTCTTCAGCATTCCTATTATCATTAACATTAATATGAATAATCTTAGAAATGGGCGAAGAACCAGTTTCTAGTGCAAATTTATTGACATAAATAACTTAAATGAAACTAATGGACCTAAAATTTGATTCAGCTCTAAGCTATTTATAAGTAACATTTAAAATAAAGAGAAACAATAAAATTCTGCAATTTACCCTTGAGTGCATTAATTTAAATGAATGTTGACAATTAAATTAAAACTTTTAATTGTTATCCTGAGGAAACTTATATTCCTTAAAAAACAGGAAAAAACAATAAAATTTATTTAAAGTTGCTCACATTCTGCAAATGAAAGCATGTGCTTTCTCCCTTGGTGTTCAAGTTAGTTAATAGATGTATAATTACCCTGTTAGTAACTGTTCAAATGGATCAGAGACTTTTTGGGATGTACTCAGGTTACGCTGTCCAATTCTGATACAGTTTAGTAGAACTTGACATGGATGACAGAGATGTATCTTAATTCCCAGGGAGAAAGACAGATAAAATCAGCCTTCCCCTAGCTGAAAATATAAAGCCAACAACCTTCAAAAAAGTCAGTAATATATCATATCTATATACATTAGGCAACCTTGTTCTTTACACTTGGCATGTTAAACGAGCACAGCAACTTGATTCATCTGTAGGCACCATTTCACATTTTACTTGGAAAATTCTCATTGGTAGCAGTTTAAATTTTGCCTAAGAATTGCACAGAGGCCATGAAATATTGATATTTTAAAAACCACCATTATTTATGCAAAACTGAAAAAAACTATATATAGCTCATTTGTTGAATTGAAACCAAAATTGGAACACAAACAGCAAAGTGTAACAATATAGTTATGACAGGAAGGGAAAACATGTTTTCAGGAAGTTGTAATGTGATCAAATTCATAAGCATTTGTGTTTTCTGTGTCCAACTTTTGATTTGGGGTGTGCCTATTTGTTGCCAAACTTATCTTTCTAAAAAACAATTTATTTGAGTATCAAAATGAAATTGTTCCATGATTCTATGAAGTCTGTTTACTTAATAAGGAAAAATAAGTTGATTATATTTTCGCTGGAAGTTTCTATTTAATTTAATTAATACATGTGGAATACAAAATGTATTTTTTATAAAATATTTTTCCTTTGTTCAGATAGGCTCTGCTGAAGTGCAAAAATAGTAGCTCATTGTCTCTCTTAAGTATTCATTGTTCTGGTGAAAAATTCCCAAAGAGAAAGAAAAAAAATAAAAAAAAAAAAAAAAAAAAAAAAAAAAAAAAAAAATCCTATCCTCCAACAAGCATTCATCTGTTTAGGTTTGGCTCAATGCAGAACTCTGGAGGTGTGAAAGGGATGTGCCCAATATTTTTAAACCATGCAGAAATGTGTTATGGACAAAACGTGTCAAGCTGCAGACTTTTGCAGACATTCTCTTGTCTCTTTGTACAGAGTATCTGATTGTTGATGACAACTGGCATTTTTTATCATAAGGTCAACAGCTTAGTCTGAAAACATTCACCATGACTTATGGAATTTATCTTGATAAGGGGACACTGGTAGGCTGAGTCTGGCTTTGTCACTTTAAAACAAATGTATGGAAAAAGAGGAGAGGGAAAAGAGTGGAGGAGGAAAGGGGGTTAAAAAGGCCTGTTTACCTTGTAGACAGTTTTGTTGTCTTGCTGACCACATTGCTACTTGCAGCTGACCATCAAGATAGGCAGGCTTCTTCCAGGGCAAGAAAGCTGCTATTGCAAAATTTTTGAATTTTCTTTTCAAAAAAATGTTCATGGAGAGAGGACATGAAAAAGCTGTCACTGTGCAGCCTTGGAAGTTTATTTTCCATAACTTTAGGTATGCATTTTTAGAGATAGTAGTGTTACGTGCCAGGAAACCCACTCAGGTTTCAGATATCCTGCTTGATTCAGTGTTCAATATTTGGTTTACATAGTCTCTGTTTTCAATTAATCTTTTTCAAAACTACATACTATCTTTGAAATATGATATACCTCCATAATCCAATTCACACAAAGATTGAATTAGAATTAATTTTAAAATGTGTTTTATGGGGTTTCCTTAATTCATGAGGAGGCAAAGGTTATGCTAAGAATGAATAATATTTGCATAACAACCACTTAGTTCCTGTTCTTGGAGTCATTCAAATAAGGGTCCAGGACAGAGTATTACCATCTCCAGCCTGCATGTTTGACTTTTCAATCCATTTTTTTCAGTCCATTTTGAGGCTGGTATACATGTGCAGAGTACATAAAAGTCCAGGTACATTCTTGTATCCAGAATTTAGACAAGTGGAGGAAAAATAGATTCCATAGAATATTCCACACTTATGAAGAAAAAACCCTGAAATTACCAATCCTTATATGCATGACTATCATTGAAACAGCCCAGTTTTAATTGAGTACTATATTAAGATACAAAAACAAGTTTTAATATTTCTTCTAATTTAATATCTGACTGCAGAAACTCCTAGTCAGCTGAGCTTCCAAACTTAGACAGAGACAAGTTGACAGCAAGCTTTTAGTAATTATAGTCCTTAGACACTCTTAAGGGACTTTTCTGCAACCTGGAGGCAAAACCTACAATATGTTGAGATGGGCAAAAGTTTTCATGTTAGTAAAGAAAAAATAAGAAGGGCAGAGGTTTCCAGAGGCAAAGACAGATGTCTATCTTGATTTCTCTCTTCCTTACTGCTAGAGGACGTGCACCAATTTTCCACTGAGCAAAAAGAATTAGTAATAGCTGGACTCCAGAGGCTGACATTGACAGAGGATGGGATGAGTAAGAGTCACTTATTGCCCCTGAAGAATGGAGACACCAGCTATGGGCACTAACAGTTTGTATCACCACATTCCCTGCTCAGATGCAGAGCAGACATTGGGATTGATGGAATATTCAAACTCAAGTAAGGTACAGTTTTAAATTGTCTGACAGAAAAGAGCATGAATAGGTACCATAAATTCAATGTACCTACACTCCTATTATCTATATAAGTACTGAGACAACTTAGTTATTGTGCGGGGTTTTTTTTAAGAAATGATCAGAAGACATCACTTTTACTTTCACTAACTTTTAAAAAGGTTTGTTGTTTTTTGGGGTTTTTTTTTGGGTTTTTTTTAGTGTAGAAACCAATTCCTTAATTGTTCTCAGAGGATAATTATTTCAAGAAATGTCCTCATATGAAGTAACTTAAGAAGAATTTCATTATGGAACTTGAGCAGACTTGAAACAAACTTATGGCAGACAGGATATAATCACTGACTTGCAAAACTTTCCAAAGATTTTTAAGGAGCAGGTAACAGAGCAGCACTACAGAAATGCAGTGATTTTTGCTGCCAAAATGTAAGTTAGATGTGAGTACTGCTTCATCAATAGCTACAAGTACTTTTTAAGAATCTAAAAGCCATTTATTTCCTTTTCTCTGCTTAGATCTGGATAGGCTTTAATTCTCAGGAAGGAAAAGTTTATAGCTTCCCTAATGAGTGGTGACAAGCTCTGTTCATCTTTCAGTTTCTTTTTTTCCTAGTATGCTAAAGCCTAATGGTTTACATTTATTATATTAAAAAAATACAGCAATACCTTAAAATCTATTACACAAGAATGACCTCTCATCATCGTTTGCCCATTTATGCTTTGCACACAAGCTTTTCCAAAGGTAGATGGGCTAATGGACACCCTGAATTCTCTTTGCAGCTCTGGCGCTGACCTGCTGCCTGTTCAGTTCACTTATTATTCTTTTGTTCATCTCATCTCTTTAGATCAGAAGCTCTTCAGGGCAAATGAATGATATTGTCATTATGGCTGTCAAAGAGATAAGATGCTCTAACTTCTCACTTTTCACTATGCCTTTTCAAAGAAGATACTTTTCCCTTAGTCAAAAATTCATATTAAAATTGGTTTACAGTACCAAATTTCTCCAGCAGTATCTACAAACCATTATCACACAAATTTTTTTTACAGTCTTAACTTCCTTCCCTAAGAAAATTCAGTTAGTTCTGGCAACATTACAAGAGAAAGCAGTTCCATTCCTACCTGAAATTAAAGTTTTTTCTAGGATATCTCCTATGCTTAGTTTACAATGAAAAAGACAATCTTGCAGTGTTTTATGAAGTTTTCATAACAAAAGCTCACACAACAATTTGATATTTTGAAAAGCGGACTGTTCTAAATACGAAATATTTGTAAAAAATGCAAAATAAAGTGACAATGTTATCTACTGTTCATTAATGCTATTTACACAGAATCATGCAGACAAGATTGTAATTGTGCTTCAGGAAAAATGCTTCCTCTGCATGGTGGCAAAACTGAGCAAACTGTAGAGAGAACACACCCAGGAGCATCACTGTTGGCTGAGATGTAGAGAGCTGTTTATCTAGAGATTATTTACTCTACTTATACTGAGAAAACTTTCCTCTCTTTTACTGATGATGATGTGCCAAGCCACCAAAACAAAATTCTTATGGGCACTGCTATGAATTCTGCTTTAATTTTCTGCCTTTTAATTTTTACAGTATACATAAAGCATCCAATGACAAAGAGATTGTTAGTAGACATACATCTATTACTTTTCATGTTGTTACTGCCAATCTCATCACCTGACAAAGGAAACATGAGAAATTCAAAGTACAATGTAGAAGGTAATGAGAGAAATAACCCAAATTGAAAGAACAGAGTCTAACAATGTTACAATGACTTTGATAAAATAGGCATTCGCCTTATGTCTGGACAGGTTTCAATTATGAATATTTCTATTCCTCATTTCTAATTGGAATATTTAGCTGATTTCAGGTGCTTTTTATGATCATTCTAAAACCTCTAGATTTTCTTTGAATTTAATATTTGAAGGGTTGTTATGATTTTGCTTCCTTAAAGCAAAGAATTAGAATAAGAAGTAAAGGTTCTTTTTAGTGTGTGTGTTATTTTGTTTTTGTTTTTGTTTTTTAATATTTCTTTAGTGGAATCTCTTGCAGCGTGGAAGGTAATGATTCCTCTATTCTTCATCATTAAAAAAAAAAAGTGGAATTAAAAAACCAGAGATGTAGAATAGGCCAGAACACTAAAGATAATTTCAAATTTTGTACTTGTATAATTAGCAGCAAAAACGGTCTTGCACATAAACACAAGTTTCCTATATATAGCTTTGAGGCAAATCTGGAATTTTCAGTTGCGTCCATCTCATTAAGAAATTAATCTAGTCAGCCCCATTTTCAGAAGGGATGTTATCAACTCCACTTTTTATGCACTTTGATATCTCCTTCACGGAAGCAGATCAAGTTTCAGTAGAATTTGGAGCAATTGTACATCCTGACCTTATCTGGCTCTTCAGACACCCCGTGCATTTGAATAGGGATTTCTGGTGTGCACAAATACGTAGAGCAGCAGGAGATTTGCAGAGAACTTCAGACTCATTTAACAGCCACTGCAGCAGATATCTAAGATCATTTCACACTGGTGAGCAATAGTATTGATGCAGTATTGCCTTATATTCCTTCTCCCTTCATGTACCTCTACCTGACACTGTTACAGTGGTCGAGTTTGTAAAGTTACTGGAAATGCCTCTGTTACAGTGGTCCAGTTCTTAAAGTCAATGGAAATGCCTTTGGCTTGAATTAAGATGCAAACAAGACCATATGCCAGCCAATAGCATGGCTTTTATTTGATAGTAATTACGAGAGAGAGAGAGAAAGAGAGAGGAAGAGAAAGGAAGAGAAAGAAATAGAAGACAGATGGGGGACAGAAAGACAGAAAGAGGGTGACAGAGAGAATAAAGAAAAATGACCAATCCATGGGTCCTACTGATGTCCTGATGGGTGCCTGTGGCTGTCCTCTCCAGATGGTCTTGGTGGTGGTGAGTGTCTCTCTCGAAGCATAGAATGGATTCATATTCACTCAGGCCAGGTGGGAATGCCCAGGTACCTTCCTTGGGCTGGGGGCAGTTTGACAGAGTCTCTTGCAGCAGACTCTGGATGTGTTACATCACTTTGCATCAGGACCAGTGCTGTGGAGCAAGGCCTCAGCAATGAGTCTGGGGAGCTCTTTGGGGGTCTCTGATGGATTCTGGCACCTCCTCAGCTTCTCCTCATGGGAATGTCCCGTGGATGTGGCCTGTGGGGTTTCACACTGGGCTGGTTTGTGTAAGGGAGGATGGGTGCTCACTGCCTCTGACCAGAGGTTATGCCCGAAACCTCCTCCCTTCCCCTTGGTTGAAAGGGGGTGGATCTGTGTAAGCCTGGCCTCTATGGACCTCACAGTCCAAAGTTTCAGTCAGGAATTTTCAAGGGCTTCTATACTTGTGGCTTCTTTATACAGTTTTTTTCTATAATGGTCAAAACACCTTCATAACAATGTTTGAAGCAGGAACCATTTCTTTCCCTGACCTACACCCAGATTTCTAATCAATAGGGAGAATAACTGTTTTCTACTGAGGCTGATGCAGACACTAATAGTTTTAAAACTAATTGTTCCAAGATTTTTTGCCAGCAGCCATTGTCTTGCTGTGTTGTTTGGAACTCTCAATTATTTTCATCATGGCCAAATTAGTTGCTTATAGATAAGGTGATATAAAATGCAGATAGTTTGATGTTTGGTAATATTTATGACCAGCAGGCAAAGATGTTCAGTTATCTTTTTTAATTACCGTATCAACCATAATGAAAAGCTACTGTATTTATGATTTTATTTGTTTATTTTACTTAAACTTCCCAAATTCTTAGTTGAGTGCTTCTCTTTCTCTTCTGATGATGTCAGTGGGATGATTTTTCACTACATCTTGAAAATTAACATCCTGGGCACATTTCTGGAAACCTCTCTCTGATGTGAAGACTGACACACCTTGAGTAAACCTCAGTAATGATTCAATTATGCACAAATTAATGTAATTAAATGGACCCCTCCCTACCAAGAAAGAAAAATCCAAACATTGTGTTGACAGTATTTCCTTAATGATATTTTTCATATTTTAAAAAGTCTGAACACTTTCCTCTAAGTTCTACATTTCAATTGGAAATATGATTAAAGGTTGAAAACATATCACTGATTTAAAAATTTAATTTTAAAAAAACATAATCAGAGGGGATCTATGGCTTTTTAAGGAAAACCGTAGCCTTTTTTTTTTTTTCCCTTATATATTTTGAATGCCTTAATTAAGTACTATATTCTTCTATTTTGTACTATATTCTCATAACCTGTCTCTCCTTATGAAGTCTACAAACCATGCACCAGCAGGAAATAGGATTTTGAATCTTTAGGGAATAAAGATCAAATTCTAAAATGATTATGCTGGTTAATTTTCATGTCAAAGAAAATATGGAGAACTTTTTGTTCTTCAGAATAAAATCCATAAACCTAAAAAGTGAATCAATACAAATCAAGAGATAAAAAGTTTCAATAAAGTGCTAGCAGGAAATAATAGATGGAGGTTTGAATAAGAAAGAGTAGGGGAGAATAGATGTGGGATTCAATCAACTGAGAGACTTCTGAGAATGTTTGGGTAGGGCTAGAACTACCTTTATTGTCTTATTTTGTGTATGCAGAAAAACCCTAAAACTCCAACCTAAATTTAGTCATCGTCTACACATAATAAATCAGTAAATTCAAAACAAACAAAAAAACAAAGAAAAGGTAGGAAAATTAGGTCAAAAATGTAAAAGAACAGAAAGGCAACGTTAACCTTCTATTTTAAATAAATTGTTCTACCCATACAGTTTGCAAACATGAGCATGTCTTACTGCTTTCACGCCCTAAATGCCTATCACTCTCTGAGTGCTGTAGGAGTTAGAAAAATGTCTTAGCACATTAAAAGTTAACTAAATTTAAAAAGCATTTAAGTCACAGATTCTTACAAATATCATAAGGAATCTACTGTTGCATGTTGAGAACACTTGATGGGGAGAGCAGAGAATACAAGAACTAATCTATGGAGAGATTTACTGGCATCTCCTGGCTTGTAAAGTATTTTTATATATTTAATGATTTTTCTGATGTTTTATCTAGGAATTCTGAGCCATGAGGCATGGCTACACAAACACATCACTGCAATTTATTACAGCAGCATTGTAACTGTGTTGTAGTACCTGCCCAATTTCATAGGCAGGATACTTTCACTGTGTTAAGTTTCCAAGGAGAACAATGTGAAATCTGATGCAGGATAAGTTCATTCTTGAGAAGTTAATAATAAGAAAATAATGAAGAAATTAACTATGAGTCCTTTCTTATATTTCTCTTTTTGATTCATATTTATGGATAGAAATTTGAATTCACATAAGCTTTTTACTGATATATGTTATTTTTCTGTCTTGCTTTTCAATAACAGGTTAATTATGGATGTAAATATAATCTTCAAGTGAGTTTTAGGTTATTATTTTATCATTTAAGTGTTATCTGCTTCAAAATGTGTGGAATAGCACTGAAAACTTGTCCCCATATACTTGGTGTTGGAACCAATATTGAAGGGGAGGGAGTTGCAAGGGTGTAAGGAGATTGATGTTTTCCTTTGAGATTTGAGACATGTAAATTTTAGAAGACAGTACAGAAAAATTTCCAGAGCTCTCATGTCTATCCTATTCTTCTGAGATGTGGTTTGATTACAGCATGTGACATGACACTGGCTGCAAACAGCAAGCCAAGCAAACACACACTAGAGAAATTTCCTAAATAATTTCTCTGTGGGTCTCCCACAAGACTTCAAAATAAAAATCAGTCTCTCACTATAAACTTGGACAAAGACATATCTTTTGAGATTTCAGAGAAAGTGAAAATTATCATGAAACCCATCCTCTCTTTTTCCTCATGGTTTCACTACTGACATCACATTAATGTTCCTGAGGCAGCAGATTTCTTTCCACAGCAGCACCTTTTGGTGCCCTGGTAGGCAATAAGTTACCTTTGATATTGCCTCAAATGAAAAAGGAAGAAATTTGAAAAGAACAGATATGTTGCCAAAACACAGGTATCAGAATGTGAAAAAGTGAATAGGGTAATAAATAAATACTCCAATATCTAAATATTCTCACATCTCAAATACCATCTATTAGATAAGTTCTGTTAAAAAAAAAGACTACCTAAATGAAATTGCATTCTGACAACTTCCTTAAACAGATCTTCACCAATATATCAATAGCTGTTTGTGTTAACTTTCTTCCAAATAATATTACGGCATTCCTTCTTGATTTTATTTCAATTTATCCACATGTGAACTCTTGTGCTGTTTCCTTATATAAAAAAAAAATGATCCACACTTATTCAAATTCTCTTTTATAGACATAACATCAAGGAGTATATGTACTCTTGCTATGAGATGAAAACCCAGTTATAGATTTTTTTACTGCTCTTATTTATTTTGACTTCACAGTCCTCAATTACAAAAGGCAGGCTATACAACTCTTCTGTGCTATTACTCTATTCAGAATGCAAAAATGACCTGGTAGCTGCTCTTTCTAGTGAAAGCTGACAAATTTAGTACAAGGGTATAAGGTAAGTACTGATATAAAAGTGAAACTTTCAACTCTTTACATTCTCAAAGGAAGCTTTATCTTAAGTTTTGTCTGAAACAAGATAGCATAAGAAACCAAATCTGATAACTACAGCTGTGCCTTGCCATTTGTATGCAGGAATGGAACTTGAAGAACAATGGGAAGAATAACAAAATGCCAAGATCTGGAGTAAGGAAACTCTGTACAAAAGACTAGTCTCAAATCTATGTCATATAAATATTCCACTCCTGCTGACTTCAAATTTATGCATTTAGAATACTGTGAGCTGAGTTCATACTTTTTAATTACTACTTGAAACACATCTCCAAATATTTTACCCACTCTTTCCAAAAAGAAAAAATAAAAAAAAATCACATTTCCAGCTCTTATTTCAAATCAGAAGAGGTAGAGGGAAAAGCATTAGCTGTAGTTTCTTGAATGGTTAGTTGAATTCTTTGTCCCTCTAAATTGAAGGACACAGTAGTAAAATCGGAAAGAGGTAGGGAAGGGGAAGAATATTACACCTGTATGCTGTTGGTGCAGGTGCACCCTGCTTCACTCACCATCTGTACTGCAATATTTGAATAGTCACAGGCTCTTAGCTCTTCTAGAGTAAGCATCTTGTTCCATTACACTACCCTTCTGGGAATACACTTCTCTAATCTGTAAAGGAAATATTTCTAATCTCATTAGCTATACGCAAGCACCTCCTTAATTCTGGTAGGTAAATGTTTTCAATCTTCGGAAAATCCTGCTATATTAAGTAAACCCTGAATTAATTTAAATTTTTTTTTTTTTTCTTTTTTTCTTTTTTTTTTTTCTTTTTAAACGATGGGTGTGAATATTTCAGGTACCTGAATAGGTAGACTACACTATGGATCAACTGGATGGTCTTCCTAGAGCCATAAAATCATTAGGCCATCACAAGACTCAATCATTGTATTGATATAAGAAAAGGTCTCACTAACACCCAAATATCAAACACCCTAGGCACAATCAAATAAGAACTCAGAAGGCAGCTGTCAGTCAAAAGCTTAACAGAACAAAATGTCCCAGAGGTTTTCATCCCTCCCAGAGAATATTCTTCCTACTTTCATCTTCCATAATAAGCCAACCTTAGAGCTGTGATCAAGAGTTGGAAAGACTCATTTGTACAAAAGCATCTCTGGCAGTGAATCTCCTTTCAGCTGTAGCACTCAGTGAAACTGTCATACTGTACAAAGTAACACAGACACCAATCACAAAACATTCTTTCTTTAAAAGTCCTTATGTATTTACCATCCAAGCATTTTAACTGGGGATTCTGCAAGGAAATTTACAAAGCCTAATGGTATCAAATAAGTTTTTGTGCTGCATTTAGAAAATGAATGAAAAAAGCCTCAGTTACTGGAATGCTACAAATTGTAAGAATAGGCCAATAGTATATTTAATAAACTGCTCTTATCTAAACATGGCAACAGAAATTGAAGGTCACACATACAAGATGACAGCATTTTGGAAAGTAATGACTTGAGAAAAAAGCTGAAATGTTACAAGAAATAAATAACTGAACATTAGTTCCACATACAACGCAGTGCTCACAAGCAGGAAGGCCGACTGTGTATTTCCAACTCAAATTACAATGCTGCTGTTTCAAACTTCATCTTAAAACATTCACAGCCTAGATAGATGAACCCCCAGCCTTGGATAAATGCATGGTGCTTCATTTTTGAGCTCTCTTGCTTTATGCACACTGCCTGAAGTAGTTTATACCTCGATTTAAATTTAACTTCAACATTAATATATCTTGTGCTATTTTGTCCTGTCTTGTCTAATGTAATCAACAGCATGGGTCTTTTATCATTGTCACTTTGTCTTCAGCACACAGGAGCTGCTCAGCAAACAGGCTTCTGGAAACTTGCTTATTGTGTATCACCTCTGCCTCTAGCTCCTCATAAAGCAGAGAGACAGTATAAATTTGAAAAGGTTTCTTTTTTAATTTATATATTTATCATCAAAAAAAGTCAAAATCCCCATTGTATTCATACTGCAATTTCCATATCTTCTGTGATTTACAGATTGAAATAAGCTAAAAGAATCATTCTTAAGAGAAGTAACTAACACAAACATTTCTGCTCATGTTGGGTAATGATTCTATTGCTATATCAATCATCTATAGAAAGTTTATACTCAAATATTATGGCACACGTTCATCACTGTAGAATACTAGAATCAGTTCCTTAGAATATGGACAAAAAAATACGTTAAAAATGCATATCACATTTCAAAGTCTTCACTTAAACATTTCGGGTGAAACCTGAACCCATTTAAAGTCAATGGCAAAACTCCCACTGACCTCAGAAGAAGTCTGATCCTGTCCTTTATTACTGCCTACATTCATTTTTGTCAGCCATATGACAATTTATTAATAAAAGCACAGGATATTACTTAGTCTCGGCAGAGATTATAAGAACCAGAAAAGAAGCTTTTCAAATACATTATACATGAATCAAGCTGTTGTATTTTGAACAATTTGTTCAATGAGTTGGCATTCAACCAAATAGAGAGATGGTCAAATACTGCAAAAGACTATTCTTGAATAAATTATTTAATGAATAACATCTACTTTGCGAGGATAATGTATTCTGTGATTATATTTAGCAGTTTACAGCCAAAAGTGTTTTATTCAACATTAATTACTGTTGTTTTGTTTTGGGCAAGCATAGAAGCACTGTAAGGTTTTGTTTGTTTTGCTTTGATCTTCTATCACTGCGCAGTTGCCAGCACTCATGCTAGAGTACACAAACAACAGCCACCTGACTTTTGTTAAATTTGGTTTCACATTGCTTCAGCATGTAGGATTTGTTAACTTTCATCTAGAGAACTGAAGTGACATTTTAACAGTCTGTGTATCACCTATTCAAGCAGTACGTTTTATGAGACTTAAGAAAAAACAAAACAAAAACTATGAGAAAAGCCTCCAGCTTCCAAGCAGCTTGAATTGTGATAGTATTGCCATGCTCATGTTTTCTTCAACAGCTGTCTGTTAAGTCCATATTATAATTTTATAAAAACATTGATTTTTTTTTTAAACTGCCTTAACTAATTTACATAAACAGTTGTTTTGTTTGATTTCCAAACCTAGGAGAATTTCATTATTGACACAAAGGCATGGAAATAAGCTGTGTGTAGTTTTAAACACTATTTCCTCCCTTAGAGAAAGTTTAAACAAATATTCAAATCTCTAAGTCAGTCTATGCTGCTGGCAGTTCCTTAATATTATGGCATCCATGCCCTTGAGACCTCTTCTACACTGGACATAGGCAAAAATGTTGTGATTCCTTTACCCAGGATATTCATTCCAGCCTTCTTTTGGATCCTCACAGTTAGCCTTAATGCACTTAGCTTCTTCCACAAGGACTCTTAACATATTGTATGAATAGTACTCAAAACATTTCACTTCACTTCAAAACACTCACAAAAGACTTCATCAAAACCATAAGGAAACTGCAGGGAAATGTGGAAAAGGAAAACAAAAGAGGAATCTATAGTTTTTTGTTCTGGTGTTTTTAAAGTAATTTGTGTATAGCAGTAGGACAACCACATGTAATGAGGTACTGGCATCACTTCTGTCACATTTTATATATGCAATATTTCCAGGCTGAGGGTATACATCATATCCACTGGGCTCAAGCTGGAAATCCACTATGTGCCTAGTGAGGATCCATAGGGGTATATCAGCACCGTCTACAAACAATAATGCTTTTTTAATGAAAGATAACTTGTGGTTTGGAAACCTGACCTCTCAGTGTTTTAGTAGAGAGTTTAGTCTACTGTGGAGTGTCTCCAAATGAGCAAGTCCACACGGAACACCAGTGCCCATCTCACAGGTGCTGTTCCTGCCCCACCTGGGTGTGCAGCCACTTCCTCTTTGCTGGGGAGAGGGAAATTCAGGAGCTGCTGCCTTCCCTCACTAAAAAGTTACCTCATCCAGCTGTTCTCTAAATGAACCACAGAATCACAGCCCATCACTACATCCCTACACCCTCCCTGCTGTGGGCCAGCATGATCCATCTTCCCTCTGCTGCTGGTAGGCACATTGTGTGTGGTTTCAGCTGTGACTTTCAGCACCACTGGGCATCTGCAGCATCAACCTGGGAGGGAGGAGAGGAAGAAAACCATCAGCAAGTTACGAGCTGAGACGGTGTCTCACTTCTCTGCCACCGCTCAGGTCAAATGAAGCTTGTGGCACAACAAATAGACTTCTAGCTGCAGAGGTGGGATGGATCTGGCAGTGCTACTCTGCAGCTGAAGTTCTTTTTCAGGGTAAAACTATCTGGCATTATTTCATAGCATTGATAAAGCCTGTATTTAATTTTAAACAATGATTTGTCTTGTTGTAATGAATTTGGAAAAAATCAAATTTGCATTCCTTGTACAAATGCATCTAATGCATTATGCTATTATTCAATATCTGTAAGCTTTAAAGCTTTTCAATAACCTAACATACTAGCTTTAGTAACAAAATTATTTTTGTTATTTTAGAAACTTCTTGCAATATACAACTTACATTAAGTAATTTCTTTCACTTTAAATACATTTTCAAATTTATTGGCTCAATACTTTCTCTGCAAATAGAATCTAAAAATTTCAAATGCAAAATATTTTTCAGAGGGCTTTTTGGTATTCTAGAGTAAAACTATTTTAAATGAGCTCTTGGGAAATATTCATTATGATGCACTCTTCAATAACACCAATTTATGGTCTTTTTTTCCCTCACAGACTCCTATCTCCTTCAATGTACTGATTAATATAGAAGGTACTAAATAGTGTGCAAAGTATTGTATTTAGTGAAAACAGTCTTGAATAGTCATGTAGAAATAGTTTTGAATAGTCTTGAATTTTTCATGTAGAAAAAATAAAGAATGACAAGCTAAATATTATTTAAAATAGTCTTTATGAGTTTTATCTCCCTTTGTCTTAGTCACTAGAGTGCCTCCCTCTTGTTTCCCAGGCACACATTAAACTAGGATTTTTTATCATTAAAAGGAAGATAAAACAGTAAATGTAACATGTTTCCATCACAATCCCCAGACGAAATGTCTCTTTTTGAAAGAAATTAGAAAAATTGTTCTTAGAAAGATTATTTCTTGATATAGCACATTTATTTTGAAAATCCAGGTCTGTATATATTGATATAAAATGAGCTCTCTTTTGGTGAATAAATCAACTGAAGTTACCCATGAAAGAATAATTTAGAACAAAGATGGAAAAGTAATTAATTTTTGTATTTTCACAGATAATTTGTTTATGAACAAATCTAACCAAATAAAGAGAAAAGCCTTGGAAAAAGAAAAAATATTGAGAAAATGACTGGAGAGAGGCAAAATAATTGAAATCACCTTAAATGTCCTATTTTATTTAGTCCTTTGACTTATATGTGTATCTCATCTTCACCAATAGTCAGCCTAAATGATTTTGATCTTTGACATGAAAAACCATTACTATCTTTTTTGCAAAAGAGTTTGAAATAAACAAACTCAAAGCAATTCCTGTTGTCAAATTTCCTTTCCCCCCAAGCCTGAAGGGCCAATAATGTCATTACAAACTGTAGAAGCTAAGTGATCTGCCCTATAGACAGAAAGGATGAAAGAATTTGAAAAGGTTCTCTTTTACTGATGCTAAATTATTGCTTCTTATCTCCTTACAGGTGTTTATTCTGGGAAGGGATGAGATAACATATTGAGGTAAAATGCAAGTTGTGGCTTCAGGTTTTTGATGAAGAGAGATTGGAGTAGTGCATTTCATAATGTAGAGATGACAGAGCTCTAAAATGTTTTTATGTTTGACAGTGTTTATTATAAGCAATAATTAAGATATGTAAATTTTTATTCCTCGAAGATCATTTAGGATTATTTACATTAGTTATAGATATTCCAATGTATTCTGTAGTCTGTGAAACAACTGAGGGCTATAGCAAATGCATGAAATAAGTGTCCTGTTTTTCATGTTCCTAAAATTAGCATGAAGTTTAGGGTCATATTTTTTTCTTATGTGACCCTGAGTTCCATGTACTACATAGCGAGCATATATAGTTTCACAACAGAATTCTCCTCTGGGGATTTGTCAAGAGTATGATCCGAATCATAAGTCACAAATATATCAAATTAATTTGATGATTTTCAGGGACAAAAAGACCTTTTCATTATGGAAATAGATGGAACAAATGAAAATTTACAGAATCTGGTCATCAGACTTTCTGATTGAACTTGCCTTCTCTGTTGAGGCAGGGCCCAACACATCTCTCATTCTGGTTTTATTAGTGACTGGTCTGATCTGCGCAGGAATAAGAAAATTGAAGAATTAAAGAATTCACACTTTTCAATATAATATTTTATAAAAGTTTTGAATCTAACTAATATAAAGTGCTGACTTTTCAAACCTGGTTTTTATTCTGCTAATCCAATATCAAAATCTTAGTTTAATTAAGGGCATCCTGATTTAAATGTTCATTGCATGTTCAAAAGTATGAATTCAAACAGCTTCATCTTCCTAGTTAGTCTAACAGACTTATTTTGTTAATGACCAATTAAATTTTTTGAGCTTGGAATCAACAATAGAAGAAATTATTTATTTATCAGCCTGTTACAGAAAGCAGTTTTCAAGGTTTTTTCAGTGATTATTGAAAAATACCGCAAGTTTAAAAAAAAAAAAAAAAGGGAAAAAGGAGAAGAAAACCACAACACTCAATGGGATAGAGTGATATACCAATAATAACAGTAAGAGAACATTCTCTCTATTATAAGCAGACCTAATGATGTGCATTCCAATTTATAAAAGTATCTTCAAGTGGTGCTTACAAGTTTCTTTTATCAAAGATGCCGGTCAATACTTTATAGCTTTTCTGAGCTTATTTGCTCTGATCAAAATATGGAATATAAAAGATTAAAGTCTTCTACTAATTACATGCCTGAAGGCACATTAACAACGTAAGTGTCAAAGCTGTGCCGAAAATTCATTTCGCATTTTTAATAAAAACTGATAGGAAGGTTTTGAATGCATCTAACTGGAAAAAAGTAATTTTTGTTTCAGCACCTTCTTTATGAGGAGTGTAGAAGCCCTGAAACCTCACAAACACAAGGGTATAAGCAATTTGTGCTCTGAAAACTAAGTCCTAGAAGTCTTCCTGGCAAACAACTCACAATGAGTTTCTCTTTAATAATCCTTGATGGTACAAGAAAAGAACTCAACACTGGAAATGAACACTAAATTTTTGATCAAAACCATCAATTTCAGAACTTCAAACAATTGAATATTCAAAATGTTCCTCTTCGCTGTATGAAACAAAACACAACTACTACCAAATTGAAATTTTTAGATTTTTTTTCATCCCTTAAATATCTCTTCTGGGTTTCTACAATACTGGTTTTGCTACATCTCTCCTTCTGGAGCAGTCAGTAATTTCCTTTAACTGCACCAAGTGAAAACATGAAATAAAAGCATTTTATAAAGATCTTGAAAACCTATGTAGGTTCCTGTGGAACTTGGATGTCTGAAGGTTAGCATATTTCAAAGATGCTTTGCCTTTTGCCATAGCTCTTATTTACTGTGATTGCCTATCAACTTGTGCTGTGTTTTTATGGAGTTGGACTTGTTGGACTTTGTCACCAACGAAAAGCAAGCTTTGTGTCTCAAACTCAGCCTTGCCAGAAATACCAGCTCTGTATTCCCTCTGAACATGGAGCAAAGAAGCAGCCAAGGGATACAGCCTGTGATACTGCTTGTTGATCCAAGTGTACCACTGAAGGGGTCTATTGTTTCCATCACTTGCCAAAGACAATCCTGAGAAATTAAGCCATGTTAGAGAAGAGGTCACATAAACCTTATTAAAATTTCTAGTTAGCTCCATCTGAACTACAGTTGTAAATAATTAAATGTCTGGTGTAAATCTGATATTTTGCATCAGAAGTACAGTCCTTTTGGGTACGCAATAAAGTAAACCTTGATTTTCCTAGATTATGAATATTTTAGCAAATTTTTCCATCAGTATTTGTTATCAGCATGTGAATGCATTACTCTCAAGTGTAATAGAGATAATTTGTTTCTTTGACTTTAACAACACTTAATTCTAAACATATTCATGTTAGTTTGACAGGTAGTTGTGTGACCTCTAAAGATGACAATTTATGAGTGACCTCTGAAAAATCATCAAGAACAGTAATTTACAAGAAATTGTGTTTTGTGTGCTTGTAATGGATGTCCAGGCAAGACCTTAGCATTTCTCTTATATCACACAGAAGAATAAACAGCTTAATTAATTTGCTCTCTGAACATTCCTGACAAAAGCATGAAAATAAAAAATGAAAGAAAGAAAGAAAGAAAGAAAAAGCTAGCAAGTAGTGCAGTTACGTGCACTACTTTCAATTCTGTGATTTTCTGACCTATCTGCCTCTGTAATGAATCTCAACAACAATTTAACAGGTTTTTTTAAAAGATTTACTCTTTTGTTCTAGAGGGAAAATAAAACTATTTTCAATTGTATCTGCATCTTTAATTTTGGGAGCTAGAATAAGAGAATGCAGAAAAGCAGTATGAAAAACAGCAGATGCTTTCTTATTTAAGAGTTATGTACTAAAAATGTCCCTTAAGGGAATTGCCAGCTCTACCAGTTTTGTCAAGCACTGTCACAGAGCCAAAGTGCACCTCAACATGTCTAATCAGCCTGCAGCCTAGGAAACCGAGAAAATCACTTTACACTTTCCTTCCACAAATCTCCTCAGATGTGACAAAACAAAGGGGTGGGGGGTACAGAGTGGTGGGGGGTGGTGAAGCCACAAGAAAAACACCAAGATGATGACTTTCTCTTTAAGTCATCACACACACATGCTCTGTCTCCAGAGAGCTTAAGAAAATTTCTAAATAAACATATTTCATATTGTAGCAAACCTCGAAAATGTCAAGCCTGATAAAAATTTGAGACATTAAATTGTATAGGAGAAACCATTCTGTAGCTTGCAAGAAGGAAATTGTACATGCAACATGCCTTCCCATGCAACACTCAGAGGAGGAACAGAGGGCCTAAACAGCATATTTACTCCTTTGACTACAAAAGAAAACAAAATCTAGATTCTCCTATATAGCTATAAAACAAAATAATAAATACCTGTCATTATGACCCAAGATGTCCCTGTGGCTGATATTTTGCCAGGAGTGTGTATCTAAATCATAGTTTTTGAAAAAAAAACCAAAAACAAAACCAAAAAACCCAACAAACAAAACTGTTAAATAACAGTCCATCTTTCTTGAGCATTGCCAGGAGGTTTATCATCAACCTTTTTCTTTTCCTGTTAGGTCAAACTGTGGTATCAACATATATCATTCTATTTACTTCAAATGACGAAGACTAAGATAAGCAGCAAATAGAAGCTGAGGTTTTCAGGGTCACGAATATGTGTTTTGTTTCATCTGATTACGTGACTTTTTGACATTGAGGATGAGAATGTTAAGGAAAGAATTCTCTGTCCAACAAAATACAGCTGAGGCATTGTTCCCTGCTTCCCACACCGCTGACAATGTGTTTATTGGAGTGACTGAAGCTGACAGAGAAGAGGCAGTCAGATCATCTGCCTTGCACTGTGACATAGCCAGCATGGCATACAGTGCCACTGGTTGGCTAAGACTCATCTCACATGAAAAGCTGCTGGAAAATTACTAGGGAAATGCTAAAACTTGTATTTCTAGCAAAATATTTGTGAAGAGAATGTTAACGAAGGAAGACACCATAAAGAAACCACAGGCAGGCAGACTCAATTTAAATAATTTAGGGTTACCCTTCAAGTTCCCAATCTTCATTTCCATTTTAACTCTCAGTATTGTCAAGTCTTAATGAATATCACGAAGTCTCTATTTTAAAATTGTAAAATGAAAAAAAAAAAAAATTAAAATATTTGTCTCTTTTTTGTGGAAGTTTTATGCTCAGGATGTAAAATGTGCTGACAATAACAGCTCTTTTAGGGGTTTTTTTGGGATAATAAGAATGCAACTAAAATGAGAAAATAAAATCAGCATCTTAGCACTAATAACTCAGAAGTTCAATCCATACATTTTTCTGAGTATACAAGCAAGTTTGGGGCAAAATATTATGAGGCAAATTTTGAATTGTGCTCTACACCTGTGTGAACTGCTGCACTGATATTTCTGCTAATTTTCATATTGCTAATGTTTTATTCTCAGAACAAGAAGAGGGTTTTTCATTGGTTAAAATAATTATGTGCAGACTGCAAAAATAAAGATGACTGTGACTGAGTAGTTCCATTTACATTTCCTAATTCTCCTGGTCTTCTTTTATTTCAAAACTGATCATATAATTGAAGTTGGTTTTGGAATCACTGAAGTGAAATTACCACGGCAGCAGTTTGCAAAGGCCCTGAAACCAACAAAAAGGTTTTTCTGCACATATTAAAGCTCAAGGCGAGCTGCAGCAATAACAATCATATCTGCAAATTATCTGTTCAATCATCCTGCCTATCTGATTTGGAAATAACATCTCCATACTGAAGCTTCCCTGGAGGTTCTGCCTGCCCTGTATAATTTTGGACAAAATTAGACAAATCTTGAGTGTTATTTTGAACATGGGTCAATAGGACAATGACTCATCCCATTCAGCTGGCACTAGTTCATTAAGATACATCAGCTGGGAAGGTACACAAGAAGTATCTCTGTTATAAACATTAATAGCAACACTACATTATTCAAATAAGAAAAAAGGGCTTAAAACATACCAGCTAAGTGGTTCACTGCAGCTATAAAATGCTCTGCAAGAACACTGAATATACTCTCAAATTGTTTATTTTAATTCAATTCCCCAGAAGGTCCCTGGTGTCTGAATTTAAAGATTGCTCATGTTCTGTTACATAGTTTGCCCTTTTCTTTTTAAAATGGTGCTATAAACTCTTGGATGTCCAGGCTGTTACTGACTGCTGGCCATGCTGGCACCATCTTTGAGATAGAATGATGCTACACAAGCCAGGACAAGCTTCAACGTGAGTGTATTTAGCAAAATGAAAAGGAAAAAAAAAAAAAAAAAAAAAAGAAAAAAGAAAAAAAATTCAATAAATTAGAGGTATTTTCTAGGGCTAAATAGAACAAAAGTTTCATTTTCTGGAAGGTAGATTGTGTGAGGACCACAGGTGGTCAATGCAGAGGGCTGTTTCCACCACTGTCCACTCTGGGAAGGAGAGGGAAGGGAGCACAGGAGTCAGGCCCCTTCTACCATCTGTCATTGTGGAAACTGCTTCACTTCCCTGTAACTATCTCATCATAATTCCACAAATTTCAGGACCAATGTGGTGTGGTCTCAAGGGGTAGTTTATGCAGCCCAAGAAAAAGGATGGATTGTGACAAAAGCTGTACTTGGTTTCCCTGTTGACTGCACATTCTTGAAAAGAGGGATGAGATGGTCCATCTACCTTTCCCAAGCTGCATCCTCAGCCTGGTTCACCCTCTGGTGGCAGGGGCAGTTTTACCCTTCCCTATAAGTAGATACAGGCTGGGTCTGAAAATCTCACTGGTGCTTATTACCAAGACTTGCCCATGTCTATAAAGAGAATATTTGTTGACATCTGTTTCATATATTTTCAATGGTGTATTACCTCCCATCTGACTGAAGGTTTCTTAAATTAGTTATTTGCTACACAATAACCCATTCCTTGCTTTTCAAGGTGGCTTTGGAGCTACGTTGGAGACAGTAGACAGAGTAAAAAGGTGTTTCAAAAGAAAATTAGTGCTATCTTTGGCAATTTATCATTGCTTTCTGTTAATATTAGTGAAAATATGGGAGACACTCATTTCTGGCAATTATTGAAAAATAAGACTCTATATATCTTCTAATAGTTAATTGCCTTCTCACATATCACCGATCAAAATTTAACAAAAATAATTTATCATTTAGGGCGTTTTGTGTTTATAAAAGGAAACCATCTAAAATCAGTTTTCCTACTCTATCAAAGGGGCTGCAGAACTACCAGAACAGAGAGTTGAGTGGAGGTATTTCAGTCATGACAGCACCACAATCATTTTGTTGAAAGATCTTAAAATCTTCAGCTGTTGGAATTTATGGATGATAGGTGCAGGTTGCTCTAGGGGAAAGCTGATGTTCCTCAATGATTACGAAGATGGGGATGGTGAAAACAAAACTGGGTTCCTGATTACTCCTTTACTTTTAGCTCCCTGATAAATAATAGTCTACTATGTTTTTTAAAGAGATCCCTACAAAACAAACATATGGGGAAAGGTTATCATGGGGAGTTGTAAGTTAATTCTCAAAGGTCTTACATGTCTATAAAAGGAAAAAAACACCTTATAATCTTCATGAAAAATAGTTGGTTTTTAATAAATCATAAGCATTACTTTTATTTAGAAAGCTCCTCCACACATGTTTGTGTCATAAAATTCTATATAATCAAGGATCACTGGAGAAATCTTCATAGCATTTCCCCTCTAAAGTTCCTGTACTCTGAGGATTTTGAATTAATTATGACAGACATTATGTCAGATCTTATAGTCCAAATGAAAATGACATGTCATTCAGTAAATAGATTAGGAGCTTTTTAGTATTTTATTTTTTTATTTCATTTTTAATATGACAGATACAAAAAATTAATTTAGCATTATGTAGGTAAATCTTTATGAGTATTTTTTTTAAAAAAATCACTTAACTGGAAAGTTTTATTTAACAGTAATGGAAACTGAGGATGTCTGACTTGTACAAGTGCACAAGTCAGTAGCGACACAAACTTCAGGAAAACCATAGTGTTCTCCTTTCAAATGTAAATCATTGCCATTCATGAAAAAAAGGACAAAACTTTCTCCCACAGCAATGAGATCAGGCAGCATTAAAAGGACCATTTGTGCTTCCAAAATACATGAAACTATTACAATATAGCACTTTGAAATTTCAAATATTTCAGTAGCAACCATCTAATGGCATTCATACCTCTAAAAGATACAAATCCATCCTGGTACGTTTTTATGTGTCACTCAGCTAACTCTATTCTTAGTTATTAAGTTTTAGCAGGAAAAAACCTTAGCATTAGGTTTAAGACTTGCTATTGGCAGGTTTTACTGCGTTGTTTCAATTTGTTTCTCATTATGATAATGATAATAATTTACAATCAAAAACATTCTCCACTATATTTGCAGGAGACATTAACATTGTTGTATATTTTTCTAGCAACACAGCCACACTATTGCTACCTTCACAAACATCAGCAGAAAGCAAAAAAGTGGTTGAAACTCTTGGAAAATATTTCCAGTTTTTTATACTTCCATTTTTGAAGGATATGGAACATTTCTTCTCTTTTCTTTCCTTTCTATGTTGTACAAAAGTGACATACCAAACTGACAGGTCTGGGAATGGGCTTCTTCCCTGTCTTATGTTCCCATAGGTATTCCCTGCCATGGAAATCTTCAGAAAGATTTTTGATAACATCCTTTTGCCAGACTGTTTTAAAGTATCCTGTCCTTATTTAAAGAAAAAAAGGAACAAAAAATCCTCAAAAGTTCAATGAAATTCTTTAGCTTGTTTCAGGAGAGGTTATGGCATTGCTTTGCATTACTGCTACAAGATCCTTTCACACAGCTTGCAATTCCAATGACATTTCTCACCAAGAAAGGAGTCAGGCCACAAGGCATCTCTCTAAGTCTCCAGCTCCTAAGCACAGCATCCACCTTTACAGTCTCCATAAAAAGTTGCAAGAAACCAGACCCTTCAAAAGGCAGGAGCAAACTCTGCTCAGTTCCTTTGAAGAATGAAGCTGCCCTGTGCTGGAATATGAAACTCTGGATGGGGGATCCTGCGGAGCCAGGTTCTTATCCTGTGGTCCAAGCTCTGGCAAGACAGAGCCACAGATGCAGCTGCTGCTTGGTCCTTGACTTCCAGTGAACCCTTTTGCTGTTCCCTGTCCTCAGGCAGTGAAACTTTGTGACTTGAGAGTTTTCCCAACCATTTTTCCATTAAGCATTTGGATGGTAATAGGAGAAATAAAAACCACACTTGACTTACCCTTTTTTATTTTCTTTTTTTTTTCTTCTTGGATCCAAATTAAAGACTTAAAAAATTGAGACAAATTCTATTCTGTCATTAAACTATTGTCCACCCTCCCACGAGTCAGAATATTTACCATTTTGAATGACAAGAATATTTCTGCATGCCATAAGGCTCACACCAAGCAGTACTGTTGAATCCTGCAATCTTTGTTCTTTCACACTTGGATTACTACAGCTCTTTGGTTCTCTGCTGCAGGATCATGACATGACATTTTAACACACATAGTCTGCTTCCGGCATTTTAATTGGTTTAAAACTGTTGGTAGCATCTTTTACTGTATTAATTTATTGCTTCAGCGTTAGTCAACTGAAACCTTTGCCAGATGGCAACACAGCCCCTGAATACTGACGAGGAGAAAGAAAATATTTATATGATGCAAATGGTTTCTCATTCATTAAGTATTCATGAATTGTTTTTTAGAGTTTGTTTTTTGGGTTTTTTCTCCCTTTTTCTTTCAGTTGCAATGAAAAAGGAGCCTAAAGGTTCAAATTTGCATCTCATGTTGGCATAATTATTAATAATCCAGCTCTCTATTATTATCTGCCTAAAAAACAGCAAAAAAAAATTTGAAATTTTCGATTTTTTTTTTTTTTTAACCTACACTGGATAGCAAAACAAGTGAAATTTTCTGAAACTTCCAGAAATTATTGTGTCATCCCTTCCCTTCCCCAATGCCAAAAGAGCAAAAGGGAAGAATAAATATAGAGATGACTTTCTCACTTCACTAAGTATGGCCTTCTCCACAGAGCTCTTTAATACTACTCCCCAAAAATAGAGGGAGCACTAAAATTTGATACTTAAGTGTGTTATCACAGGAAATTTGCTCCCTCCAATACTGACAGATCCTTCTGGAAGTCACCTGCATCTTGCTCTGTTTCTAATCATAATGCCATATACAATGTTCAGAAGTCATTTGAGTTATCTGCCAAACCTTTGTATTTCTCCCTATTTCTTGTAAAAGTTGCAAGAGAATTAAATACATAGAGAGGAAAGGAATTTGGGATATGCTATGACTTACAGTGATTACAGCTGAATATACCTTTGTTAGTCCAGTTATTTCCTACTTTGACCATTAATTTTCTGGCTGTCTTACTAAAGAAAATCTATTCCTTACAGTGTGGTATATAACTTGAAAAAACAGTATAAATTCAAACATCCTCTTGGCTCTGAACATTTGAAACCCATGTTTTTTTTCTGCAGATTATTTGCTAATCACAGCCTGTCAGAGCTACAATGCCTGGCAAAATGAACCTTTAGTTTTCTGATCCTCAGTCTTGATACTAAACTAATAACCTCCTGACCAGGAAGTTCCCATCCTCTCTGGAGCATGGCCTTTGGGTTTCAAGCCTTTCAGTAGATTAAGAGTGGGATTGTGCAGATCTGCCTCCAAAGCTTGCTTGCCTCACCTGCCTATTATTGCACAATGTCCATTGCTGTGCAATGCTCTCGGCTGACTGCTCTTGCCAGGACATTTCAAGCACATGGTTATTGCATGGTGTCAGTTCTTAAATCATTCTACTCAAGTAATTTTTAAATAAACTAGGTATGAAATAAGTGAAATAAATGTTAATATATTTAAGGAATTAATTTAATACAGGAATTCTGCACATGGTCTTCATGGTGCAATAGGTGTAACCTCCTGTGCCACTCAGTTCTGGCCATCCTCAGCACCTGATCCTCTTTAGTGCCTTGCTGGATTGCCAGGAGCCTCCCAGAGGCAAAGGCAACAGCACGAGGATGGACTTTCTCTCTCTTCCACAGTGCCATCAGTGCTGCACTCAGGGAGGTGTGGGCTGTGTTGTTTGGCTGCCACAGGTAGTGGCAGAGCTTGATTTTCACATCACAGGCTGGAATCTAAATACATCCCACTGTGATCTTGAGGATGCAGTCAGCAGTGGCTGCTTCATGGTACCAATACCTTGGATCCAGGCTCTAACATTCAGTTTGTGCCCAAAGATGCTCCAGTGAATGAATGTTCCCTTCCAAAATCCCACTGCCAGCAGCTCATTCTCTCTGAGTATGTGCCACTCCTGCCTCTGCTGGTGCTCCACTGGAAAGCACTGCGAGGTGCTGGGTTTTGCTCTGTGCTCTCATGATGTGGTCTTTGCTTTATGGAGCACCAAAATTCTTTAAATCAGGCTCATTTATGGTTTCTAATGACTTGTTTTAGAGGCTCTGGCCAAACCAATCCTGCAAACTCCTGTTTTTCAAAAGAACCAAGAGTTGACTATCTTTTTATATTGCCAACTTTCTTTTGAATTACTTGCTCTAGGAATAAGCTTGAAGCCTCTCAGGCTCCAAACCCAAATCAGAGATCAATGCTCAATGCCTTTTTGGTTTTAACAGGTCCAATATATCTCATTATTTGAGAAAAAGTTGTCATAATTTGCTGGACTGCATCTTGGCACATAAAGATGTTGTCACCACCAATACTGAAAGATGCATCTTATGTGGTACCTCAGCAAGTGTTTGGGGTGGATATATTTCTGCTTCATCACATTGCTGCTTTTCTATCTAGCTAGGTATCCTTTCTCTTTCCTATCTAGACCAATGCATTCTGCTTTCTGAAGATGTCACTGTCGAGACATGAAAATCAAGATATTCAAAGCCTAACTTTGAGATTCATGAAGACCAAGTCTGTCAAGTTGTATCACCAAAAGAAAACCTTGTATTTGATAGCACCTGATTCTGAAGATACTATGAACTATAAGGCTCTTACTATATATAGGAATATAACATTTCACACATTTGAATATACAAAGCAAATCACACCCTGCCAATTTTTTTCAGAGATATGAATGGATATGATCGTCTGCACACCTGAATCTAAGAAAAAAAAAAAAGGCAAGATACGATTTTAGCAGAGTTGAATTAAAAATATTAGCATAGTAGATTTTTTTTATTTTTTTTTTTTTTTTTTTTTTTTTTACAGTAGTCAAGTGTTTAGTAGGGAATCAGCATTTAGAATTTGCTTTAGGAACTCATGGATAAACTATATGGAGATTATTCTGAAATTTCCCTACTCACTGCACTTGTCTGTGCCTTGGAATGAGCATATTCTTGAGGCTGGAATTCATGTCAATTGACTATCAGCTGATTTCATTCTGTCATGATATTTTTGGCTACATTAATTTTCTAACATCTGGTTGCTGGGTGTTGCAATTGTAATTTATCAACTGACCAAGTTCAATTTGGTAATTGTATTGTCTGATATAATTCAGTTCATCAAAAAAATGGAATAGGGCTGTTTCTTTTCATGTTTATTTGTTCTTCTTTATGTTCTTCTTCCCACACCTATCATTTGGGTGTGGGAGGTTCTTTCAAAACAGCAATGTAAATCCAGAGAATTAAAACAGTTACAATTCTTGGGAAGTCTAAACTCTGTCCCTTGTCAAAACTAAAACTGAAAAATCAGATTTTCTTAAATTTTCAATTTTGTTATATCTCGGCTTTAATATTTGTGATTTGATTCCATAAGTAGATCATTTTCATACACAACCAAACAACAAACCCAGAAAAAATAGCACTCTGTCTCTTTTATAATCACGCTGTCTAAAATGACAATATGAATTTTAAAAAATTATCAGCTTTTTTAAAATGTCAGACTTTATTCCTGGCACTGTTATCTCCATTTTTCCTCATCCTCTATTTTTTCCATCCTCATGAGACTGCTTAGAAAAATAACTCACACATTAAAGACAAAAAAAGTTACCTTCTTATCTTTAATAACCAGATTAAGTTCTTGCATCACAGTTCCTGTGATGCCTTTTTGTTTCCAGGAAGTTTTATTTTTTTGTCCTTGAAAATTTTATGCCCAATGATCTGAGTTCTATCACCATCCTAAATTTCTGTTGCTTCAGTCTGTCTTTGTTAAAGACTGTCTTGCTTAGTAAGGACCTCCCACACCAGCAGTCACCTCTTCATGTACTGCACTCTGGTAACAAAGCATGCTTGTAAAGATAGTCTTGTAAAACTAACCAAAAAAAGAACAAAACCCAAGACACTCTCACACTTGTAAACCTAAAGTGCCTCCTTGTAAAGGAAATTGTTTCCTGAGATGCTTCATTCAGCCACCATCATGTGCTTTTCAGGCAGGGTTTCCATATTTCCCAGCATCTCTGCACTTCCCTCTAAGTTCTGAGGGGACTGATGGAACATGTGAGTGCTTTCAAAGAAATAATATGAGAGACTAAAAAGCTGATTCTTCCTCTCTAATGTTAACCTTAAAAAAAAAGCCAAAAACAAACAACCCCACCACAAAAAACAAACAAACACAAAAACCCCCAAACAAACAAAAAAAGAAACACACTACAACTTCAAGAGAATAAATAACACTTGTTAAGTACATTCAAAATCTGGGGCTTTTTGTGCTTTTCTAAAATTCTACATCTGTGAAAATGTAATAAACAGGCTGTTGCAGCAGTACTGAATTGAGTTTATTAATTTATAAAAAACATCAAAATTATTATTCAAAAATGCTTGCCCCTTGATAAAGTCTGTTTCATCAATGACAAACTCAGATTTTTCACTTCTGTTCTAATAACCCTACTGGCACAATTTTGTGTACAGCTAACAGGAACATGAACATCAATAAAGAAAAGCAGGAACTCACCTGAATATTGCCTAGAGCTTGCACATTTTGGAAAGGAAAAGTACACTTCATCCTTCATATTTTGGTGGGATGAGCAAGAATTACAACTACAGAAAAGTCAAGTCATAAGCATCTAAATTCACACTGAAATTTAAATGGAAGCATTCAGGAATGCAGCCTAAGCCTCAAAATTTACTGCATAAATCAGAAGAGGAACCACAGGCACTCCTGAAATTCAGGGTAACTGGTCTGAATGCTTATGATTTGTCAAAATAACTCCCTAGTAATTCACCTTCCCCCTGGTTCAGGCATTTGGAATGGACACTTTTTTTTCTCAGCATGGAATACAACAGAATGTTTTGTGTATTGTGATAAGGTAAAAGTATAAAGACACATCAGATCACAGTAGAAAAGTATGGAAGTACAAATACTTTAACAGTTTTTCTGATAATTGGAAACAATTTGGATTTTTTTAAAAATTCCAATATAATAATATAAAATTAGCATTTAATTGCCACAGTAATGAATAAAACCACATTTATTATTAGTCAAGTATTTGGAAGGTTTTTAAGTGCTGATTAAAATGTCTAATTTGAATTTTAATTTTAATCGCAATTTTTTGAACTTTTCAAATTTTCCTGTCTAATGTTTGCATCCAGATAAATGAAAGTTAAACAAAATCCACACTCCTCTGATTTGCATAGTTGATGAAAATTGCATAGCTTATTTTCAGTTATCTTCCTTCAAAATGAAAATAATAATAAAAAAATTCTATTAACTATTTTTTCAGGAACACATAACACAAGAGTGTAAATTGATATAAGTCTATATACTAAGTTTAATTGTATGAAGTAGAATATGGCAGGAAGTATCCGCCTATCTCTTATTTTCAGTAACTTATAGTACAAATATTACAAATGCATCTCATAATTTTGTCTCTAAGTTAGGCTAAGTTCATGCCATACTGAACAATATACATATTAGTTTTCTAAATATCATACAAAATTCTTTGCAATGTATGGTTTTTTTAGTCTTTCTTTTTTTCTCCCTTTTATGAATATCTAGATGTAGATTGAAAACTGAAGGGTGGTTTTTTTTTTTTTTTTTTCATTTTATAAATAAGATATAAGATTCCTCTAAAGCAATTTGAGAAATAATTTCTGTTTTAAATGAATATCATCCATATATTTTTGCTGCTAGTTACAATAATTAATGTAGAAAATACTAAGGCTGTATATTAATTTTTGGACATCCGGTTGGTCTCCTGATCAGTGTAGATTTTATCCATTTACCTCAGTGACATGTGTTAGAATCTTAAACTTTACTGCAATATAACAAGAATGATATCCTTGCACAGCCAAAAATTTTGTTGCAACTCATAGGAGACAAACAGAAACTTTCTTTATATAAAGACCAGGAAATACTGTAACTCACACCTAGAGCACATATATATTCTGTAATTTAAGAACCACATCTCTGCCAGCTTATAATCACTCAAAATGTACAAAACAGAGGACCAGGAAAATATACATTGTTATAATAGAAATACCACGATGTGCAGGTTGGCAAAAATCAAAGAGAGTAGTGCAAAACCACTACCACATTCCATGGCATCCCAGCTATACTTATGCTCATTTAAAGGAATGGAAAGCTAGGTACTTATTTTGTCTTTAGGAAAAAAGCAAGCTTCTTGTGTCAACAGAATTCTTCTAGTGACTTTTCCTGAAAAATAACTGTGGAGGGGAGATGTGTGTTCTTTCTTGTGGTTCTTTTATTGTGTTGTTTGATTGACCGATTGATTGATTGATTTTAAGGAAAATTCCTCAAAGTATAGTGGAGGTTTGGACTCTCCTCATAGTGATAAAAAGCCTAGTAAAGCTAGTACTCTTCCTATTTTTTGTTTATCTCCTGTTAGTTTGTGCCCTGATCTTTATTTTTTCATGCATCGTATTAAATAATTTTCTTCAGTTCACCTACTTTGATTTACTTTCAACTTTAAGATTTGATAAATTGATTGATGCTGGTCAAGGTATATTCCATAGATTTTAGCAGTGTTTAACAAAGAGCTTATTTTTTATTCTCTTTTCTATTGTTATTAATGCATTTTAAATTGTATGCTTTAGATAAGCTAGTTTAGAGGTCTTTAGAAATATCTAGATGTGCTTGATGTAGAAATCTTCAATGGTCCATCTCCAGGCAGTTCTGGTACAGATGCCTCACTTTATCCACTACAACTCTCTAGCTCTGCCAATTTTATTTGATGTCCAGCTCCAGAATGCTAAGATAATATAGATGTTGCTAATGTCTGCAAAGACTTTCCTGTCTTTTCCTGACAAATTGCTGGAAAAATATGTCCATGTCCCTTCAGAGAAGCAGCATGCAATGATGCTCACTCTTTCTCTGTAGGAAGTTTCATTTGGCTTATTATTTCAAACCAAGCATAATCAAATTTCCAAGATGATTTTTCTTCAAAGCTTACTGCTCTCTGACTTGGTCAATTTAACAAATCACTATGGAAGAATTTGTCTTGTGTTACCATAGCAAGAAAAGTGATGCTGTATTCCACACTCACAGAGAGAATTGCCATTCTTTTCTATACTAGGCTTTTTATAAATTGCTGAAGGTAGAATTATGTTGTAAAGGTGTGTTATTTATGTTACTTACAATCCTTTCACACACATCAACTTTGCTAGCTAGGCTAAGCAAAAAAAAATTCTGTTCATCTATATCCCTTAGTAGAATGCATATTATGACACCTAAGAAAAATGCTACTAAGTGATGCCATTTAGTTAGCATGATAATTTGTTGCTTCTGTAACTAAATTTTGTCATCCCCCCATGTGCTCACTTACTCCATGCTACCATCTGAAGTCTACAACTAGCAGTCCCATATTAGATTATGTAGAAAAGCAGGGATATACCTCCAAAAATATATCTATGGGTAGACTTCAAAACAGCAGATGAAATGGTAATGAGAGCTTTTCCTATCACATTTCTATCAGATTCTCTTTACATTCTACATTTCTCTTTTACATTTCTGGAGGCCTTCCATCCAAAGACAATCATACAGAAACAAAATTGTAAAAAATTAGTTTCATTGGCCTTAAATCTTCCAACCCTGACAACAGTACCTCACCATTACAGGTGCATTTGGCTTTCACAACTGTATAGACCTTTCATAGCAGGTTTTTTGTTTGTTTGTTTGTTTGTTTTGGGTTTTTTGTTTGTTTGTTTTTTGTGGGTTTTTTTTTCCAAAGTTGACATTCTTTTAAATCTTAATTCTTTAAGGCAAAAAGCTTGTTTACTTCTCTACCATAGTAATTAAAGGGTTTCTTTTATTGTCAAAATAACAAAAAGCATTATTTTTTACTTCTTCTTGAGTCCCTGTGAATTGATAAGCAATTCATCAACATAGTAACACATATTTCCCTAGGAGAATAGTTTCTTCTCAAACATTTTGTAAAATGTTTCATTTTTCTCCATGTAACAATTAGAGAAATCTTACCATCCTTGCAGGTTTAGTTTAGTGTTTTGCTTTGTTAGTTTTCATCTGCTAATTTTTCTTGTATTGGCAAGTTATTTCTTCCCATTCCACAGATACTGAATCAATGATATAGAGATGACACCAGTCTCAAAAAAATCCATATCTCTAAAATCCCACTTCAACCTATGAATTCCTGCCGTGGGTGAAAAAATATTTCAAGTTTCCACATACTTTCTGTGCAACCTTGTATCTCTTTCAAAATCAGTGGGAAAATTCCTCAATTAATCTGATGAAATTTTCAAAAGTTTTTCTCCTTTTATTAACTGCAAATGTATTTAATTCAGAAAAGGGAATATAAGCTCCAGACCTGTTCAGGTGCTGCTAGGTGTATTTATTTCCTTAGATGACCATGTTAAAAATTATCTTAATCCTAGTCACAGTGCCTGTTAAAGTGAAGCTTTTACTTTGCAGCATTGGAGGGTGTTAGTACAATTTAATTTATTTTAGCAGTTTTCAGAGATTCTGGTGAGACTGATGATTCCATATTTGAAAAATCTTAGTATATATTAGATTTGCACACAAGAAAAACTGCACAATCCTCATCTAGTCTTGAAAGCAGAGGCTAAAAAATGCTACAAGTCAGATTGCAGCGTTGGAAAGCTAAAAGTATTTTTCTGAAAAATGTGAAATTTAATCTAAAAATAAAGTTATATAAAGGAAGACTTGGTGTGTGTAATTGATTACAGATAAATCAGTCACATGGTTAGATACTCCACAACTCATAAAATAAGTCCCTAAGGATGAGTGTTTAAGAATGATGTTATACTCTGAAGTAGGTAATTCCTACTTTCATTTTATTATACTCATACTTCTTCCATGTAAGGTGGGTTAACACAAATTAATTTTCACACTAATCTATCTGTCACACTAGAATGTCTCATTAAGCTTTGCCAGCTTCAGAAAATTTACAAAACTAGTGAAAGCATTGCCATAGTAATTATACTGGGTTTTACAGTATAAGGTTCTAATACGGCAATTTGCCTACAGAAATTTATGACAAGCATTTTAACCCAGAATAAAAATACTCACTAAAAAAGTTCTGATGAATTAGAATATTTTACCAGTGAAAACTTGAGTGGAATACCCTGAATATGTTTTCAAATGTGTTTGTAAGGACCAATTTTGTAGTCGATGTTCACATAGAAATGTGAAGACAGTAAAGCTGTTTTGCACAAAACTGTAGCTTTTACATCTTCATTGTAGTCATCTAGTTCCAAATCTTTTGCACTAAACAGAGCAATTTCTGATATATGAAATCCATGAAATTTAAATTATCAGAGTTTCTAGAAAGGAAATACCACTTTTGTATTTAAATTAAAATAAAAATGTAAAACTGTCATTTTAATGACAATGAAATGAAACATCTATATTCTTGATTCTAGCTTTTCTACTGTTTCTCACTTTTCTCTCAAAATTCTGACACAAGTGTAGAACAAAACCAGGAGACATCAGAACTTTTCATTGGCATTAATTTACTACATAAAGTCAATTAACCAATTGGAGCTAAAATAACAATCTGAACCAAAATAATAGAAAAGACTGTTAGGAGGCAGAGAGATGATTAAGTCATTAACCCTCTTGGATAGAAAGAAAAAGCTAAATATTGATTTTGATGGCTTAGTTGGATGTTAGGTGTGAGGAAATTTGTTGTATGTCAGAAAACTAATATGTCTGCTGAGTCTGTGATTTGTAATTTGCCAACCTTTTTTAGACTTATGACTCCAGAGTCAACTTCTGAAGGTAAGGTGGGGAGTAAGGGAATGGAGGAGGAGTGGTTTGGTAAGTAATGTTACTTATTACAAAATGCTTTTTTCCCCCTTTACTTAAGTGTTTTCTGCCACTTCACGGTTGAGTGCTTTTGCTCACAGAATTTCTGGTACAACGTTTGGTTCTTTGGGTAAAATTGGCTTCATCCTGTTTGGATGTAGGCTATCTGTTCATAATGTTTGCCATTTATTGCACTGTTATTGGAGATTAATTGATAATATTAAATTTATTATTTTGGCAAGAACTCTTGCCATGTCAGAAAGCACAGACGACAGAGGACTAGAGAGTGGGAACAAATCTCTTAAGGTTAAGTCTTTTAGCATTGATTAAAAGAGCCTAATTATTTTCCATAGAGATTTCAATAAACAGGGATTATGACAATGACACACATTTAATTACTTTATATCTGAAATATAATTTAATAAATTCATGTACCTTACTACTTAACAGTCTGTAACATATGATTTAGTTTGTATAAAGCCAAGCTTTGAGATTATTTTTAAAATTCCTTTAACAATTCAGATCTAAATTACCAGCAGTTAAAGTTCCCTTTCCCTTGCTTATCACAAACACAAAGATTTTATTTGCTTTATCATGCTTAAAATGTAGATAGTCATGATAAGCACACAGTAAGTGCTTACCTTACTTGAGATTAGACCAACTGATCTCTCTCTCTCTCTTGCCACTCTCTTGATTTGTGATCCCAATTACCTTTGTGGTCTTCATTACACTTTATTAATTCTTTAAACCAGTGTTTTCAATGACTGAGCATACAGTACAGTCTAAAATTGACTCAGGGTTTTAGTGACACAATCAGGGAATAAAGCAGAAAATAAGAAAAGACCACTTAGGGGAGTTAGAGAGTTAAAGATTTACCCTGTGTTTCAAGTCCACATTAATAGTTCAGCCAGGAATGCAAATGAAGGACATGAAAAACTAATGCAACACTGGAACAGAACACTATGGGACACAACAGAGAAATAGCTCAACTATGTATGAAAAAATAATATAGATGGAGTTCTGCTATCAGCTGAAGGAAACTGAGAGTCCATTCATACTGCATCACACTCACTGTGATTTAAATAAAATTTTAAACTGTCTAAGACCTAAATATTCCTTAAAGATCTGGAATGGCTAATATCCATACAATTCAGAAGGTCAGATTCCACTGCGAAAGGGTCTTTAAATTTTCCACATACATCCCTTACCATTTTTAAACTTTTCTTTCCAAATTGTCATGAAAAGCAAAGGTGGCACCGGTAACATTTAGAAACATGTTGTAGATATGAAGAGACATATGGTGACCATCTCTCATCCAGCAATCATCTAAAAAATGCCTTGGATACAAGAAAAAGATGATGTGGAGGTTTTTTTTGGGTTTTTTGTTTTTTGTTTTTTGTTTTTTTTTTTAAAGAACAGGAACCTACTTAGAAGCAAAAAAATTACCAGAATAATAAAATGAAAAATTAATGAACAGCAATACTTCTGTTTAGTTTAAGAATTACCTTGAACTTATACAGTATAAGTGAATGAATTTCTGGGATAAAAGTGTAAATTAAAATTTAGGCAGATAGGCATCAGGTACAGCACTCTTTTCAGCTCTAGCCACTCTCTGCACCTATCAGATAAACTCCAGTTTTCAAAATTGTGTGTTGCTTTGTGTTGATACCCATTACATTTGTTTCTCAGTTTGTTTCCATTAAACACACATTCAAGACAATAAATACAAGCATTTCAGCCTGCTACCATCTACACAAAAATAACTTCTGGATGGTTTTGGTACATTTTCAGATTTCTGTCAACTTAATATTATACAACAGCATGTGATTGTGTTGCACATGTAAAGATATCTGAGAATAGAGTACAAGATATTTTCAATTATTAGAGGAAGAAAAATAAGTTTGATGTAGTTAGGCACTTGTGTTTGCCATCAATAAAAGATATTGCTAAATTTAACACCTTTGAAAAAGGGAGAACAAAATCTTGTATGTCAAGTCCTCTTTACTAAAGAGTGTTACAATCCTTAAAAGTATCTCAAAGAGCATATAAGAAAATAGAATATTCAGAAAAATTTTCCAGGGGGCAATTTTTTTCTCTCATCCTTCTGCCCCCCCTCTTTTTTCCTTCTTAGAAATAAAATATTATGCTGGGCAATTTTACTCAATTAAAGAAGATATACAAGGTTTTACAAAGATACATTTGCTGGTAATATTGTAATGACACAGGGTAAAAAAAAAGTCAACCAACTTTTTTTTTTTTAAAGACTTAACATGAAGAAAAATGAATGTCATGTTAAAGTAAGGAAATATACTTGTCTTTTTTCTGTCTTTTTTTCCTGTTTCAATGTTGAAAGCAGTTCAACTTCCTTTGGAACAGAATTGTTTTGTAAAAAAGAACTTCTCCACTACACTGAGAGACATAAAGGAATACATTCCAAAAATCTTCAAAAGCAAAAAGCATTTCAAATAAGGTAATTTCACTGTAGTCTATTTAAACTGAATGGAAGCATGTTTATAATCCCCAGCTACGCTGCCTCTTGAGGCTGCAGCACACATTTCAGTTTATCCCTTATACTAATCTTGTACAGGCTGACATTTTGCAGCAAAAGCTGATTGCAAAACTTTGTAGGACTCTTATGAATGTTACACTATCCTCACATAATTCCTTGGGCCAAAGAACTGCTTAGAAGTTAGTGTGCTTATTTTTTTTTTCCTTTCTTTATCCATTTGGGAAATGATTCTTATAGTTGGTCACCATTTAGAGTTCTACATAAACTTTACTCCCTCTCTAATTTGATGCTCAGAGCCCACAGAGAGTATTTGTTTTATGGCTGTATTTGTGTTTGTAAAAAAACAATACCTGGGAAAATATTGTTATATGGTAAATATGGCACCTTCATCCATCATTTCTACAAAAGAAGAGATATAAATAAATCCTTTTAGAGATGGCATCCATAGACACTGCTTATCCATGTAAAAATGTGCACAGCCAGTATCAGAATTTCTTCCACTGCACCACATCTCATACAAATGCTCATTTCAACCATCACAAGGGTTTTTCTTCAAAACAGCGTAAAATCCAATGTGCTAAGAAACAAGTAGTGTAGTGAGAGCAAATGAACTGTTAAAATGCACAGACAATTATTGCTTCAGGCTAAAAGGGAGATCATTGGCCAGATACTTGAAGGGAAGCACACTTTGTGATTATTCACTGCACACTTTGACTATTCAGATGTCTAAAGCTAACAATATCTCAACCATATTTAAATGGGCATCCAAAGTCTGCATTTGCACAGGAAAGCAAGCTGGGAAAAAGCCAAACACAATCTTCACACTTGTAATTTGTGCTGGTAATAAACAAACAAACCAACCAGCAGATAACTAATTTCAGACTTTCACCTGATATCACTTTCATCTGAGTTTGATGTACAGTTGTGTTTAAGAATGCTTATCCCCCACCCAAATAAGTTTCTCAAACAACTGAAAGATAGAACTTTCTAATGTTAGACATAATTCTAAACAAAACCCCTGTGTCCAAATGCTTGTTCTAAGTTTATTAAACATGCACAGGGAACTGTTTTGCATCCTATTGTATGGTAATTCTTAAACACAAAATATAAATGAAGCTGAAATTCTTCATTTAGAAATACTTCATTCAGAAGGGCCACAGAATGCACAGAATGCAAAATATATCAAGCATACAGTTAATTTCTGTAATAATTCACCTTCATGGGAGGTGACTGATTAACAGAAAATATATATAAATAGATGGCATCTTTTAAAATTATCTCTGCATATGTAATGCATGAGTTAAAATTTCCTAAATACAAACACGGCTATCTCAAATGTTTACATTAGCTATGTTATGTATCAAAATATTTTGTATTAATAAAGAAGGGTATAGGAAGGAAAATCTGCCATGGATCTAAGGTGGAAGCTATTTTAAAACATCTACCTGATTCAGATGTTATGTAGGTTTTTATTAAAGCCTTCAAGAGCAAAAAGAATTCTGAAACCTAGAAATGCAGGCTCTGAAATTCAAGGGTGTTTTGAAATTAATTAGATCAGCTTGAAGTGAAAGGAGATGACTGGTAGCAATTAGCAGATATTTCTGGTAGCTCAAGACACAACAAGAATCGTACTTTCTAATTAGCATTTTTGAGCTTTTTTTCTTGGATTATTTCCCACCAGCACAGCTTTCTCATAAATCTGAAACCAATTTGAAAATGTCACTAATTTAAAAACATATTTTTATTACAATGACATCTTTACTATGAAAAATTACAACGAAAAATACTCATATTCCTAGAGTTTCATTCACTATCTGTACAGAACTCTGGGCCTTTACACAAATTTATTCTTCTGCTTTTCAAGGGCTCTTTGATTTTTGTTTTGGAAAGCTTGTCTAGGACTGTGTTATAGTGAAGAAACAAATCTAAGTCTCGTTGTAGATATGGAGATTATACAAGTTATGTTTTGAAATACACTGTAACAACTCACTACTGTATTCTGTGGAAAGTGATTTTCTGTAATTCTTTGATCCTATTAGATAAAATTATGTTAGTAACTCAGAGATATTAACACAGTTTTTCACTGATAAGTAGTTGGAATCCACATGGTCATGGCAGCTCAGGCAGCAGGGAAGGAGAGGAGGTGGCTCCTTTTCCAAAACTCCTGGGAAGCAGCTGGTCTCTGTGCCACAGGGGGTGGTGAGCTGGACTGTAGCTGTAGCCTTGGAGCAGGGGGCTGGCACAGCAAAGATGAACAGACTCCCAGGGACCCTGGGCTCCCAAGTGGCAGAGGAGCAGACAAGCAAGCTGGCAGGCCCTGGTCACAGTGCCTAAAGAAGAAAAAGAAACAAGAGGGTAAAAGAAAGCTGACCCCAGGACCCCAGGTCAGACCCACGGTGCTGTATGGCAGCTGTGTCGATCACCCCACCAGAAGGAAGAGCAGCCCCTGGCTCCCAGCTTCCTGGATCCTGGGCCTCCCTTCACCCATCATGATATTCCTGAGCTGGAGGAGGGGGCAGTGGCATTTCTGAACACAAAACAAACCCAAAATATTTATGGGATACGAACCAGCCCCAAGACAAAAATTAAGAAAGGAATCAGAGAATCACAGCATATGCTGAGTTGGAAGGGATACATCAGGACCATTGATTCTAGCTCCTGACCCTGCACAGGATCATCCCCTAGAGTCACAGCCTGTGCCTGAGAGCACTGTCAAAACACTTCTTGAACTCTGTCAGGCTTGCTGCTGATACTTTCCTGGGGAGCCTGTCCATGCCAGACTCTCCTCTTGGTGAAGAACCCTTTCCTGATATACACCCTAACCCTCTCCTGACTCAGCTTTATGCCTTTCCCTTGAGTGTTGTCACTGCTCAGGTGAGTGAGGAGATCTGGACCTGCCTCTGCTTCCCCTCATGAGGATGCTGAAGGCCTCACTTCAGTCTCTCATCAGTCTGCTCCAGGCTGGAACAAGTGACCTCCTCACAACGCTTCCTCACCTCACCATCCTCATGGCCCTCCTTTGGACTCTCTCTAATATCTTAATGCTTTTTTTGTCTTGGGATGCCCAAACTGCACACAGGACTCAAGGAGACAGTTATGTCTTATTAAGGAATTATCTTATTTCCTAAGATATGCCATGATATGTACATTTTGGTGAGGCCTGTTGTAAATGCTTTCTACATAATGACTATATCACTGATGTTTGTAGCTTGATTAAACTACAGGAGGAGGTCAGGTGGCTTTTGGCTTTCACTATGGACAATAATAAGCATTTGCTTTATTGAAGAATGAAAATAATGTAAACAATGGGTTTCTGCTAAAAATACAATTCTTACTTGCTGTTTCTCTGTTATTACTTTCCCAAACAGCAAACAACATCAGTCATTGAAGACAAACTGCTGTGCTATGACAGAAAATATATGCTTGCCTTACAGTCATGTTTTTCTTCTTTTATAATGGACAGTATTCATAATGGAAATAATAAATCTTAATGACTGGTTTCAAGAAATTTGGCGTCAGACAAGTTCATATTTTATTCAATGTTTTAAGAAATGTTTTTCAGAAAAAAAATGGTATAGTAAATCAGACCTCAAGAAAATTATTCATCTATATAGGTTCCCAAGCTGTTCAGAGATGATCATTGAGACCATGAAGTTTGGTCTCATGTATGCCACAGGCTGCTGAATTTTTCCATTACCAAATTAAAAAGTGGAAGTATTAAATATCTAGAACCACATCACTTAATCAGGCCAGTGGTAAAACTATCTATTTTTGTTTGGGGTTTTTTTCTGATATAATCTTGTTTTTTGGTTTTTTTTTTTTTGTTTTTTTTTTTTTTTAATGTTGATCCAAGCCTAATTCAATCATAGCATCGTTATTATACAGTCATGGTCTGTGATACCCCTATTCTTCTTTCCCCTTTTATTAACAACAATTATAGCCATAATGTTAAAATGGAACTGGGATCTGTTTCAAAAAGAACAGACTGTCTAATTCAAAGAACATAGGACTATTCTGTAGCAGTCTTGCAGGTGTGTTGACAGGATTTACTTGTTGTTAGGACTGTAAGTACATCATATTTTTGAAGTCAATAAATATATGAAATTAGAGCTCATATAAAGAGTGTTTAGACTTCTCCCCAAAGGGCTTTTTAACCCAATGTGTTAATCCTCCTCTCTCCAACTCTTTGTGCTCATTATTGATCTGAACAGAGTATAAATGTCAGATTGCAAATTATATTTTTCTTATGAAAAGAACATTATTGATAACTAGGGATAAATTATTATATTTCTTGTCACATTAAGTCACTGAAAGAAAACAAAAATATGAAGAATATAATAATCTAATAGGCTAGTTAATGCCCTTAAAGAAGAAGAGAAAAACATAAGATGGCTGGAATCTGGAGAAAGATTTTCTTAAAATTAAGGCAGTGTTAGAAATCAAAGAGAGAGGAGAGGAGAGGCAGAACCATCAAAACAACATCCCTTATATGAACCTGATTCCTTCAAAATATTCACATCCTAAATTAGCCTTAGGTTTCTTACTTATTAGTAGAGTTGGTCACCTCAAAAGAGTATTAACAAGAATGAACAGAGTTGCTGAACCCAATACACCAGTATAGGTGATTGTTTAAACTGAATACCTCTAGCGTGGTTATACAGAGAAACCTCCTTAAACTTACAGTTCAGAGCTGGAATTTGTTGCACTTTGCAGAGGCACAAGTGATTTTTATTCCAAAGATCATCAGTTATACATATAAACATTTCCTTTTTAATCAAGTATTTTTGCAGTCAAAACATTTAGAAGTTATTTGGAAATCACAGTTCAATTCCCTTCTCTAAGAGGATTTAAAACCTTTTGCCTTCTACAAATAAGCTGGGTATTGGGGTGGAGATGACCTGGCTCATCCTCCTGAAACCCTTCCATGTTCCATTAAATGTCTGCTCATGCAGGCACAGTGCTGCCAAGACTAACAACAAGGTGCTCATCAGAGAATGCAGACTGCTGATCCTATCCAACACACAGCATATCTATGAATAACGATCATGGAAATAACAAAGCAATAAAATATGAATGAAAAACAACAATTAAAAGAATATATTTATTTTGCTGAATGGTTCAGTTTGGGTTTTTTCATAATAAATTGATACATAAAATTCCAATTCGTTTAACTTTGTTCTGGTTTGAGACAAAATTTGGGAGGAAACTTCCCAAAGAGATCTCCTCTAAAAAGCCAATTCCAGCAGCCCCTCTCCAACCAGTTCTGGAGAAAATCTCATTGGAGAAAAAAGCTGTTTATTTCACAAGCAAAGTACTCACAAACATTAAAAAAAATTAATAATAATAATAATAATAATAATAATAATAATAAACAATGAAACCTCTCATTGCTCTGAAGAGATGGCAAATTCAGAGAGTCCTATAGTTCAGAGTTCTTTTGTGGGTTTGTCTAGCACAAAGTTCAAAATTAATAGAAATTGAAAGAATACTTATTTATTTCTTTAGCCAAAACAAGGACTGATACTGATGCTAAGAAAGCTAAGCAATGATTAAAACAATGGAGAAGTGGAATGTGAGGAAGAAACAAGTTATAAAATTGAATTTCATTTTCTGTCCTGTAGATTATTTTATCTTTTTAGGTATCTATGTTTCTGCAACCAATGTCTGGAAGTATTTCAATTACCTGAATGAGAACCAAGGTTCCTAAAAGAATTAAAATGCTTGAGAAAACAATTGGAACACAGCTTGCTACTTAGAAACTATAAAATCATTCACAATTCCTTTCTCATTTTTTGCCAGTTAATAAAGCTGGCTAATAATTTAAAAACTAGTTATGACATGTTCCTCTGAACACATTTATTCATCATGAACATTATTTGCCTAAAAATGATGATTAATAATATAAATTCCTTTTCTGTGAAAATGAAATTTACTGTGTGTTGGAAACACAACAGGCAACTCTGTACATGAGCTTGACAATTCAAGACCACTTATGAGTACCTTTCTGTAAAAAGTGATTCACCAAATCCTTTCCTTCCCCCCATCAGTGATCTCTCACTTGATGGGAATTCTTCTGATGAAACTAGAAGAAAATATTTGCCTGCAGCTTGTTGTGTGAGCAGGTCTTCTACCTAATTAAAAGACCTTGATAAGACATGGAAATGTACCATACAATACCTCTTGTATTGAGGAGTAATGCATCAGGATTGACAATCAGTTTTTAGTCCAAAATTATCATGACCAGTGATCATGACAATTCTAAGTGAAACCTTAATTTTAATTTGAAACAACTATTAAACTGACAACTTTTATAAAGATCACCATAACATTGTTATTTTGCAGAAATATAACCTTGTGACAATTAGGAAAAGAAATCTTTAATTGTAACATAATGAATGGAATTCACACAAAAGTGCTGACTGTTCCTTTTAGCAAGGTGTTAATACTAAATAAAAAAATATAATGGCAAGACAAAAACAATCATCAAAGCATCATTTGCAGATGCATTTTCAGTAGTATTTATGTATTTCCTGAATATGAGACCTGTGTGGAAGATTCCTGTATTATGCAAAAGCCCTGCAATGTTTGACAATATTGAAATCTTTCAGAACTGCAGAGACTGTTCATAGAAGAGAATCCATCAAGGACCATGGAAAGCAAGAATTAATTTTGAAAACAGAGAGAATACAACTCTTTGAATCAGCAAATAAAACAGCAAAACAGTCAGCAGGAAGCCAAATCTCTCCTGGTTTTTATCACCAGAAGAGCAGAGGAAGCCTGAGGGGTTACTGGTGATCACATTGGGTTTCACAGAACAGCAGGGAATTCCACCTACTTTATGATTAACAGGAAAACATTCTGTAGTTTGAAAATTCCTTGCTTAATCCAGGGCAAATTTTTTCTATCAAAGTGATGGTAAGTGCTGGACATGAAAGAACAGAAACACCTTCCTGGCAAGGGAACATATACAAAAATAATTTGGTTTGGCATTTTGGTTCTTTTGGTTTTGTTTCTTTTTATAAGCATATGCAGTGGGTACAAATCTGGGCTTTGAGTCATGGAATAACATTTTAGAAAACACTTGTGCAACCTCCAATATTGAGAGGTTTTGCATGAAAATGACATCAAATACAATCTGCTCACAGGCTCAGCCTGCCCTTTGAAATATAAAAGCTAATCCTAAGTATCCCCAGGTGAGGAAACAAATCTTCAACTCCTTTTCCAAGAGCCAGAGGTAAAAACAAAAAATCATATGTTCATTTGTCCTGTTTAAGCCCCACTTTGGTACGTTTTTTGGTTAGCTGTTTATGATCACAAAAACTAGTTTGAAGCAATGATACCTAAATTTCAGTTGAGATTTTAAATGAGTGAACAATGCAAAAGTTGTTGGCTTGGGTTTTCTAATTAAACCCCCAAGACTTAAGTTTTCCGAGGTGACCTATCCTAAGAGTAAAATAATGTTAATAGTTTTTCATCTAGTGGATCTGAATTCAGAAAGGAATCTTTAGATGTAACCCTTATATAAATGAAGAATATTTTTTTCAATTCTTTTTTCCTCTTTGTAGGTATGAGAGAAATCATTATCAATATATTCTTTAGCACTTAGAAAGATCTCTGTTCATTATGGATATCCCTATGATTGATTTTTAACAGGAAAATAGAGAAGAAAGGAGCAGAAAACTGCTGTGAAGTCCTATTAACAGGTGTGTAAAGATTCAAGAGACATGACAAATGAAGAGCTGTCTTTCAAAACTTGCTTTGAGACATTCTGAATTTGCATTACATACATCAGTTTTGTTTCTATTCTGTAAAAACTCCACACACTGATTATGAATAAGCCATGCTTAAAAATTCTTGGAAGAATAAGATTTTTTTAAGTATTCTTACAAATGGGCAAATAAGAACCACAAAAAACAAAAAAAGAAGAAACACGAGAAATTGCTATGAGGAGTCATTACAGTCCTGACATATGTAAGCTGAAGTTTATAATCTTCCATAGACTATGGTTCATTTATTTAAAATGGGAATGGTAGAATTAAATATAGAAATGCAAAAATCATTACCTCATGACAAAATTAAATAAATCAGAAACACAGAAATCGATGCTGACGTTCATCTTCTTATTTTATGATACACTGTAGATAAAATATCAGCTTAATTTTGAATTTACCAGTCTAAAAGGTTTTGATTGGGGTCTTTTCATGTGTTAAACAGAATTTATTATTTAATTATCACTGCTGTATCTGAGACACCTTTTTAGCAAACTCCAAGGCAGTAAGCAAATCACAAAAATTTATCTGAGTGTGTCTAACCATAGAAGAACCATAGGCTGTGCTGTTTCCGTAGGAGACTCTGTTCCACCATGCCGTGCATTGTAAAGTGAAGCCAAAGCACATCAACTTAATGGAGAGGAAAGATGATCAGGTGCTAATCCTTCCCCCTTTCTCACTGTGTGACCATCAGCAGTCCCCTTGTAAAAGAAGGAGGAACTGAAGTCAGTGCTGTAAGATGGGCTTACACATACCTCTATGTGACATCGTTCCGTGAATAATTGATGGATCAGACACAGATCTTGGAGCTGTTAATCTTTCATGGAGCAGCAGTCAGAGCCCACATGGAGGCTGCAATCACCATCTCGAGAGCCACATGGCACAGCTGCCCCACTGACACCACTGAGAACAAGGCAAGGAGGCGGTTGTGCTGCCAGGGTTTTCCTGGCATGGGAAGATGAGGAGGGCTGGGAGCTGTATTGAGACAAATGGATTCCCCAGTTCTGGCTCAGGTGCTGCACAAGCTGCCTCCTCTGCTCATGGCACAGTTGAGATGCCACGTTACCTTTCCTCTTCATCACAACGAGCCAATTCCTTATGGTAAGTCACATGCAGAGAGTTAAAAACCAATTGTCACCTTCATTCTAAGAATATTGCTGAATCAATGATGGTTTACAACAACACTGTCTGGCCACAGACCTCTCTGGGGAAACATTCCGGGTTACATGTATTTTCATCTGGAAATGGAATCACACCTATAGTAATTCATTGCAATAACTACATTCCAAATAATATTCCCCCCTGAAATATCCCTTCTCCTCCTTTTTTTTTTTTTTTTTATTTTTTTTTTTGGGGGGGGGGGTGGTTTTTTGGGGGTTTTTGGTTGGTTGATTGATTGTACTATTTTTGTTCTCCAGGAATACTTTCATCACTTCTTAATAATCACATAATATACAAAATTACCAGGAACTACAAAAATACATTACCTTTTGTCAATCTTTAAGGGAAGGATTTTCATGTACCAAGTATCTAAAAATCAGTGCTAACTGAATGATACTTAATACCTATACTAATTTAGTGCCAGTATATAATTATTGTGTGGATATTTGCTTACATATCATCATCATATGAATCATTTGCAAGGAAATATTTTTCCTAGTTGCATACCATGCTGCAAAAAGCATATAATTGATATGTAATAAGGGCATGTTTCCAGGATGCAATGATTATATGTAAGAAGGAAATAGGTAAAATCATTACACTTCTGGCCTGGAAGAAGAATAGAGAATAGCTAGTTCTTCAATTATTCTTACACAGTAATTTCTAGGTTATGAGATTCTATTGAGTGTTTTGCTGACACATATCACAGTCATAGTAATTTAAAAACAAATATTAAGAAATTATGACAGAGCTAGTTAAAATTGTTGCAGTTATACGATTATTGTTTGGTGTAGAATGATAAGTCTTTAAATTCAGGGTAATGAAAAAGCTGGAAATGGAGTGAGGAATAAAAGCAAACATGAAAATATTCTAACTGGATAGAAAAAAGTTATTAAATTGTGTGACAGTATGAGAGTACTGGCTTAATGAAGTACAACAAAGTTGCAATTATCTCTTACCTTCAAGAGCACCGTGATTTATGTTTTCAAAAAAGTGTATTATTTTTGAGCTTAAATTGAGAAATACAATGTTAAAGAAAGTGACCTTTATAAAGCAGAAACAGGCTGGGGATAGCAAGGAAACATTATTTTGTATAGTGCTCTTCTATTCTTTAAATTTAAAAATCTCAACTTTACTTACTTAAACAAACCTATGAAAGAATTTTCCTTGAAGTCATCCCCACTGAACATAATCAGAAATTGAACTGGAAATTGTATAAATAAAACACTCTTATGTAGACCCCTTTGTGATGAATTCAGAGGACTGGACACACAATTAGCTCAGTAATCCTTACCTAAGTACAGACTGGAACATAAGATCTGAAAACCACATCCTCTTCTTGTTGTCAATGCATGTTTGGGAGAACTCTTACAAATCTTGAAACAACATTCCATTAATAAACATATTTTTAAGTGATACTAGGTTAACATTTACATCTTGTGAAATTGTGGGACCTGCATACATCTTCTCAGATGCATCCTTCCCTTCCCTTCCCTTCCCTTCCCTTCCCTTCCCTTCCCTTCCCCCTCCCTTTCTTTATTCTAAAAGTCATTCCATTCTTTGGGCCAAATTCCATTCCTGTTTTGTTCTTCCATTGCCACTGTCAGAGTGGTTATCAATGGGGACCGTGGTTAATTGTGTTTGGGGGTTCTTTCCCTCCTATTTTAAAATATAATTATTTCATATAAAATATTAAACACCAATCTCTTTTTCAGCGTCAGAAGTATGAAAGGAAATTATTATACTCATTAAACTTCTTAATTCAATGATGGACAAATAGAACTCTGTGTGATCATGAGGGAATAGTCCTTGCAAGATTCCTGTGGAGTAAAACAGACATGGACAATTAAACCATGTGGGAGATTATATAAAAGAAATGGGATGAGTCAACTTTTATATAAATATTTATTTAAACCATTAAATAATGTAATATTGTTATATATTTGATCAGGTCTCAATTAACAAATAATAAAAATATATTAAGCCTTTTAATGCTCTCAAAATCCACTGAAAATATGTATAAAATATCTAACTAGAATACAAACACAGAGATAAAACCAATCTGAAATTAAATTACAAATTGACATTTTTATTTATTCAGTTAATTTGCCTCTGTAAGGGAGACATTATTCTAATTTGTAGGTTTGCATATTTCAGAAGCAATTTGCACTAACATCTCAAAAAAACATTTTTAACCAAAAATGAGAATGTATTCACCATAAGCAACTATAACCTAGTCATAACATTTTTTCCTAAGAATTTATTTCATTACAATAAATTGTTATGCTGAAACCGGAGTATTTAATATATTTGAATATTTTCATTTAGATCCAGATACCTAAAATAAAATAAAATAGAATAAAATGAAAGAGGCAGAATTTTGGATCTCAAGTCAATATTTCCAAACACTTTACTTGAAAAGCACTTTCATAAGGATCATTTCTGCAACCTCAGGTTTTATTCCTGTTAGAAAGGAGGATTGATTTTTTTAAGTGTTTATTTCCTTTCCAGGTGGAACATGATGATCCAGCCATACAGATTACAAGTTCACTTTGCATGGAGGAGTGATTCAACTGAACTGCTACTCTGTGTCTGGATGCCAAATGTACAACAGTAGAATTTATTGCTAGATGCTGAGATTGTTTTTTACTTGGAAGTTTTATTCAATCTTTTTGAATAGAGAATAAAACAAATCTTGGTTACTTGCAGACGGACATTTTGCCAACTCCATGAAATTCAAAAAAACCACGTTCATATAGTTCCATAAATATCTTTTGTGACCATCTATTAAAAAAATTCTTTAGAGTAAAACAAGAAGAAAGTTGCTTAATCCATCAAAAGGAAGAATTAATTAATTATTGTTCATCAGATCATTTTGTCCAAAGAGCACTGACCAGATTCAGAACTGTAGTAAACACAATTCAGGTCAGGCAGTAAACAGCATGGTACCAGCTTAAGTGAGCTCTGGAGCTGCTGCATTTTCAGTTAAACATGATTTGTATTAAAGGAAAAGCAGCTCTCACCTAATTATGGTCATGTCTAATCTCCCAATGACTCCATTCAGTTGGCTGTCCTACACCTGCACTACCAAAAAGCTTTTCCCTAAATAATACTGTCTGCTAAATTAACTTTCTCCTTATCACTGGCCAGAGAACACATCTTCCATCATGAATATTCTTATGCATTTTCCAATCCACAAGCATCATAAATCCATATCAGTGGTTGGACATGAAAAGACGAGTTTAAAATTGCCCTATTTAGTGGACCTCGTATAATGATGTCTTAGGCAAGTATCTCAACTTAGTTAAAGAACATGTCAGAACAAAGACTTTTATTAGAGCAAAACTTCTTGCAGTTAGTGATGTGCTTTTGTGGTGTCTTTTGAAACAATGTTGCCCTCTAGCTTTCAAGGAATGAAAATAAAACAGAATAATTTAAGAAAACACATTATGTGACTTGGAAGAACCAATCCAACTTGGAATTTGTCTGTATATTTCCTATTCATCTGAAATCTTTGGCCTCACTGGGAGTTTTTAGCTCCAACAAATCAGCATTTCAGTCAACAGCCTGAACAGAATGATAAATGAAATAAATTAAATTATTGAAGTCCTTACCAAAACAAAAGAGATATTATAGAATGGTATCTGCCTCCACTACTTCTCCAATCAGATTTTTTTCTTCTAAAAGCTGTATTCCAACTATGAGATAAATACTTGCTGGGTTGTCTCTCATGGTATGAAAACTCAAGTTATGAAGTATGTGAAGGACTCAAATATTTAAAATTCAATTCCTTCATAAGTACCTTTGAATTTCAATGGATTTTAATTATAATCAGAAAGATGCCTCACTGGAAATGAAAAATAATAATACTCAGAATTATATTCCTTTTTCAAGGGGAAAATATTCTCCTTCACTGATTGATCAAAAGCATCACTTCAGGGGTAAAATTGTTGCAGTTCACTTCATAGAAAGAAAATGCCAAGTATCAGAATTGTCCTACTACTAATTGACATTCCTTAATTCAAGAACAGTGTTCTGTGAATGCAAGATTGAGAATTACCTAGACCACATTTGGTTTCCACCCAGTACTTGAACCTTGTCAAAAACAGAGCAATTTCTTTGAGTCATTTTCTGTCTCATCCCTGAATATCTTCTCAGAAAACTGTTATTGATGACTTAGAAATCTTTTCTTGAATAGATGTAAGAGCTTGTTCCAGAGAATGTTTAGGACAGCAGGAACTCAAAATTCTAAAAGGTCAGGCATTTTTTAAAGTAATTGTCCTAAAGGCAGTTGTGGTACAGTGCCCAAGCTTCTGGGATTCAATGAGGAGAAGAGGAAAGGAGCCTTGTTCCACGGGTGGGCACAGCAGTGCTGGTGGTTCAGGATAATCTCTTCCCTGTGAAGAGCAGTGAGATCATGATGGAAAAGAATTTATCTATTCCCTGACTACGGGGAACAGGCCACCAGATCAAATACAATTTTTCATGAAAACTTGATTTTTTTTGTTAAGAATTTGGCTAAGTACACACATATAATTTCCAGGGTATTAACTTACTAAATTGGAGATATCAATTTGTTTTTATTTAAGCTAAGTCAGCAGAAATTTTCACGTCACCAGATAAATTACAATGATATCTGGAAAGGGTCCTCATTCAGATTTTAATTCCATTTTGCTGTAAGTAGCAAAGACTTTCTTATTGTCTCATGTCAAAGATAAAGAAAATTAAAACTTCCATACGTTGTTAATATATCTATATTTAACAAAAAAATTAGTGCCAATACTTATTGCCAAGTGGAAAGACAACCTTCTATTAGGCTCTCATCTTGTCATGTTAGGTTCTTCCTCCTGTTAGGAGAGAAAAGCTTCTTGCTCCTTTGGTCTTTAAAACAAAAATAAATGCAATAAAATTGTAATATTAAAAATCATTCTGCATAAATACATTTCTAGATAGCTTACAAAGTAAAATATTTTTCTCTCTTTCCTGTAAAAAAAGCAGTATGTGCATTTTGGAAGCAAAAATAAAAACTATTTGCTTATCAATGCCAGACTGATAAAAGAATATTTTTAGCTGACTCTACTTTGTTCTGAGGGTGCAGTTTGGTGGCTTTTTATTTACACATATATTTTTACTTTTTAAAGCTAAACATGTTTAAACATTCTCCTGACTTCTGTAAATCCCCTGTATCATCATGAGACTGGTTGTAAAGGGTAAGAGTTTGTTAACTGTCCTTGGTTACACCAAGGTGAATATAAAGGGAATTTTTATGTTAAGGCAATTCTTTCATTCAGTCATATAAAATTAATGGTGAAAAGGGTGAAATTATTTTTTTAAATTATCCAGAAGTACTAATGAAGGTCTTTATTATAATAACTCAAGGCCACAATTTTAATTTTCTCTAAGCAGTTTCTATACTCACAGACATGACCCAAGAACTTTGCAATATTTTAATGTCTCAATTGCTTTTATATAGATTTTCACACCTTCATGGCTAAAAAAGATTATTTCTCTGTCTTATTTGCACACAAGAGTTTTCCCCTCCTCCATGGATAGCTCAATATATGTAGGATTTACATTTCTAATGTCTTACTCATGTAAGGGAATGCAATAAAAATATGAGGCATCCTTTTTTTTCTCTAATTGCCCCTCAGATTTATGTAAATTTGCATCTCTACATAGTTATTCATTGAGCATCTGGGAAAAGCCAAGGAAATCTGTTAACTGATATAAAATCAGATTTTCCCCTTTATTTTCTCTCTCCAACATCATATACTTCAGGAACCCTTCGAAGTTTACTGGAGGCTAGTAAAATTATACACAGCTGTTCTTTTCCCAGTAAAATGGAATACAGCAGCAAAGAAAAATCTACCAGAATAGATCTTGTTTACAAAGAATGAAAGAAAAAAGTATTGCAGTTAAAGCAACAGGCTCTGAACAAAGAGGAAGTAACTCAATAGTCACAGAAATCATGAGAAATGATGAAAGGAAAAATAAAGCAACAGGCAACAAAGAAAAAACAAACAAAGAGAAAAAACCAAAAAAAACACCCAAAGGGGAAAAAAAACCACCACTTTTCTTGGGCACAATGACCTAAGGAGGAGGAACACAGTACAAACTTTTAAAATAGTTATTTTACATCTGGGGAATAGCTCATCAAATAAAAATATATTCTGTAAGAGCCATTTCCTCCCTACAAGAAATAATACGCTGGCTTTTTTTTTTCTTGCCAATCATCTGCTATTGTTCTGTCAGAGATAATACTACCAGAAACTATTGACAGAGTGGAGTCTCCAGGCAAATGTTATACAAGTGCATTTTTAAGTTGATTTCTGTGAATAAATCACCCACACAGTCTGAGGGAAGTGATACTGCACAACCTGAGTCACACCATCCATCCACCTGTCCCCAGGTTTTTTATGGGAGTTGTTCACAAATCTTGATAAAATAAACAAGTGCCTGCACTAGCTATGGGATTTTTAAAAGGATGCAACATTTGGGTATTTTTTTTTTTTAATGAACTCCACATTCTGACAATAGTTTTTTAATTAAATTTGTAGAATATGTTGAATTTTTTTTTTTGCCAGTAGTATTTACTGAATATTGTTTAATCATTATTTCCAGACTTGTGCTGAATTCTGCCAGAAAGACAAATTACCATTCCTTATTTGACACTTATAAACCATCTCTGCCATTTTCTGCTTAAACAGCCTCAAATATAGTTCTAGACAAACTTCTCAGATCTCTGAATTCTTAAAGTGTAAAGATGAAATACATGAATGTGGCTTATTTGTTAACATTTTTCTGGGGTTGAACAACAGCAAAGATGCCCCTTCTGGAATAAAATATAATTCCACACAAAAGCAAAGAGCCAGATTTCATGAAGAAAAGAAAATATAAAGGTCCTAGATCTGTCCAGGAGTGAGTTTAATTTTTGCAGCAGCCATGGGGAGGCGGAGGGGAGAGAGGAAATGAGTGTGTGACTCATGGTTTGGAGTGTCTCAGTGGACATACTAAATTGGGGGATACCATTCCTAAACCATGACAATAAAGAGTAGCAGGAATTTCTGCTCTCCAGAAAATTCTGGTATTTAAAGAAAAAAGCAAAAATTTCAAGACTAAAAGTCTGATATTCTTGAGGAAAAAAAGAGAATTTAGAAGTGTGAGAAGAAGCAAAAGTAATTCAGCACAGTAATAACATAAAAAACTAAAATTCACTTATACTTTCTATAGTATAATAAATGCTGTATATTCAAATACATAAATGAACATATTGAATATCAAAATTTGGACAATAAGCTATCACATATGCATTAGCACAAAGTCAATTAAAAACAAAATGGTCAAAAGAATACCACCAAATGAAAATATTTGCACAGCTTTGAAAGTAGCTCTTGGAATCTCAGTAAAGTATTTTTTAAAGGGAAATTTTCCTGATATATTTACTGATTTTGATCAAGAGTTTTCATTGTCTGCCCCAGAGAAAAGTTCTGCTCCATTTTGCTATGCAAAAAAGATAATCATAGTTAATATCTCACCTTTAAGAAATGTATCTAGAGATGACTTACTGATAATGATGCAAATAAAAGTTCATTGCATTCCAAATGAAGACATTTACAAAGTGCTCAAACACAGCTCGAGAAAAGTTGTGATGAGAATGGTGGCCAAAAATCTTGAACTGTTTCACAGGAAACTGTTTAAAATATGCTAAATGACCCTGCTTTAGTGAAAAACAATAAATTTTGAGATTACAGATTAAGAGGTCTAGAAGCATAAAAAAAAATTAAGATACAGTCTTAACAGGGAAGTCTCACATATATATAAAAGCAGGTTTTATACATAATATTATATTGTTCATAAAGTTTCCACACTAATTTAATTTCAGGAAGAGAAATAGCAAGTTGGTACACACATGAGAAAATCTACTTACATTAGCAGAACTACTTTAAGTTCTGGAGATTGTTTTTCAATAATATATTTTTTTTCCTCCTATGAAATAACACAAAGTAAAAATAAAACACTAGAAAATCCTGAACTAAGATGTTGTTCAGGTTTTGTAAATGTAGCTTTTTTTTTTTTTTTTAAAACATTTTGAAGCAAATCTCATTTTTGGTACCTTGTTATCCTGTGAGGTCAGCTAATTTTCACTTCTTCAGATGTGCCTTGTATAATATTTCATTGATATAAAATGCAGTAATATTTCAAGGACATCTTGGAAACTAGATAAATAACTTTAAATACAAAAGATACATGTATCTTCTTTCTTGATTTCTGCTTTAATTATAAACAATCTCTTTTTCAGTGTTTATATCTTAGTGGGACTTCAAGAGATGTAAGTGACTGAAACAAGTTAAAAGACAGTGACGTATAACTCAATAGCATGTCTCAATGTATGCACATATCAATATAGATATTTTTAGCTTATACAGTTCTAATTAAATTAAACCCAATTTTTATCAGTATGCATTTTTGAGTTTGCTGATTCTGTTTCTATTTTACATTTTATCATCAAAGTAATTCCTAATGGAATAAGTGCAGTATAAAATGCAAATTATCCTGAAAATGCAGCCAATAATAATGACAATTACAGACAATAAATACTTTATAGAATGTGTCTATGACCACAGGATCTGAAAGTTATGTCTGCCTTTTCTTTATTTTCTTGTGTATTTGTATTTGATAGAAAAGTATAAGTAAATATTTTTTTAAAAGGAAACAAATGCATAGTGCACAAAATCTTAACTGGTTCTGAATGACTAATCTATCCCTGGGGTATTAATATTAACAGCATAATACAGAAGTTATTGAGCACTTCAAAGCCTCATGAAGCTTGTAGACAGCATTAATGCTTTGCATCCCTTAGGAACTATAAAATGGAAGTCAGTTCTTCCAGTGTATACCTACACACTATGTGCTGAAATCAAATATATGCTGTGAAATTCATACACAGTTAGGATGCAGGTGTAGAGTCCTGCAGTAGGTAAATCTTGCTTAGAGTTTCAAAATAAAGATTTAAACAAGACATCTCTGTGTTCATGGCTATAGAAGCTGGCCTCTGCAAAGGATTAATGCCATGCCACTGATCCTGGGAGTGCTCCTGCAGTACTGATTCAGCAAGCTCACTAATGGTGCAGAAAAGCTACACTTGCCAAAAATGACACGGAATACCAACCTCAAGATATCCAGTATGGATGTATAGAGGCTGGCGTGCAGGCATGAACACACCCTGCCTATGTTCTGAGTAAGACAGATAGCAGTCTTCTTGAAACTAAAACAGATTAATCCCAGTTAGCACATTAAAGCAATAAATTGTAATTGAAGCTAGGTATAACTTTTGAATGCCATAGTGGAAAGCTTTTACTTCAATCTGTCCCCATTCTAAAACTCCTCATCATTTCTTTGGAGGAAAGTGTTTGAATCTAGACTTGTAAACTGATTAGATGGCCCTACTCATTAGTTTACAGTAATTCAAGAGAAGATATCTCAGTCTCACTCTTGTGAGTACAGATGAATGCTGAAGTTCTGCAAAGCAGAATGACAGTCTTTTCCTCTCTGTTTCCTTTCTAAGCTCTACCATGTCTACAGAATCATAGATTGGCTTGGATTTTGTAAGGGACCCTAAAGATCATCTCATTCCAAATCCTCTGACTTGGGCAGGGACACCTTCCACTAGACCAGGCTGCTCAGAGCTCCATCTAGTCTGGCCTTGAACACTTCCACGGGTGGGGCATTGTCAGAGACTGAAATAGTTCATGCCTTTTGATACAAAGTTTTTCTCATTATAACTAAAACTGTGTAAAGAAGCTACAACCAAAGAAGCCTCCCTGAAGAAACCTGTCTGGGATTTGGGACTGCAAGTCAAACTGCTGAGATTAGATGAAGGGAAAAGCCATTCTTCAGTCACCTGAAGCAAACAAAGAAAAGAATGTGAGCCAAACGTGGACCGTGCTAGGAATCATCTCTGGCTTGTTTGGGGGTGGGGAGGCTGTAGCCCACAGATCCCTTTTCTGGAGCCCACAGATCCCTTTGCTGGAGCCCACAGTTCCCTTTGCTGGTTTGCTCAGATTTGCCCCAGCCCAGGTTTGGGGAAGTTTGGCTGTGCTGTAAGCTCTGCCCAGGGCAGTGAGCCCATCCTCCCTCACACAGCCTGGCTGTGGAACCCCGAGGGGACCCTCACTGAGGGGCAGCTGAGGGGACCTTGATCCATCCATGGCTCCTTGAAGTGTCCCAGAGCCATTCCCGAGGCCTTGCACCACAGCACTGCAGTGATGCAGCAAACCCAGAGTCTGTTCTGAGAGACAATGGCAAACTCCCCCCAGGGAGGTGCCAGGGTTTTCCTACCTGGCCTGAGCCTATATTACTAACCCTGAGCCTATTACTAACCCTTCACCACCAATACTAGCTGGAGAGCATCAATAGAACATCATCAGGATCCATGGATAGTGATACTTCCTTGTTCTGTCCCTGTTACTCTCTTTGTCTCCCCCACCTATTTTCTATTTCTCTCTCGCCCTCGCATATTTACTATCAAATAAAACCCATACTATTGTCACTGGCTTTTGCTCTTATTTGCACCTTAATTTGGGTAGAGGCATTTCTAAGAACTTTAGTAATCAGATCTTGACAGGCATCCACAACTTCTCTGGGAAACCTCTGTCAGGGCCTCACTACCTTCATAGTAAGGAATTTCTTCCTTATATCTGATGTAAATCTGTCCTCTGTCATTTCAAAGCCATTCCCCCTTGCTCTGTCACTACATGCCCCTGTAAAAAGCCCTCTCTAGCACTCTTGTAGCCCCTGAAAACACTGAAGAGTGCTATAAGGTCTATATTATAACCTAATAAATTCATCTTGTCTCAACAGTCAAATGATACCCCACAAATCTTGTTTTTCATGAAAGTCAGAGCTAAAGTAGGGCTGAAGGAGATAAAACTTTGTTCCTCAAGTCGTAGAAGTCCACTGAAACTTGTTTTTAAGACTACTAAATAATTCTGACAAATGTGACTTACAAATTCATCAACATAAATAAAAATCAAAGGAAATGGTCAGAAGTGAGACTATATCCAGGCAAACCTGATTGTAACAGAGACATCTATCTATTGTCTTAGGTTTTTCTTCTGATGTGATAACAAATGCAGTAAGTAGTTTGAGCTCCCTAACACGGGTTGTGCTCAGATGACAAATCATTTTCACTATGGCAATTATGAATTGAAGACCTGCTGTTTCACCCATCATATTATGATATACTTGAGAGAACATGAAAACAGCTTGTGTGCTTCAGTACACAGACCACCCCTACTTGATGAAAAAAAAGAAAAAGGCTTTGTTTCTCTGATGATCTTCACATTTCAGATGATCTTCATATTTCAAATACGCTTGAAAGAAAGATAAAATAACAATTAGATATTTATTATAATAAATTTTTTCAAACAAAAAGTTATATAATAGTTATTTAATATATTATGCATACATTTACCAGAGTATCTGACCCCTAAACAATTTTTCTGCAGATAGTTCAGACTGAGTCCTGAATTCCTAATTAGCTGGACAACTCTGATGAAGCAGCCCATACAACTACTTCTAGATTTAGGACTATGGTATTTGACTAATTATCTAATATCATCACTCTGAGTTTTTCCCCTTGCCCAATTTTGGTCTGTATGGTATATTCTTTTGTTTTTCACAAATACTTCTGCTGCTTTAGATATCAATTCCCTCCAGGGAAAGGACTACTCTCAGGAGACTCTTGTTTATTCTGAGAGATGCTCTTGATGTGATGTCCTTGAAAGCAGAACCAAGAACATAAATTGATTGGTGTTTACTAACATGCATACTGTTGTCTGCCATCTGTTTTGTTATCATAACTACTCTAAAGAGCTACTTTTAAATGGTTTCTTTTAGTTTAATACTTATTATTTAATTTCTTTCTCTAGCTCAGAAATGTTATAGTATACAGCTTTATATCTTAGTGATATGATTATACTGCTTATGAAATTAGTTGTGCTTTTTCTGCTGATAAATGTGAGCCATTATCAATTAACTTTCTTAGATTGTATCTACTGCCTAATAACTATTATTTAGTAGTTCAGGCTAAATCTATGGGGAACTTTTCCTTTCTTTTCTGTTTTTGTAAATATCTTATTTTTTCCACATAACTGAAATTAATACTGAACAAAACTGTGATTCAATAAGCAAGTAGTACCTTTTCTTTTTCTAGTAATATAAAACAGTTATTGAATATGTTCCTAACTACATTGATATGACTAATTAAATGATGTTATTATCTCAACAGAGATTAGCTTCACATCTAATAGTCCCATCTCCTGGTATTCTCACAATAGTCTAACCTTGATAAACAATCAGCAATACAAATAAATGTATGCAGAGCTGGTGTCCCTCATTGCTGGAAAAGGAAATCCTACCTTATTTTATAACCTGAGATTATAAAGTCAAAATGTTACTTTATTCTTTTAGAAAATGTCTCTTTCCTTCTACAAAAAAACGAACATCACCTTATTTAATCCAAAGGTATGCATAAATATGTTGTAGTTTATAATCAGGGAAGTGTTCATTTTATAGCTATTAAGAAGATTAAAAACACATGTAAAGTTACATCTGCAGAGATGTAATTCAGAGGCCTCAGAAGCTAAGATTCTATTAGAACATTTTCACATTTAAGTGACATTAACATGTTAGGTTGTGTTAAAATGTATTGCTAAATGCAGTTGTGCATATGCACTCTAATTCCCATTTATATGTTAAGAAAACATGGTTCAAAATACTTTTCCCCCACCTCTTACAAAAGAGACTTGCTCATTGCTGCAGCATTTAAGGAAGAAGAGACAAAACAATAATCAGGAAAGAGAATTTCTGAGAATTTTGGGTTCAGCTGATGTCTGAGACCCTCATTTTGTAATTTGTAAGTGTGAACTACAGGAGGTGAGAAGTCTCAGGAAAGTGGGTGGAAAAACACTGAGCTCATTCCAGAAGCAAGATTCAGTTGCAAGGAGCTGGGAGATTCATTTGTGATATCACAAATTCGAGGAAAGAATGGAAATTCTAGGAAAGCCATCATAGTCCAGGGAATTTGTATTAAAACTACTCTGGGTTGATACGTGGAAAGCCACTTCCTTTCTGTATATGTCATCCAAATGGAAAAGTAAACATCTTAGTATATTTAGGGATTTTACTAACAGTATTAATCTGATTTTTTGTGTTCATTCCTCATCTAGACACTCTACATGTCTTAGTAGCCTATTTCTGATTTCCTGAAAATGTCTCCTAGTAGTAGCTGTAGCTATAATTAGGGAAAGTAAATTCTATAGAGGTAGAAAATAATCATGGGTGGTATTAATCTTATTTAGTTATTTATATTTGGATATCCTTTTCAGGATTAGATTCCTAAAAATTATAAACTGAATTTGGAAAAATTTGCATTACAAATTCTTGAGTGAGGTGGTAGAGAATTTGATCTAAAAATATTTTTTTAAAAACTAAGAGGGAATTTTTCTGAAGAACAAGGTAAAATCTGTCTTGGGATTCAGTAAAAAGCAGGAATTCTTTCACAATAAGAACAGAATTAATATACTAGAGAAAATAAACTTCACCACATGTAAACTTTTGTTGCTTCCCATAGGGTTTACACATAAAGATATTTTAATTTCCATGGCATTATCCTGTGGTCTTATTGCCCTCAGTGCTTCCCAAATATTTATGTTGGATCTTCTTTTAACCTTGCTGTTGCTTTTTCAGCCTGTACACATGTTAAACTTCCACTCACTTCTAGAGGAAATCCTGCATATCAAGAGTGAAAAGGCAGATCTTCCAAATCCCTCTTCCAGGGGACACCTCCTTTCTTCTAGGTGTCTCTAGAAGGGATATCTTCTAGATGTGCTTTAAGCCCAAAAGTCAACTCAAGTCCTGTTTTGTTCTCTTATGGTAGGGAAAAATTTCCAGTGACCCACAAGTTTTTCTATAAAAGACTATTCTAATATTTAACATTATTTTTTCAAACCCCAATGATCTGGAGTGCGTCTCAAGAGAACAAGTCTCCCAGAGGTTCTTATGTTGAAAAACATATTTGTGGCACCTTGAAGTTTGTATTTATCTAGAGACTAAAATAAATAAATAAATCAGTAAAAGGGGTTTATAATAATACACATTTTCTGTGTTCAAACAGTTCAAACACTTTTCTATAAATAGAACTGTTCTATTCAGCCAGCGTTCCTTGTTGTTGTGATACACTCTCACTTTGCCAACCTCCTACTTGTTAAAATCCTTGTAGAATTTCAGTCACACATCATCAAGGTTCAGAACAAAGTGTTGCACCATATAACTCAGGCATAAATTTCAAAATAAAAATGGCATTCTGAAAACTAGTGATGTGTTAGTTTTATAAATAAACTAATGATTAATCATTAAAACAGAAACATTCTCTAGGATCTAAAGAACTGATTCAGTTTTCATGATGTAAATGCAGGGATGAAAATAGGAAAGATCTAATGATATCAGCAGAATAGCAGCACAGTAAATTTCAGTGTTAGATAAATGTTACTCAACAACGTTACTGTGCTTCTTCTCATATCTTCTATGAAGCTTTTAGCATTGCACCCACAAACCTGTTTTGAAGTTCCTGATATTAATGAAGTAGAGCAGAATGGAAGGCAGTATAGAGATGCAATTAATAGCAAGAAAAGCTCAGGCAGAAGAAATTGGAGAAGAGAAAATAGAGAAAAGCTGAATATTTTATCTCATTGAAATCTGTTGGGTTTTTTTACATGGCCTCTTACTGATTTCTGCCTCTAAAATAGTCTTTGTTTTTCTACTGGTTTTATTATATGATATTACTCTAATGGAGATGAATAGAGTATCAAGAGGTTAATGAAAATGATGTGAACTATTAAAAGTACATTTTAGTGAGTTATCTAGCATAACACAGAAATACAATCCATGAATTGTTTTCTTGAACACTGTATAAACACATGAAAGACAATATTAAACTGCTAAATATGGCACTTACCGATTCTATTTACTATTATTTATATGCAAAATTGTTTATTAGGTCAGAAAAATTACAAAAGAAAAGTAATTTCTCTCAGGAACAGCTTTTACTTGGACCAGCATCCCGGTCCATCCAACACAGCCGTGTCCTAAATTGTATCAACCAAGGATATTTATCATAACCTGCTAATAAAAAGAGCACAAAAACACCATTCTGGAAAGTAGAAAATATATATGTTCTTATTTTTTTCCAGTGTAGACGATTATTACATACCTAGAATAATTTTGAGACATTTTGAAATTATATTTCAAGCATAAAAAAGTCTGTTTCTAAAGATTAACTGAATGATATTTCAGATATTGCTTAGACATCCAATAAAGGGCTTTGTATAAGTAAGCTATTTTTTCTCAGTCCTGCCAAAGCCACCACCATTAGAACAATTAGTTAGAAACTTCCAGAAAAAATGGATATTATTCATATTGATCATCACGCAGCTACACCACTAATTTTGGATATTCTTAGAAGTGACTGCATTCAATTTGTAGAGACATCATGGGTTAGTTAAACCATCAAAGAAGAAAACCATTGTCAGGAGTCATTTCAAAAATTAAGACTATCATGGAAGAAAAACAGATGCATATGCTTATGTGAACTATATAAATATCAATAGATACCAGGAATCCTTTTCCCCTCTTCCCCTTATTGGTTTCTCTTGACACAATTGTCTCTCCTATTACTTAAAATGCTAATGAGGTGAGATAAGAAACACCATCCACGTTCCATGTACAGGGTGATAAAAGACTCTCATCTTAGTCTGTAACAAGACTTTTTATGTTAAAATTGCTGAATCTTTGGAAGCAGATTGAATCATTATTCTCTTAAACTCCAGATGGCTACCTTCCCATTTAGGTATTTTTCTTTATCACTATTATGCCACCACACGTACTGGCAGGTAATGACTATTTACCTTTCTCCCTTTTTATTTTTTTCAACTTGCGTTTCAGGATTTCCACTGGTTCTGCTGATAAAAATCTAAATCAATGTCACCTCAATTAATAGTTACTCCAATGTATATTGTCTCTAATTTAATCCAGCGAAGATGGAAACTAATCATGAAAACTTTTTCTTAAAGAGATAACATCCCCTCAAAGTCATGATAATATTCTACATGCCAATAGTAGCATAGCTATCCCTCCTGATTTCCCTTTTCTCTTCCAGTTTCTTTCTCAGTTAAAATATTTTTTTGATATACTTTCAAGTCTTATTTTGTTTTTCTTGTGTTTCAAAGGGCCAAAACAATATGTTGCATGTCATATAAGTAATGTATTATTTCAGACCAGGAACTAAGTCCACCACAGCCAGAATGCAAACTAGACTGTTTTATAGGAAAACAACCTTAGCCACCCATTCCCACCTCCCACAAAGCCTTTCTACTCTACTGCAAAATAAAAGTCACAGGTCAATGTGCCCTTATAGCCTCTTTCAAATGTAAGGCAAAGGGGTTATTCAACATTTCCTGAAATAAAAAAGTAGTAATTAAACAAATTTCAAAAGGAAGTTTTGCAATACTGTGTAATAGCACCACCTGGTGACTTCAGTCTTGATGATTGGAAAAAAACCAACTACATTTTCAGCTGCATTTATACAGATGCTTGTTTTTCAACTGCTAATCTCAGCGATCTTTATTTTAAATAAAAGAGCTAATCTTCACTTGTGTAAATTGAATCCAAATAAAAAGAATATTGGAATATTATAAGAGTGAAACCACAAGACTCTTTAATATGTGTGCTGTTCCCCAAGAACCTTCTACGTGTACCCAGGGACAACAAGACCTTTAAGGAAAAAAAATGGATACTTATGCTTAATGCTATGACATTTTACCCACTTGATCTTTGAAAAGAATTCAAGTGATTTATCTGACATAAATTAAGTGCACTAAACAGAAGATCAGTAAATAAAAATACATCAATTCAAGTATCAATCTTCCACTCTTTTCCTTGTGTTGCTTCAAATGTCTAAAACTTTGGGATATGTCCTTGTAATGACTTAGTTGGCAACCTGCATGTGGAATTTTTAGAAGGCTCAAATGAGAGGAGGAACTGATTTAGTGCAGAAGAGCTTGGCCTTGTTGCTAAAGAAATGGGATGTTACAGGTTAAGTTCAGCAGGATGAGTATCTTATTATCACATATTTGTATTGCAGCAGCACCTTCATAACCAAGCCAAAGACCAGGACACATTGTGCTAGCCTGGCACAAGCCATTAGCAAGAAACAAACCTTGTCCAAATTACCTTATTAAGTAGACATTTAGAGATTTAAAATCCAGGCACATATTCAGCTCCCATCTTATGCAGATATACTACATCAAAATATATTTCTAACATTCGGTATCTCTCTCACAAATAAATTTGAACCAGGCTTTACAAGACAGAAATGTTGAAAATAAATGACTGTAATTAGTAAGAGGGAACTATTCACTATATAAATTCCATGCTATGCAGAACAGAAAAGGAGAATTTCAGAATGACTCTGAACCTTTACCTGTCAAAATGCACAAAATATGTCTGAAGGCACAAATAATATTGGAAAGTACAAAGTGATATATGAAAGTAAAAAATGATGTATGAAAATATCATCAAAACAATACCTAGTTCAGACTGTGCCTGGTTCGTTCATCTTTCTCTATATTAAGTAAAAAATATATAGGACAGCACATACTTTCTGATTTGGAGAATTCAGAACTTAATTTTTAACAAGATTTAAAAGTTTACAGAAGGAAAACTTTTGATACAAAGCAAGTTCCCTTCAAAATATTGGCTTAAAAATAGAACAGAATAAAAATTTGTGTCCTAATCATCTGCGAGCAGCTTTTACAGAAAGAAATTTGCTAGTTTTTTACAAGACCACAATGCTCATAGAAGAAAGACTTGAGCATAGTAATGGGAGTTCTGCACAAAGAAAATATATTCAGGTTTTCTGAAAATAATAAAATATCAGTAGCCATCTGTTGACTTGTAAAAATCTAGAGATTCATAACACTTTAGACCTGTGATAGCATGTATTTCTGTGGTTTTCAAAGGAAAATATCTTTCATGATATATTTTTCATGATTCTGAAATTTCTGGAGTCTTGAACATCCTATATAGGGGTGGGAGAAATCCATAATTTGTTGGTTTTGCTGTTCTGATATTTTGTGAAACTTAGGATTCAATTTTGTGCACAGAGAAATAGAGATCATATGAAAATGGAAAAGATGTAGGAAAAAAAACCCCATATTATAGAAAATTATTCTATTAATCTAGAATAAATTATGTCAGAGCAGGGAAAATCATAAACATCATATGACAACCCTAAAAACAGTGGTAACCTGTAAGCTATCATATTAAATTTTCTCATAGACAGACATGAGAAGCAGCAGCTACTGTGCATGAGGTCCATGGTGTAACCATGTAATCAGTACTCACTGAATTTTATATCCTCTTGTGTGAGTGCACAAGGGATGACTATTGAAAGAAGTTTGGGATCCTCTATGAAGTTCCTTATTCAGAAAGTACAATGAAACACTGCTGAGAATCCTCGACTGCTGAAGGCAGGGGCTGTGGGCTTTGTAATGGAGCTGGAGGAGGCTGGGGTCAGAGAGGTCTTGTAGATCTTCACTCTGACCACTGGGATGGTTTGGGAGTCATTGCACCTGGGGAGCTTCTGTTTCTGCAGATAAATTAAAATGTTTCTAAATATAACATAAAGGGAATGCAATATGACCAGCAATAGGAGTAACAGTGAGGCCAGTATGAATAGATCACAGCAAAGGCAATGACTGCTGCTCTTTCCTTTCATGAAATGATGAAAAACTGTGAAAGTCTGCTTAATTGCAATGGAGTACAGGCTCACTTCTTCTAGTGAGTGGCACTTGAAGAGTCAAAAACTGAGGGACAAAGCTCCATGAGGAAAATCTCAGCTGCATTTTATGTGGACTTTGCCCAATTTCAGGGTATACATAGTACAAGTACAATGTCTTTTCTGTAAAAAGTATTTTTTAAAGGAAGATTATTGTGTTAAATTAGTTGAATGCTACTGATGAAACCAGGGAGACTTAACCATGTTTGACCATTTCTTGTCAGTTCAAATCACTTCATGAGTGTCTCAGAGGCAGGTATGTGGGCTCTGGTTTGCTGCTGTAGAATTGGCAGCCTTGTCTTGCACCACCTTTCCATGCTGTGGGACTTTACACTGCACTTCTGAGGGGCCCTAAACAGGATCTTGTCCTTTATTCTCTAAGATTGCCAGGGACAAGCATAGATGTCAAGAATGTAAGAGTATATGGATGCATTTTTTATATTACTTGTCCCAAGAAATTTTCAATTTAAAAAACTTCAGTTCTTATTTATTTCTGTCAAATGAAAGAACCAGGATACATAAGTACCAAAGACCTTTTGTACAAATTGCTTTATGAAACAGCAGGCTGGAAATTAAGAGTCCCCTTCAAGGAAACAAAAATGCATTTCATGTTCATAAATGCACATTGCAAAATATAATTTACTACTAACCTAGAGTGTGTCATCCTTACTTCCTTTCCACACTTATGGATTAGGGTGGGTTTTTTTTGTGCTCAGAATAATTTTGATTCTGAACTGCAGTTGTACTTTCACTTTTTCTTCTAAGACACTTTTATTGTTTTTCAAAGTTCATGATAAAAACAGAATCCCATTATAACTTGTTTACCATCTGAGTATATCTGTGCTTTCTTCTTACATAATATTTTCACAAAATTGCATGATGGGGTTTTGTGGTGTTTTTATTTTACCATCTCAGAATAAATATCAATCAGGACCTGAAAATCTTAACATCACTCAGGTGCATCACTCAACATTTTCCACATATCTGACAAATTCTATTTGACCTTGAGACTATATTTTAGAAATAAGCTAGGTCTTGAAGCTTTCAAAATGTTCCAACAAATTTCTGGTTTATTCCAAACTAGTCTTTCTCACTGTGGATAAATTATTGCTGGTTTCTAGTTTTAATTCAGCTAAAGTCATCTCCCAAGAAGTGGATCCTCCACAGACCCTGTTAAGTCTTTTATTACTGTGTCCTCCAACCCTTGACTGTGAGAAACTTCTTCATAAGGTTTCCACCCAAAAGGATGTCAATATTTGTATTTCCTGAGCAAGGCTAAACATAACCTTTTTCAATAATAAAAATATCTAAACACAGGCACTAAGGCTTTTTTTATTTTTCTCTCCAGGCATTAAAGGTTTTTCCTATAATTCTCTTTTTAGTTTTGCAATCTCATTTCAAGACTGTGGATGTTGGTCCTTCATGGACCCTTTAGTCATTTTCTTATCTGTCACGTACAATAAAATACCTTTATCTGCTGTTTTCCACCTGACAAGCCCCTGTTTGTACTCCTAAATGTTGTCAGACCTAGGTATATCTTATTTCATTAAATATATAGATGATGATTACTCACATACACATAAATACATAATAAGTCACTTTTTTTTATAACTGTCCCTACAGACAAAAATGCTTATAATTTTTTAAAAATTTTTGCTCATATTGTTTAATTGTATCTATATTACCAAAGAATATAGTTCAGGTGGTACATACTTATTTTTATTCATTGTCCCTTCAATTTCAGTGTGATGAATAAACTTTACCTGTCATTAATTTTATATATTAAAAAAAAAAAAAAAATCAATGTGGAAGGTGCATATAATGTGGCTAGGAATAGACTGTTGATGGATCTAACTGGAAACACATTCTTGGAGGAAGATTTTCCATTAAAATCCCTATGGAAAATGCACTTAAGGTAGGTTTATAATTATTTTATGGTGGTAATTTTTTTTATCAAAATCTCATGGAAGAATACCACAAATCTCAAATTGTTTACAGAAGTTACCATTGTAAACACCAGATCATCAAAAGACACAAACAAATATGTTAAACAGAATTCACCTCTCCAAACCATGACAGATATTAATCACACTCATTTCCTTTACTTATTAAATCTCATGATATCTAAGTATTCAAGTTATCTGTTCAATCTTTATCAAGTTGATCATGTTCAAGCTTTTCTAGTGTATGTTAGCACCACAATGCTTTTGCTTTCTCCTCTGGCATTTTCCTCTGTGTTTCAAGTTTTGATAACTATCTAAATGATGTTCAATGGTTTTAATCCACTTGGGAGCAGTGTGCCTATGCACAGAGACTTAAAATGATCACATTAAATTGTTTCAATCTCTTTCAAGATACTAATGGAATACAATGAACACTTGAAAATGATGGTTGTAAATTTGAAATCCAACTTAAGTGTGAAGAAAAAATGAATTATCATAATGAGTTTCAGGCAACATATGAACTATGATATGCATATGGCATATGACCTGTATCAGAATTTTTTCCTTTCTGCTTTACTTTTTTTTTTCCTGTTATGCTAGTATTTATTTACTACTTTGTTTTTTATTTGGGAAATACTGAATTTCACATTATGAAAGTTCAATGCATATATATATATATTAAAATTCTACAAGATTTTTGCCCAGTATAAGGAATAAATCATTTGCTTTAAATTTTTGCTATATGTTTACTTTCATATATTCTGTGTTTATATTGTTGCATATTTTCTTATAATATCCCATTCCACATTTTATTTTTATTCATACATCAACAAGAAAAATGCAATAAAATTTTCATGCAATAAAAATAAACACAAATCCTAGCCCATGACTTGAAACAAATCCAAACTGAACCCTTAAAAACCTTCAAGAAAACAAGCAAATCAAAAGACTTATCTTTTTGTCAGCCAATTTCCATTCTGCACATATTTATACTCCCTGATCCAAGCTGAGATTGGAAGAAAAAGTGTTGAAATATCTTAGTGAACAGCCATCTAAGCCAACCCAATTCTAACAGCACAGTAGTAACCAGCCAAAGGAAGAAGAGGGAAAAGATTAAAAAAAAAAAAAAAAACAAAAACAAAAAAAACCACTCAAAAACTACAGCCAGTACAGAATGAAAAATCTCCTTCTGTCATCTTAAGTACTTTGTGAATACTTCCAGTGACACTGTTCATCTTTTTTCTTCATATCCAAAATTACTAAAATAGCAAATCTCTAAGAGATGAGATGCACAAGCAGATGCTCTTGAGTAGCTTTTACTGCTTTGTCTAATAAATTCAGCTGAACTGGAAGTTGCCCCAGATCTCATAATATAGTTAAATACTTTTCCACTGTGGTTTTGCCTTTTCACACTATCTGAATCAGTTTAAATTATCTCATGACAGGGGAGAAAAGTTACATTCTCAAGACCATTCAGGGCAAGACGATGCCCATTTGGGATTCTCTGCTCACCACAGATTTTAATCACATGGAATCTTGTTAACATCTATCACAGTTAATGGTCTACTCTTCCTGAAAGCAGGAAGAGTAGATGATAAAACTGCTCTGGAGTGCAGCATGTTCAAAGCAACCTAAAGAGCAAAACTTAGGGCAGCTCTTAAAGGGCAGAGAGATTAGGAGTTTGATAATGTGTTGGGTTTGTGTGGCCAGGCTGTGGTAGCAGTGGGGCTACAGGGGTGACTTCTGTGAGAAGCTGCTGTAAGCTTCCTCCATGTCAGACAGAGCCAATCCCTGGCATCTCCAAGACAGACCCTCTGCTGGTCAAGGCTGGGAAAAGAAGTTATTACATAGCTCAGTAACTGAGACCAGAGAAGAGCAGGGTGAGAACATGTGAGAGAAACAACACTGCAGACACCAAGGCCAGTGGAGAAGGAGGGGCAGGAGGTGCTGCAGGTGCTGGAGGTGAGATTCCCCTTCAGCCCCTGGTGCAGCCCATGGTGAAGCAGCTGTACCCTCGCAGTCCAGGGAGATCCACCCTCAGTCTGTGGAGAAGACCCACACTGGAGCAGCTGGATGCCTCAGAGGAGGCTGTGGATCCATGGGAAGCCCTTGAAAAAATTTCTGGCAGTGACCTGCAGAGCCCTAGAGAGAGGAGCCCACATTGGAGAACCTTTCCTAGAAAGACTTGTGACCCTGGGGGGCACCCACGCTGGAGCAGGGTATGCCTGAAGGACTGCACCTCATGGAAAAGGAGGAATGTTGGAGCAGTTTGTGAAAATCTGTAGCCCATGGGATGACTCATGATGGAAAAGCTCATAGAGAAAACTCTCCTGTGGGAGGGACCCCAGGATGGAGAGAGATTGTAGAACTGGGAAATTGGAAGAGGTTGGAACAAAATTTTTTCTAAGATTTATTTTACTTCTCATTTTTGTGCTTGAATTTTGATTGGTAATGAATGCAGTTAATTTGCCCAAACTGATTCTGTTTTGCCCATGACAGGAACCAGTTTGTGATCTCTCTTGGTCCTTGTCTGAACCTTTTGTTGTTTTCCCTCCTCTATCTAACTGTGAAGGGAGTAAGAGATTGGCTTTGATGGGTGCCTGGAATCCAGTCAGAGTCAACCCACCACAGCTAGAAAAAATGAGTAGAGAGAGTGTAAGTGGCTTTTAAGATTTTTCAGAATACCTGAGACTACCTGTCCTCCCAGTTTCACTGATAAAATCCATTTTTCATGGAGTTGAAGTAGCATAATCAGAAGGTGGGACAAGAGAAGAAGTCATCTTTCAGATTATTTTCTTTGAAATACCCAAGACATTTCCTAAGTGGAGAAGTTAGTGGAATATAGGTTAAAGGTCTGATATTGAATTGAGCTAAGTATCCCTCACAACCTTCCTACCCAAATGCTCTTAACTTGCACATGGGTAGGATAAATAGATTATTACGTGGTGCATGACCAGTCTGGCTTGGAGACGTGGCTGGAGCCCTTCTGAGAAGGAAGGGAGAAGGACCACATCTGACTTTTGGGCAGACAGAACACCACTGTGTCACAAACCCCTCTGATGCAGCTCCCCCTCCTGGAATAGCCCCATCTGGTAACATGACGCCAAAATGTTCTAAATTATGTAAGAATACTAAAATTATTTATTTACTTGCATGTTTTGTAATTATTGAATGAATTACTAAATCCTTTAGATTTTTTTTTATATGTTACTTCTATTAGTCACACACAAAATCCAGAAATTCTATTCATGTATTTTGGAGCTGCACACCAAAAAAAGTTAGTAAAGAATAGTTATGTCAGGCATATTTACTCAACAGAACAAAATCTGAAAAGTTCTGACAAGTAACTAGAAAATAAAATACAAGCTCTCAGAATATGAATAAATTAATATCTTAACCATAATGGACAAACTTTTTCACTAAAAGTTAAATAACGCAGAAAACAAGCAACCAATATGTAAATATACAGCACAAAAGAAATAAATACATACTTTCACAAGCTGAATTGTTCTTATCAAGAAATGTCTATGAGTTTGGACAACACATGAGAGATTAGGACAGTTATTTAGTGTTCAGGGCACTATCAGATGAAAGTAAAGGAAACTTGCTTTGGGAACATTTCTAAATTATTGAAGTGAGCTTTTTTAGTTTATTTAAATTAAAAAATTAAATTTTAAAAAACCTCTAGTTTCTTTCCCAAACCCATCTGCAATATAATTAAATTCTGTGGTCATCACACACAGATTCTGTAAAATCAAAGTACAGATGGTGGTTTATTACAAAATAACATAGGAGGCTTAGAATAGATGATACATTTGGTCATTTTTGCACATAAACTCCCTGATTAAGTATGAAAAATGTGAACATTTGTTTGTCTTGGAAAAACTGCTATTACTTGTCAAGCATGACCAATTAGGTATTACTAAACTGTTATCCATATAATTAAGAAAAACAGCCATCTGTAAAGTCAGAAGTTTGCATCTCTGGTTTTTGTGTGTTTGGTTTGTGACTGTTTCCCCACTACCACTACCTCCCCAGCTTATAAATATAATTTTTTTGGTCTGTTCTACTTATAAAATACTAACAGAAAAAAACACAAAGATTGTTGATTGCAACTGGTCTTTGAAAATTTCCATTATTCTTCCTTTCTTGTCTCTTTTTTTGTTTGTTTTCTCTCCTTTCAGCAACAGATGTAAGCTGGAAATAAGGACAGAAAATGAGGCAGATTCTAAGAAGTATTTATATTTCTCATCTTCTGCTGCATTTAATGGATGTCCAAGATGTAGATAACATGAAAAAAATGAAAGCTTTTAATTTTTCTCACTGTTGTTTAATTGTTTGAGATTTTAAATTGAGAAAGAAAAAGATGCCATTTACTTCTAGATTCTGCATAGTTAAAACAAAGCTTTGCTATAGAAATATAGAAAGTAAGATTAATTGTGGCTTAGGTTGATATGACTGTTTGTAGAAAGCAGGTAGGGTCAATCAAGACATTTAAACTTTATTAATGTGGCATTAACAAGGAATGAACTAAGGATGCTCTCCTGGTGTGCCAGTTTTACCAGCTCACAATTTCTTTCTGAACCAGTTATTTTTAGTGTTAGATAGCTTTGATGCCTTGTTTACTCATGCTCAGAGAAGAGCTGAGAGAGGTAGAGAAGGCCTTCTGATGAAAACAAATACCAGAGCCTATGCCTTGCATGCAAAAAAATATATATATTCAAGATAGAATTCCTGAGTTTTGAATGTTTCTTGCTGACATCCATGCATAGTTTTCAATTCCTTTACTCATTTGTCACACAAGACTGCTGCACACATTGGTGTGCCCAATGTGAGATGCATTTTGATTTTATCATAAGTATTGTGCAGTTTACAGTGAAGAATACAAGCAGCAAGTTTGCATGGCATGCCTAAAATAGCTCCTTAGGAGAAAAGATTACTGTATAGGATCAGAACACAGCAATTTTGTCATGCCCTGTCAAAAACAATTTAGGTAGCACTATTCTTTCCAGGATTCTTATAAATAGTCTAAGAGTCTCAAATTCCTGTGCTTCATTAGCACAGAAAGTTCCTACAATGCTATAGAATTTTGAAGAGACATGTCTTTAAATATCCCTCCCTTCTTGCTCAGTAGATTGAGATACAGAGGTGAACATTTACTATGTATTAAAAGCAGTTCATTAAACAATCCAGAGTAACAGCTTGGAGTTTAGTTGGTAGCTATTAGCAATATTGTCTGTGAAACAGCTGCTTGATTTAATTGGCAAATACAAGCTCCTTTCATTTACAGACAAAATTGGAACCTCTCTGCTTTCCAGCAAGCTAAAGACTATACCCATTCTAAAACAGACACTATTTAACCTGCCTTCTAATTAATGCTGAAAAATCCCACTTTACATTCAGCTCAACCTCTTTGCATTAGAAAAATTATCAGCTTAAAATCTTGGTTAAAAGAAATCACTCTGAAAATTACTTTTTTTCTTGTGCCTCAAATTTCTGCTGTAAAAAAACCCCACTAAATGTTGAGTCAAATGTTGAAGATGGTAGGCTAGATGAGGTTAATCAATCATTATTAGGTAACAGGGATGTGCATGGTGACTGATGCAATTCTTCCCAATGGTGAGACACACAGCCCAAACTTCTCTGTGAGTTTACTAATGAGTAACTGTGAGTTTCTTTCTTCCATCCTGCCCTTATCTGTTCTTATAATTCGTTGCTTTCCTCACTAGAAAAGTGGAGCTTTTTCTACCCTTGAAGACAATGGCCACTGTGTAAAGTTTAATTTTAATAAAATTTTAATAAATGGCCACATCGCAGCCACTGTGTAAAATTTAATCTCTGAAGGAAAAAAAATTGTATAAAACTTGAGTTAAAATACATAAAGTTCCAAACTATTTTGTGACTTTAGATATTTGAGATGAAAAATACCTATCAACAATACTGTTAGGAATATTACCTCAGTAATGTCATTAATAGACCATGATGTAAAAAATTGTAAAGAAACATTCCTTTAAAAAATGAAGATAGAAACACTTTTAACTGTATAATTAATTTTCCATTCTTTTAATTATATAAGCAAGTACATGTGTACATATTTGCTGTGACCTTGAGAAGCAGATATAAATTAGTATATACACACCCAACCAGCAGGAGCTGCTTGGAGTGAGAACACAAAAACAGAGCAAGGCTTTAGTGATACTTTCCCATTTGGGGCTACACAGAGCACAATGGTAAGCAGCTTAGGGACTTTCTGAGATAGGTGTCCCATTCATTCATCCTTAGTCTTAAAACAGATATCCAAAAATGCCAAACATCCTCTTTATCCCTTTTGTTCACAACTGAACAACAGAAATGAAAATTCTTCAGCCAATTAACACACGGCTAACTTGCAACATACAAAAAAAGGAAATGTAGATGATACTTTTGTTATTACAATACCTTGGAAGTCTGGCATCACCACTACAACCTGCAGAGATAAAAATTTCGTGCTTTGTACTCCTGTGCAAGGAGGTAAGTGTCCTAGATCTTCACCAGGGCAAATACAGAATAATTCTCACTATTATGAAAACTTCCTCTCATACACCTATTGGAAATCCAAAGTTTAACCCCAAGTTTAGTCCCTAGGACTCATTACATTTTAAATATCTTTCTTGAATTACATTAACTTTCACATACTCAGTGTCCCAAGCTTTTGACCTTTTCTGGGGTCAGTGTTTTTCACCTGCTCTCATTGATAGCAGCCTCCAGCTGGGAGGTTGTCAGAGCAGCCTGGCATGACGGGAACAGAATGGAAATTCCATTTTCAAAGTGAAAATGGAATGGAATATTTTCTTTTGAACAGAACTTTCCATGTAATTGTAGAAGCAAATTTCATCTGTGGCTTCTGTTAACTTCCATATCGTTCCCAGTCTTCCATGTGACAGGAGAGACAGCTAAATCTCCCTGCAGAGCTGACTACAATCAGAATATGTCAAAAAGACAACCAGGGATCGTTTAAACATTGAATTTTCTTTTAAACAGCATTACAGTCAAATGTACAAAGAGGCATCTGTCTTTCACTCCTTTCAAGATCTCTACAGGCCTCAGACTCACACTTCTCAAGAACAGCACTGTCCCCCCTGAGGGCTATTACATACTTCAAAATCTACAAAGCGGGACATAGGTCAGGAAAACAATAATTATTTTAAACAAAAAAATGTTGTCTTTCCTCCCTCCAACATTTTGGACTACTTCAGTGAAAGGCTAGATCTAAAAATATTTTGTTGACATCATAATTATTGCAATTAGATTCAATTTTCTTTTAATGTTATCCTGTCAAGCCATGTCTCTTCTTTTAGGAGTTTCAGGCTATTGCCTATTCATGCAGACATTTATTATACTCCTGAGTAAGTTACAGACTATTTTCAGAGAAAGTTCTGATATTGATTACAAACATTGATTCAATAGATTCTAAATCAAGAGTAACAATTTGTTTAAGATAGGATTTAAAATAAAACCAGCTCCCAATGTCACTGTGCTGATGGACTACACAGCAATTGCACCTTACAATGAGAACATTCAGTTCTAGCTGAAAGCCTTCAGGGATCCATGAAAAACTACCAGGCCTTTCACTTAAACTATAATTTTACCGGACAGCCAGGTCAGATAATATGCTTCAAAGGCAGAACTAAAAAGTGGGAAAATAATTCAAATGCACATAAGAAGGACATAAAATACAACCCTTTTCTCTTTTTAATACATGAAGGTTTACCAAGTGTTATGAAGAATACAAGAATTATAAAATTTTTTGAAAAGGATAAAAAATACTCCACCTTATGCCCAAATGTCTCTGACATGTCCTGTACTGATGCTCCCAACAGCACCACAACAGTGCAGGTAGTTGTGTTTTCCTTGGATTATAAACTCTGCTGAAATCTCAGCCATCCAACCACAGTCTCCAACAATGTTCATTACAGATTCCATACTGATAGACATCCATAAAATTCCACTTTACTCTAATACTTTTGTAAATAAAGCAGGAATTACCTTCCTGCCATTGCCTATATGTTCACATACTGTCACATAATACCATTAGTTTGGACTCTGGTCTTACTCCTGTCAGAGCCTTTTGAAGTCAGTCAGGCTGCACTGGTATGCATTGTCATGGTCAGATTAAAATATTTGAGGGCAGAGGAAAGTCATATTAAAATTAATAGCCTTACATGTTAGGGAGCAGAACAGGAATTCAGGACTTGAGAAGACTCACAGAGCTTAGACTACCCAGAGCTGGAACAAAAGGAAGAAATGACCGAATATAGACAATCTGAAATATACACTACAGTTATTAAAGAATGCAATTTGCTATCAGCAAATAATATATAGAAACCCTCAAGAAAATACCTGCCATATCTTCCTTTTGTGACTGATTTTCAAGAGAGGTGATAATTTTCAAATTCTACTGCTCAGAAATCTCATTAGCTGAATGGAAATGGTCTGAGCTGTTGTCTTTACCCCTCTAAATGGCACTGCCTGGGCCTCTGTGCTGTCCTTCCCAACAGCCAGTCTGGAGTTGCTTTCAGCGAAGTCAAGGACTGAAAAGTGTAGAAATGCAAGAATTAACACTGACTTTGCATTTTTAATTCCCTGTATCCCCCTGCCTGTATGCATTTGATACACTTTTTAATTACTTAATTGCATTTTTGTGCAGGATGGACAGTGCTCAAGGGATAAATAGGGTTAGATAGTGAATGAAGCTGTCATCTGTGGGACTTCTGTGGTGTAAACTGAATATACATTCAATCATTTACCAGGAGCACAGGTTTGATAAGTTATTTAGCATTCAGACAGGCATGATATTTGCCACTCTACTGATATGGACAACACAGCATTGAGTAATATCTCCTTGCAATTTGTCATCTTCTTAATAAGAAAGAATGTAACAAAATAAAAATTATTGGATTAAGGTGAAAGTGGACATATGTTAAGAAATGAAATAACATGATCATAAGACTATTACAATATTGCTTTCCATGCAGAATATTATGGGGTTTTTTTCCTAAGAAAATAAAAGTAAAGTTTTCCAGCATTCTTTTGTTCAATATGTTCAGTTTCAACATAAATGTTAGAAAGTGGAGTTTTTTGAGGGTTAGGTTTGGAGCAAAATAAGGTATTTTAAAAGCATAATTTGACTTCTGAAAACCAGTCTATGCCTTCATAGAGGACAACTGAAATGACATGGAGGGTAAATTCCATGGATTGTAACACGTATTCTGAAATCAGAATAAACCTTTGCAAAGGTTCACAAGAGATTTTTACCTCTGTATTTACACAAGTGCTATGGGAGTACCTAAAGAAGTTCAGCATATATGACTTTGAACCTCATTTTGCAAAACTGGCAGAAAATCTTGTGGTAAATAGGATGGTAAATAGCTTCACCTTTCAAAAGTCACCAGTGCGCCACAAACACAGAGGCAGAGCTTCCAATATGTGGGTTGAGTACAAAATAGAAAGAACTAATATTAATTTCCCAGACTGCCAACAGAAACAATAATTGAAGCTGAAATCAATTTGTGCCATCTGATCTTTATTATTATTAAGCAATTTATCCACTTTCAGGATCTCCTGGAGCAGTCTGCTACTCTTACTCTACCACAAGCTGCTCTGAGATATGGCAGGAGCCATCCCAACCACCCAATACTCCTTCACTCCACCGAGATGATGTGCACAGTTTGGGATGGCAGAGCTGAAAGAGGCAAGGTGGATTTCATGGGGAGAATCAAAATCAAACCCTAACAACTCCTCCAAGCATGGTTGTGGCAAGACTAGATGCCTTTCTTCCTTCCAACTTGTAGTAATGCCCAAGTCAAAACTGAGCTATGTAAAAGTCAGGATGAGATGTCAGTTTGGCATTAAGATGACCTTCAGATAACTGAGATATACCTAGAATAGCATAAGATGCTCTGAAATGTCTTATTTGTCCCATTAGTTACTTTGAGCAAATAGCCTCTGGAGTATGTTCTTTTTCTTCACAAATTTCTCACATTGTATGTCAATATGTCTCCTAATAATTTAAACCACTTTACTGTAAAAGATCTGAATCATTAGCAAATTTTTATTTTTTAAAAAGCATTAGAGTCCCTGCTTCTTTAAAGGTTAAAATATTCTGAAATTCTAGAAAAATGAGTCATCTGAGTATTGATCTTACAGTTTTTTCATAAAACCAGTGGTAGAAAGTTCTTAGGTAAATTATACACCCAGAGCAAAGTTCTTTAGGGTCAATAATCTGAAATGGGGCCAAGCCTGTAATATGCAAACTTCTGTGGCAGCACTATTATTGGGCAGAGGTTGTGAAAAGAATAAAAATTATTTTGATTTTCTAGCAAGTGACAAAGGTTAATGGCATATATTTTGTACACCATATAAGGTACTGAACTCAGTTCAAACTGGCACTAAAAGGAAAAAATGTTTTGCATGAATGTTAACATTATTTTCATCATATTTAGGAAAAATACAAAAATCATTAATCTCCTTGATCAACCATCTAGCAGTAGTTTTCTTTTCTCCTTATATTATTTACACAATGCTATTTTTTAGTTAACTTATTATTGCACAGTATTTATTCTTCACTGATATCTCCTTTAAGAGCATTTTCTCCCTGATTAGTAATTAAGGCTTTTATCATCTTAGTATATAGGTTTTGTTTTGGGTTTTGTCCCTCCTTACTCTCCAAGGAATTGCTTTAACTTAAAGGAGAAATGATAAACTTAGACAAAGACTAGGAAGCTGAATCTAATGTAGCTTTGGAGAATTTGTCTTGTGGACTCATAACTAGTAGAGTTTTGCTCCCACAAAACAATTATTGAAATTCATGATGAAATAGAAGAACACAGTTTTTTTGTCAAAGACATTGATAATTTCTGTGCCAGACAGATATGAAAAAAACAGGATAAAGATATAGGTAGTGATAGGAAAAGAATCCCACATCTGTACTGACCTGTAATGCTGGGATGGTGAATTACTATTTAGAAACCAGCTAAACTTTGAAAAGCTTTGTTAGAACCTAATATCAGTATTTGCAGAATATCTGCATAATGATGCCAGTGGGATTTATCTATTCTGAAATACAAAGTCTGGGTTTTTTTTCTTTTTTATAATGGGGATATGACAGATACCAGTATATGTTGTAGTAAAAACTATAATGCTATTGTTATCACTATAAAGAAAAATTGGAATGGGGACAAGTGGAAGAAGTCCAGTCAATTTTTTTGGTTTACTGAGAAGCTAAGGATTATATTTGCTCAGTTTCTCAGTGTGGAAGAAACAATAACTTATTATAAAATAATTTTCGAAAATTAAAATGGTTATTTTACTTCACTTTTGTATTTTTGCATCTGCCTAAAAGATGCAAAGTACTTTCAGAAAAAGAGGCAATCTTCAAACACATAAAAAATTCAGTAATTTTAATTTCTCAACAAGGGACTTAACTAGAACAACTTATTTTTTCTTTTCTTAAAGAAACAAAATAAACCTAATTGACACTGAAATTAAGCTTTTGTTTTTGTATCATCTGCATCTTTTCCTAGAAAATTATTCATATTTATACCTCTGCTTTGAGTATTAAGTTCTAAGCACATCTCCAGTACCTTTTGAAGTTGCTACCGCATGAAGTTAAAATTTTGTTTCTCAAATTTACACTCTTAAGCACTTCACTATCAGAATTTGTTCCCAGAACCAAGTAAGAACCCTGTAGAAAATGAATTACTAATTGGGGAAGATACATCTTCTCTAGAGAATGTGGTACCTCATCTGCTACACAGAGCACACGTACAACACACTGACATTGCTGTTCCCATTTTGAAATCAATAGATATATACCTGTATCATCAAGGACAGATGCTGGGACCTCATCCCTTCTCACATTAGCCCTCATCAAGCTGCTTATGTCTGCAAAGATGCCAATCAGTTTCTGAAAGGGAAATTCACTGTGTGCCCATAATAGCTCCACACGCCAAGTCTGCCAATCAATACTGACATTGCGCCGTGTGTTTCATTTATGCTGATACATGGATGAAGATCACTAACTGAGTCTGAAGAGAAATAGGGTGGGCTGGTTAAAATAGTGCCTTTTAAGAGCCCTTTCCCCCCTAGCAAATGACATCTTTAATAATCCACTAACAAATAAATGATTTTATCAACTGAATGTTACCCAGCTCCTCAGGATCAGTGTGAATCTCATTAAAAGTCCTGTTTACTAAAGCCTGGATGACATCTTCATACTTAAAAAGTTTTGAAAAGTCCTACTTCTATTAAAAATAGAAGCATATAAAAGTAAAAGCCTAAATTCTGCATTCCTTAAACCATAGTTAAACAATTAACTGAGACATAACCAAGAAATTGAGTCTGGGCAAACATGACCCCGGGTCTGAGCACACTTAAATAACTGAGCAGGCTGATTTAGCAAAGACTTTATGAAGCAGCACACAAATGAAAAACCTAATTTGTCACTGAAGGTCTTGCTGGCACTTGTGCATAGCACAAAAAAACCATTCCCAAAACAGAGTATATCAGACACTTGCAGAAGCCTATTGCTTGGTGGTCACATCATGGGTACAAAATGGGAAAATTTGGTTTCAGGTATTTTCATGTTCCTTTTTTTGCTGATTCAGAAATATTACTGTCCTGTTTGCTACACAATAGCTAGCTTTTAATGCCATAGGCTATGAATAGCAACGGAGATTGATCTAAAAAGAAAAGATTGTGGGTTTGTATCAGTTTTGGTTTTGAAGGCTGAAAAAGCAATGAAGTATAGAAAACATTAACCACTCTTTTGCCATCTGTCACCTGACAATGATTAATAGTGCACAGGTTGTGATTAGGAATAATCTCTGTTTTAAAAACAGCAGATAAAGAAAAAGCAATAACACATCATTTTAATAGCATAGGTGTGCCTCTGGCTGTGATTTCCAGCAGTCCTTCTCAGGAACACTGAGTTATACTAAGAGAGCACATATCACCTACAGGCTTTTTTTCCTAGGAAATTTGTCTTTCTCCTTGTCTTCTAGAGACTCACAATGTATTTTTACAATTGACTAAGGAACCAGCAGGATTCTATTGTTTGTCATAGACCTTGTCTGCTGAGAGAAAAAAAGCTCAAGTGAATCTATTTTTCTTTTTTAATGATTCAAAAGAACATGTTACAAGACCATCTGTTAGCTGCATTGGCCATCCAGTCAGCATCTACTTTCAAAACTACTTGTCTGGAAGAAGATATCACAAACACTCTCCTCGCTCATGTTGCATGTCAGAAGCAAATTTGAAGGCAGCAGATAGCTCTGCTGAAAAGCATAACTGAATATTAAAAAAAAAAAAAAAAAAAGCA
>WEIU01010837.1:6856-22386 GCA_013389925.1 Aegithalos caudatus | reverse complement strand
GTGGATGCCAGAGACAGCTGTGATCCAGTGGGACATCCAAATGGAGGGAGAGGGCCCCTGCTTCCAGAGATAGAGGGCCCTTGTTTCCACACTAAGCAGCCTGTCCTTGGAGGACTGCGTCTTGTGGACAAGTGACACACACCACAGCATTTTTGTGTTGTGTTGAAGACTGTTTGCCCATGGGAGAGACCCCATGACATTGGAGAGACAAGACTCCTCTCCCTGAGTGAACAGAAAAAGATCTCAAATGACAAACGGACCAAACCCCCACGCCCTGCCTCCCTCTGCTGTCAGTGGGAAAGAGGGAGGGCCGGGGGGGAAAAAAAAAAGTGATTTAAGGCTAATTTTACTTCTCATTGTCCTCCTTTTACTCTGTTAATAATAAATGTACTTTATACCTTTAAATTTGAACCCATTTTGCCCTTAGAGTATTTCATCTCAGTCCTCATCTCAACTCATGAACCTTTTGCTAATTTCTTTCTCTCTCCTTTGTGACTGAAACCAAGACAGGGCGAGAGAATGATTTTCAGAGGTGCCTGACATTTGGGAAATATCAAACCAAGACACTTTTCTGAGTCTTTCTGGAATTCCTTCAATTTTGCTTGCTTGAGCAAGAGAGTAGAACTGTTTTCCTTCTCTTCAGATCTGGTCCTAGAACAACAAACATAATATATAATTCTGTTTACACTGCTCATTCCTTGATGTTTTCTGCACCCACTTCCAAAATATTACACTGACTTCCTCTAAATACCACATTCATTTTTATCCCATTTTTAAGACAACAGAAAATCTTGAAGCCAGGATTAGTTTCACACATCTGTACAGACTGCCTACTGATAGATTGGATAAAGTTTCCAAGTTAGTAAATTACTATTTACATACAATTTTAAGTTCCTTTGATGTACAGTGTAGCTACCAAAGTAGCTACACTGAGTTATATGAGAATCGTTAAGTGTATACTACCGTAGTCCCTTCTCAGGATGTTATGAATACCAATTTGCCATAAACTTCAGGGACTTACAAGATGTCACAGAAACCTCATCATGTTGACAGAAAAATCCTGTTGAGACTATGTACTTGAGTGTCAGAATGAAATAAAAAAGACCGTGACAGTTTAGAGACCTATTCTGTATGTTTACCGCAACTAATCTATTAGATTTTTATGGAAATTATTCATTTTAGTCAGTTTGAAATGTTAGCAGTCTATAAATCTACAAAACTAAAACTTTACAAATATTTTCTATAATTACTTTACAGAATCTAACTAGTTTTTGTTCTTTTATATATGAATTTTAATACATATTTATGATGAGAGTAAATATTATTTACTCTTCAATCTAACTGAAAGAAAAATCTCATCCAGAGTGAATTTACAATATTCACACATTTTTACAGCACTTTTGTGTTCCATTTCAAAACCTAAAGTACGTATTCATATTCCTATTAGAACAATGTATTTTAGATTAATTTTTAAAGTATGTATTTATGCTTGAACATGTATGCTTAGTTAATAAAATAGTTACAGTCAGCTTTTTCAGTTATCACAGAAGACAGTTCTGCTGTGCAAGCAGGCAGATTTTGATCTATTTTTTTTACATTTGCAAAAAGGTTTTTGTATTCCCAAACTCTCCAGCTTTATCACTACAGTCCCATCATTGCCAAAGGAATTAAAGTAGGATGAGGTGGATACAGAGGTTGATACAGGTTTTTCAAAGCCTTTCTCTTTCAACTATATTTCAGTTGACACTGATGTCACAGAGAACCTCCCAGGACCTGATGCAACTCTCCAGGAAACACTCTTCCACTCTTCCAAGTTCTCCACTCCTCACCTACTCCAGGGTGTGTGTCTGTCAGAGACAGCTGCAGCTGAGACACGGTTCTGACACAGGGCAGCTCAGTCAGGTGAGACAGAGCACAAAGGAGCAGCACTTTCCTGCTAAAGGGATTTCTTTTCCTGCTTCATTTTAGTTTTACCGTGTCAAAATAATAACATGTATAATACTAGGAAGGGCTGTTTTATTCACCAAGCAAAAAGAGAAAAACCAGAAAACAAAAATAAGACCAACAGCTGAAGTAAAACAGTGTCAGCCTTTACCCAAGGAAAACCATCGTATTTTGTAAACAGATCCCTCAGAAGCAGTGTGTGTACATGATTCTAGATGAGAAGAAATGCATACCTAGAAAATTTCAAGATCTCTAGGAATTTTCTTGTGGTACAACAAAGTCCTGGCGTTGGAACTTTCTTCCATCCAGGGAAGCTCTTAAAGATGACCTGGTTATCACAGCAGAATTTTTCTGCACCTAAGAAAAAGATCCACAAAATATTTCTGAGAATAGAGAAACGCTGACAATAATTTTTAAACAAACAATTTTTAATATGCATTTTCTTAAGGCAAAACAAAGCAAAGGGGCTCCTAAAGTGGTTCTAGAAACAGTTGTCAAATGTAAGAAGAAAATTGTCCCCAAACGAATTCTCAGAAGAATTAATAGCTCAATTTTGCAGCTACAACAGTCTCTTCTATCTTGCATTCCTTCACCTGTGCCAAATACAAAAGGATTATTCAAAATGTCAAGTATAAACAGATTTGTCTTTATTTACATTCACACCAAAACATCTGAAAAGAGTGAATCCTCTGCAAGAGTGAAACTGCAATCTGGAAGTGAGGAAAAGCACCTTAGAATAATACTGTCACATGATTAAATTCTGACAACTTTCTGTCTGCTAATCATTTTGAACTGGACCGTAGCTCTTAGAATTTCACAGTAAAAATATTTATAAATGTTCTGAATCTTACTCTGTTTCAAATCTTTGAATGTTTTTGAACTTTTCTGGTTGGTTGAATGCTTTTACATCCCGTGTAGGTACTTAATATTTAGGTCCTAGACCAGTGTGAATGGTTATACATTTCTAAATAATAAATAAAGCTCAAAAATAAATAACAGCCTTTAATAATCATGGAATGCCCTCTCTTGCTCTTTGTTTTCAGGGTTGTTCTATTGTTGATGTTTCTTCTTTTAAACATGGTTTTCCTTATCAGTTCAACCCCACACTAACACAGCTGCCAAATAAAGGTTCTGAAAAAAAATTTCACCTTATAGCATATAATTGCTAAAGGGTTTTTGCCAGGTTTCAAATAAGATGTGTGTTATTTTTCTGTCAATTTAATATTCCAGTTCTACTTGCAAAATGCCAATGTGTTTAAAAAGCAATAATGCACACTTTTAAACTCACTCAGAGTTTTAACCCTTGAAATATTAATTTCTCTCTGCTGTATCTGTGTCTGTTTTGGGTTTCCACTTTGATCATGTCCACTATAAAAAAAACAGTTTTGTGAGTCTGCAAGGTTCTTTTTCTACTTCATCCATGAATTTAACTACTTGAGCCAGCTCTCTCATATCAGGGAAACTTCATTCTCCTGCATTTAGTGGATGTGTATGTGACACTAGATGTAACTAACAGGAAAATACCCTTTCTTAATGTACGCTGGATGGGAGTGATTCTTCAAATAAAGACAGGGAGAGAAAGAAAAAAAGAAAAAACCCTTAATTTATCTGTTGTCAACTTACACTCTCAGATATAATTTTCTTTACAGGCATAATTATTACTAAGGCTTTGTTTACAAAGACAGTTTCTGTCTCAGAAAGTTTAAGATATGATTAAGGGAAATAGGAAATTTAAATATAAATTTAAAAAAAATTAACCAGTATACTATTTCTTTCAATTGAAACCTATTTCTGGAATAAAAGAGCATTTGAATGATACAGAGTTTCATTCTCCAGGGAAGACAATGGGAATTGCTTCTCTCAGCTCGGGATTATTATTCTTCCCAGCCAAAGCTTATGATAGGAATCCCATTTTTTTTCCTAGTTCCTCGTGTTTAACCCTACAAACCACAATAATTGCAGTGAAAACTGAAATATAACATTGGCATTTTGTGGAAAAAATTACCTTAGGACCAGAATATTTTCTGGGCATTAGGGCCAGGGAGCCATATCTAATTAAATTAAAGCAAATCCCATCAAATTAACTATGATTTATAGAGTTTAATGTACCTATTTTGCATATTTGGGGTTTATATTTCTGTATTTATATTTTATATTACTATTTTTCAGCATTTTGTTCAGTTCTCCTGCATATAAATTCTTTTGACATCAACAGAAACAAATCTCAGTGGCCCTATGTTCACGTGCCTTTTTACATAGCAATTTAAAGGAACAGAACTTAAAGCCCAGTGGAGTGAAATTAATGCAATTTGATACAAAAGAAAGCTGTTCATCTCTTAAAAAATATCATTTGTGTTCACTTAGCTTTGGTTTGAGCATCAGAGCTGGAAGATCATTAATAGATATATGGTTACAGGGCATTAAAAATAGTGCAGATTTTTTCAAGAAATAATTCACTGTGTTCCAGACTTCAAGAAAAAATGTAAATGGATTTTGCATGTGAAATATTAGCACATTTGCTTACAAATCTCATAAACGCTTAGACTCAATCTTTATATAAGGTTAAGTCTAATGTTTCAGGCAGGTTTTTTGTTTGTTTTTGGTTGGTTTGTTGTTTTAGGGGCTTTTGTGGTTTTTTTAATCTTGTATCTTGAGTTTCTCAGAAGTGTGACACTTTCTCAATTAGGCATCCTCAGCAAAGACAGATGGATGCTAGAGAAGGTTAATAATGTATGAAAAAGATATCAAGATAGTAGAATGTTACAGCAATAAAGAATTTCTTTATAGATAGCTCTGATAACCTGTCAGATTTTTATCACTTATTTTAATTACAAGGTTTGGAGGAAAAAGAGAAAAATAAAAATAAAAAAGACATTTCTGTGTCTTCATAAATTTCTGAGATACTTAAAATGTGGGGTATTTTTCTTGAATAAAGTAGAAATTTGAAGGGTTTTGCTTTGCTTTACTTAGTTAGAAAACAGGATATGTTGATAGACAAAGTTCTCATTGGGATGATCCACAAGTTTCAAGGATTTTTAATGTAAAAATTTTGTGAGATTTGAAAAAAAATATTTTGGGTAAAATTCTTAACAATCTGAACCTTGAAAAAGGAGTACATGTTCCTGTTTTTACTCAGAACTATCCCAATACTCAATATTGAGTTAATCTCTCAAGTCTTGAAAGAAAACTATACAAATAACTCAATATTCATTGGACCAACTAGAAGAAGACTGAGCTCATGATACCTGGGGTTAGACTACTTACCTAGGTTGTAGAGGAAAACATTCTCTTGTCTGGACCACATAAGGTCATGCAGAATAAAGAATTAGTATTTGATTCTTACATGTCATTGGTGACTATATGGATCATCAGAAAAAATTATCTATTTTTGTCTATCATGTTTTTCTGCATAATTTCAGCATGGAAGAATTTTGAATTGGCTAAAATCAAAACATTTATGAAATGGAAAAATCTAGTTATTTATTTGGGGTTTATTCCCTTATTATTTACATTCTTTATTTTTTTAATAATGAGCAAAATTCTATTCTCAAAAATGTGTCAACTCTAAATATACAGCTAGAGAGCAGAAGACTCACAATGGATTTATCTTTCATCTTTCATAGTAAAACAGTGCCATTTAATAAACCAAAAATCAAAACAAAAAAGGGTAACGGAAAATTAAATGGTTTCTTAACAAATTGGTCTTAAGTTAAACCCATAGAAAGCTTTTTTCCTACTGATTTTTTTTCTTTTGTATTTTACCATTTTAAAGATTAGGACTGAGTGCAAGTCTATCTGCAGGTTTACATGTAAATCTGACAATCTCACAGAACTAGTCAGAATGGTTAGCATTAAGAATAAGTACTCCATAAAAACACACGAGTCAAGCCTTTGGCAAAAAATAATTATTTCCTGAATACAGTGCAAATAAAAGAAAATGGATCACAAAGAAGGAAAGCAGAAGGAAAACACATNTATATATATATATATATCCCTGCATTAATCCAAACTTGAATTAACTGAAATTGTAAATTAGATGCCAACACCCATAAGTCTAATGCAGTCTAATTTTTTTTTGTATATTGTTACTTTTGTATGATAAAGATACTGCTAGCAAAGCTGTAATAAATCAGGCAATGGTTTTGATTGCTTTTGGGGACAATCACATGTAGGCAGCATAAACTGTCCCACATCTGTATGCTCCCTATAATCAATATAATGACTGTTGTGAAGCAACTTCACAGCCAGAAAGAAAATCACCATTCAATAGGGCTGCATCTACTCAATTCTTTGTTCATTAATATCTTGTTTGTCTGCCTTTCCATTTAAAAAACAGTACTTTATAATAGAGGTCTAATTTTTAAAATTTTTTTAAAGATACAGGATTTTCATTGGCAAAAAGGATTCACAGCTAAACTAAATGGAAAATTCTGGTTCATATTCTGTTAATATAAAAAGAAAAAATAATCAACTGATGTTATTATGAACAGGACTGGACTACAGGAAGAAATTTAAATGTGTTTCCATGTACTGTTAGGTTCACTTTAGATAATATATAAGCAACCACCATATTATGTGAGTATTTTTTTTCTTTATTAATCTTACTACTATTCTTCAGTTATTGGAACAATAGAGTAGATGTCTGGTAAGAAATATTCCATCAATTCTCTGATTTGATATCCACACTAGCTGGATTGATTGCCATCAGAGCCCATGACAAAGGATAAAAATAAAGAATTTTTTATTACCAGGTGAAACTTCAAAAATTGCCACTTTCTTCTTTCTATAACATGATGTAACTTTTAATTTAAAAATGTAGTGCAAGTATCTACAGTAGCCTTGGCTCTTTAGTACTTGCTAAGGCAGATGGATATCCTTTGTCCTCCTGTGGATGGTGCTGAATTGCTGGTCTTTTTGGACAGCTACCTTATTTCTCTGTGCAGCTCACAGATACCAGTAGAGTTTAGAAAATGGACTTCAGATGTTAAGTTTAGAAAAATAAATAAGTTTTCTCTAGAGATTCTCAAAGGCTTCAGGAAAAAATTATTGTTCTTAATGCACAAGTAAGAGAGCAATATCACAGACCTCTGGCCATCTAATGGGCAGAAAGTCAAACTGTATGATCAAGTAATATCTCAAGCTAAGTATATAAAAAAAATCTGAAATTAATGGGGAAAAAAAAACACAGCTCATATGGTTTATTTTCTTTGGCATTTACAAAATCCTGGAGATATTAAGACAGATTGTCTTTCTTGGAAGAGGCCTAGATATCACAAGAGAGAACTCCAAGAAGCTGTGGGAACTCTGCAACTTTTTGCAGAGAGGTTTAAGAGAAGAGCCAGGGAGTCTGCTACCCTTTATCTGCAGTAAATTATGAAGATATTTATGGCATTACCCTTTGGAGATGTAATGACACACCAGCAAATCAATGGCAAGGCTGTGCATGGTGCCAAGTCTCCTGGCACAAGACCAAGGAAGTACTTCATGAATTTTGGAGTTTAAAGGTAGTCTGTTAGGCAAAGCCTTACTCAAAAGTCAGACTTTCCCAAAGCCTTGGCTAGATTCAAAGGTTTCAATTCCCATTTCACTATCAAGTAAGATCATATATTCATTGAGTTCAGTAGTAGATCTTATAGGGAATTCTCATGAGGAATATTCCACTAGGAAAGGTCAGGCCACTGAAACTAAGACTCGTGTACTGGAAATAGAGACTTTTGAGGTACTCTACAGCAAGTGCAGAGTAAGTTGGGAGTCTGTACACATGAGAAAATGTAACAACTTTTCCTTTAAAAAGGACCTTCCCCTATAGATGTGTTTCTCTTCAAAGATATAAAGAGATAAGTAGGAGAGAGATGAAGAAAGAGACATAAATGATAAGAATATGTTTATTTATACACAATAAATAGTATCATAAAGTAAATGAGAGGACACATGCCACAGCTATTTAAAATCAATTGTAAAAATATTTTATTCTACTTATTTGTTTAGAAGAGTGAGAAGCAGTCTGGAAGATTGGAATAATCAATGCTAAACCCTCAACACAGTGTACCAGCTGAGGCAGCAGGCAGCAGGTTCTTAACAAATTCTTTTACAAGAGCTCATAGTTGCACATTGCCAAACCATTAGAGCCATGCTCTAATTTTCTTTCCATATATTCTCAGGAAGGCACCATATCTTATCACTGGTACAGAAATTCAGTAAATATTTAAGCAACTCAAATCAAACCCAGAAGAGTGTGCCCCCTAAATATCTTCATAATTTAATTTCTATGGAATTTAAATGATACCAAAATATTTTGTATTTATGTTTTCAAAGAAAATAAAGGAAGATGAAGATGAAGAGCTATCAGAGAAGTTGAGGAAGACAGCTGTTTGAAAGAAAATATTGCCTCAAACATAGTAAAACCCTAACAGCATTCAACAATGTGATTTAAATAGCAAAGTTTACTCATGTGGATAGAGTTCAGGCGTACTGAGACAATTCCTATTGTAACCTAAAACATGGAGTTAAACTACACTTAATTTTCCTGCTAATCACTGATCTAGTCTATAAGATCACAGTGGCTACTCTTCACTGATAGTATTTTAATGAAGGTTAGCAACCCCAAACCACCTAACAATAGAAATTCAGGTGACATTTATACTGTATTATCTTAATCACAGTACTCAAGAGCCCAGGAAATAATCTGTGATAGTCAATGGGCATCTTTTACCATCAGATCCTTTTAAAAGCATCCTCAAACAGAATGAAATTACCAAAAGATTTAAAGAAAAATATAGAAAACAACCTATAGTAGTAAATGGTCTAAGAAGAATTTTTATTTTTACTTTTGAAAGAGGTGTTTAGTCCCAAACATTATCAGTATAGCTAGTCTTAAATGAAGCTTTGAACAATTAATTGAAATAAAGACAAATCAGAATGAAAAAGCTTTTATGATTCATATCTCTGGGTTTTTCTTAATTTGGACATTGTTCCTTCCCAAATTGAGATAAGAGCAGCAAATAGCTGTATATTGCCATTCATAATATGTGAAGTAGTTGGTGTGAAAACAAACCTTACAGTCAACTAGAGTATCTCTGAATAAATTATCAGTGTTCCATACAAATAAAACACAGACTGGCTCTAGGGCAGTGACAGAAAGAATAATTTTCCAAAGGAAAGCCAAACACACAGCAATTCATTGACAGGCTAAAATATGAATGTCTATGCATGATATACCTACCTTGTTGGTTTGCATTATCTCCATAGATAATGGCACCTGAACTTTGAACAGAATTGTTCCCCAACAGGGACAACAGTTAAAATATGCTTTTAGGTTTATATTTCAACCATCCAAACCAACATATTCTGTTAATTATTTTCACCAGACATACAATTAATTTTTTTTTTGTGTTGGCAGCCACTTATTCATACGTTGTTTATGGTCTAGATGGCAAATAATAATGAATATTCAATTGTTTTAGCTTGTAGTCCACTTTTGTATTTCAATTTAATAGCATTACACTGTAGAGTACTTACCAATAAAAAAACTCTTATAAACGTTTGAAATATTTATGACTCTGGACTCTACCTAATAAATAAGTAAACCCAAATAATTTTCATAGTTTTCCCCAAATATATCCACTTATTTTTATGCATGACTTACATTATATATTCTTCCTATAAACAAATAGCAGCTTATAGAAAAATATAGAAAAATGTTGTCATGATGATATAACTGAAGCAAAAATATTGATGAAATTTATGAATTAAACCCAAACAGATTTGGCTCACCTGGAGCTATTCACATGCCTATTATCAGTAGTTTATATGAGAAAAGTGGATCTCTGTAATGTCTACTGTTTTATTTAGCTATCTCCAACCAGGAGTTGCTGTAATTAACTAGAAAGGATCTGTGCTTTACAGAAGTCATAAAACAGAACCCTGTCCTCCCCAGTACCTGAGCAACTAGCGAGGATAAAAGAAAATTGTTCAAGTTCTGCCTGACCCCTCACTATTCAGGTGATGAATATCATTAGTAAGGAACAATTTTTCTGTGTGTATCTTCAGATTTCCCCACCCAACCTCACAGAGTAGTATTTTAAAAATTTTAGTCCTATAACTAAACCTTTCCTTTAATGTCTTGAAAAAAATGTATTTTTCCGTTTCTCAACAGTTAAGAAACTCCATGATAGCATGATCATGATTCCTTTACTGATTTTAATACATTGAATAATTGTGGTTTTACAACCATATGGAAGAAAAAATTACATATGTGCTTAGGCATTCACTTCCAATAAAGCTGTCAGCCTGTCTAGCAAAGGTCACATCTCTGATAGAAAATACCAGACAGCAGAGGAAGTCATTGCATGCATCAGTCATCTCATCAAAATAATGATACAGATCGCAATATGTCCATTTCATTGTATCACTATTATTCATTATTACTACATTTTTTAAGCTCAGTTGGCAGCTGCCTCAGATTTTTTTCTTATTACATTTTCACAGACTGAGAAAAGGCAATCCTATTCTACTACTGCATCTATTCAGTATTTTTCTGTTTCTTAACAGGGAGATCATATTCTGCATTTTGTTTGTGGGGAACAGTCTTCTAAACTGGAAAACCTGTGCCTAAAGAGAGTAGATCCATGCCAAGCCTAAAACATACAACCTAGTTTTGTTTAAGGCAGAAAATCTCACAGCAGTAAGAGATTGAGTCTATTCCAATGTTCTCAGAAAAGCTAAAAGATGGAATATCTCCAGTAATTCGGTTTAGTAATTAGGTTTTATCATGTTCAACACAACTACTGTCCCTCTTTTTCTGACCTCAATAAGAAGATTCTTGGTTTTGCACATGGTGCATTTCTTTTAGTATTCAAACCCAGGAACTTTACAGATGTTAAGCGTGGCAGCAAGACAAAAGCTTTCCAAACACCAGCTTTTTCTTGGTTTACTCTTAATAAAACATAGATATTGCTTTTTAATCAAATAAGGATTTCCATATGTTCTGGGGATTTCCCATGTCCTTTACTGGCAAAGAATGTTTTCCTATCCCCATATTATATTTCCATATTTAAACATGTACTCATCCAAATACCACAAACAGAAACAATGTCTACTTTTGTTTGCAAAGACCTGATTTCCTGGGTGAATTACGATAAGGAATGCAAAGAAAAAAAAAGTCTAAATACAAGTAAATACAATGCAGAGTCAGTAAAATAGAACCCAAAACCATATTTTACCATTACAGTTGTAATTTAATACTCTTTCTTGTACATAAAGGAAAGAACATCCAAAGTTGCTTTACATCTTATTACTGTAACATTCTGTTACCTTTGAACTGTCATTTTAATGTAAAAGTTTATACAACAAAACTACAAAAATGGTTTGTCAGTTTAGTAAATCCATTCTACTGATTTTTTTTTCACATTTGCGACACAGAATTTTTCTCTCTAAAGTGTCTGTCAGTAATAAACTAGTGAAAATACAGAGGTTGCAAAAGCTTGACATAGTAATGCACTACTCCTGATTTAAGCACCATGTGGTATTCACTTTTCTACCCTCCCTGCAGTTTCTTGTATAAATAGCTGCATCTACAAGACTAATTCACAAAGAAAGGCTGAAGAGATAAATATAGCCAAAGAGAGGGAGATAAAAAAATAAAATAAAGTGAAAATTCAGACTGTACTTTAGACAATGCAGAATTGGGCAAGAGTCAGCTTAGTCTGATTAAGAGTCAGTCACTGTTTTAGTGGTCTATGAGATAAAAGAGGCCAGAAGAGTGCTCCTGCAAACCTTTTTTGTCTATTTTATTATTGTATAAAGAGTATGTGAAGAGTTTTCTCTTTGTCTCTTTCACACACATACATATGCATTCACACATATAGAAATGTGTGAATTATATTTATATAAACTCTAAATGCATAACTGCAAGCATACTTATAATCAAGGGATGTGAAGACAGAGCATCTATCAACTCCTAATTGACTTAATTTCCATGCTTGTCTGTAGGAGTTATCTAAGCTGAAAACTTTCAAAGGGAGGGAACCAAGCAAACTAGCTCACTTATTTGATCTAATATGCAAATTCTTACAAATTACTAAATTAATATGGAGATTGAAACTTTCTGGGAATAACATGAAGTCCTCCCTTTCATTATTCACATTTGGCATCTGACTTCCTTTTCTTTCCAGTGAAGTTTCTTGTCCTGTTTTGCCCCTCCATTTTCACTGATCTGAACATATATATCACCCTTCCCTGATTCAACAGAGTGGGCTAATTTCATTTACACCCGTAATAAATTTTCTGGTTTTTTTTTAGAACCTTGAATGACCAGAACTGGCTGAAGGTAACAGAATTCTAAATAAATTTCATGGGTTTACGTGCATTGACTGCTCTTAAGGTACCTTTTCCTCTTGTGCATGATGTCATATGCGCCTGTTAAAAAAAAAAAAAAAAAGCCAAAAAACAACCAAACAAACCCAAACAAAAAAATCAAACAAAAAACCTTGTACACTTTCCACACCAACCAAAAATATCAATGTAATGTGACAACATTTTGCTTGTAATTATTTTACCCTGCTAAAAACTTAAAGTGCTGTTATACCCATAACAGTATAAATGCAAAGATTCTGAATTTTGCTCATTTTCTTTAAAAACATGAAATTTTTACTTTAAGTTGTGAGATGGCAGACTCAATCAGATAGTAGGGAGTAAAGGGATATACATTTTCCTCATAACTGCAATTATTTGCTTCTGCCAGTAAGAACTAAAGAGTGTCTTCTCTAGCAGCTTGTTTTGCATCGCAGGACCAATATTCCCATCATGAATCATTACCATCCTATACCTACCCATCTCAAGTCTTTCGAGATATTAATTTTGCTGAAAAAGAGATGGAGTTCTATTAGCCCACCAAAAGCCATATAAATAAACATTATTAGCAGGAGGGCAGGAAAGGGGGAAGCTTTTTAGGAGATTTGACGAAATTAAACATCAACATTGTCATTTTACCATCACACATAGGAACAAGGAAGAAGAAATTGCAGAGTCAATTTTTTGTTCAATAGCAACAGCTAATTATAGTGTAGCAAAGAAGAGGGGAAAAGTTCTTCAGAGATGTTAAGATATAAAAATATAAATGGAATAAAGCAGGTGAAATATTTGAGGAGCACTTATACACTGGAAGAGGGGAGATTTAGATTAGATATTAAGAAGAAATCCTTTACTGTGAGGATGGTGAGTCACAGGCACAGGTAGCCCAGGGAAGATGTGGATGCTCCATCCCTGGAAGTGTTCAAGGCCAGGTTGGATGGGGCTTACAGCAGCTTGATCTGGAGGAAGGTGTTCCTGCCAAGGGCAGGAGAGGTTGGAGCAAGATGATCTTACAGGTCCAACCCAAGGTCTTCTGTGATTAAATTACATAATGAATACATGGAATAACACCATAAAACATGGTATGATCTAATGGGGATGAAGACAATTCTTGGTGATCTCTGCTCACATCGAACAGCTGTCTCTTTAATTTGTGAGGTTTTTTGAAAGATTTATTTCACTTCCTAAAATTGAAAGACTTTTATTGCCAGGTTTTTAAATTAAATGAAACAGTTACCACAGCTGAAAATGTTGAGCCAAGCAAAGTGTTAGAGTCTGGAATCATTCCACACTCTGTTTGGGTCAGATATAACTTGGTTAAGACTAGAACAGATGGAAATTGTGTTTAATCATGACTATGGCATCAAGCATCCCTGAAGCAAAAAAAGAATTGACTTAGTAACTAATGGCTGTGTTCTGATATCACTAACCAGAGTGCAATCAATATTAACTACATGATGCAATTAGGTTCAGAAGACACACAATTCAACATGGGGTTTGCACACTAATACTTCATAATTAAAATGTAAATGACTGACATTTACTCCATTAATACATCTTGTCCAATTCTTCTGGACACTCAAATTTGGCTAAAGCAGTTACTCTTATAATAGATTACTGTATGCAGAAAAAACATTAAATTAAGATTATCACACATAAATTATTACACACATAAATAAACAATCAAACAAAAAACCCCAGGCTATGCAAAAGATGTATTAAGGCACTTAATGAAGTTATAATATTTACAAAGTGTTCATGAAGCATTGAATATGATAGTCAAAAAATATATATGTGATGTTCATTACGGACTAAAATGTAAAATAATTAAAAGATTGACTAACAAGGAAGACTCACTGCTATTTAGACAGGCAGCAGAATTTTTTCTATAAATTAGATTTCAAGGCTTTATACTGGAAGCTGTAGGTGGATACACACACAATAATTATGAACAAGAAATGCCTGATAATCATCTGAACCAAAGCCTATATATAAAACATGTAACATTTCTACTGGGAATGGAAGAAAAGTATGGAAAACCCTCTAAGGTGAATGCAAGGACTTTTAAATAAAATTTGAAAAGAAAGACAGCTTAGGGAAGATATCCAAGAAGGAACCAGGACAAATTTGATCCAGAGCAGATGTAGAGAGGCAATTTTTAAGATTAAAAGGTAAAATGAACCAATTGTTTACAGGAAAAACAATAGTAATAATATAATTTGGGCTTTTGGTTGGTTAGTATGTTACCAGACACATCAAAATTATCTGCCCAAAATGAGGATCCAGTGACAAATTGACACCAAAATACAGTGATTTTTTTCATAAGTAATATACTTACTTTTTATATTTTGGATTTGCTTTAATATAAATGAATGTTAATATTACTTATGTTTATGAGTGTATGATTATTTATTGCATATGGAAAAAAATCCCAGATTTCAAAACAGACCTTGAAGAACTTGAGAAAAAAGTATTTGAGATATCTAAACTAGACAAAATCTAAAATGTATATATGTGCATATAAATAATAGATTTTCAACAATAACTAGGGGCTACAAAAAGGAGAAAGCACTGCTTCTAATTATTTCACTGCATCTCAAACAAATCCAACAATGAAATGCATAAATGTTTTATTCAAGATAAATTTATTTGGCTAATAATTTAAGCGTTTTCATATTAATGTCACTTGCTTAGAGCTGGGAGAGTTTTCAACAAAAACTGGTGGAAAATATGCAGTGTTTTACACTGTTGGTATCCTTTTCATCTCCTTCCAGTGAGGAGAAGACAAAAATTGATGGAATCAAGATGAGCTGCTAAAGTGTGGCCATGATGTCCAATCTCTCTGTCATTATAACTGGATTGGATGGTTGAACATTGAGATAAGGCTTGTCACCAGAAATAGTTAATTAAACTGATGCCTTAAAGAACCTTGAAATGAACCAACAGACTTTGGAGATAATGTCAGTTTAGGAGGTAATATAAAGGATGGTCTTTATTGGAGGCCTCCAGGGGCAGATAGGGAAACTGTCCACAAAATGCCCACCCCGCCATGGGATGAATACAGTTTTCTAAGTTTAGCAAATGAGCATAATTGATAAAATTCACCAATTACAGACATAAGTGGTGAAGCAATTTCTCACAGAAAAAAAAAAAAAACAAAAAACAAAACAAAACAAAATAAAAAACAAAACCAAAACCAAAACCAAAACAAAACAAAACACTGAACGTTGTTGATG
>WEIU01010831.1:8437-80013 GCA_013389925.1 Aegithalos caudatus | reverse complement strand
GTTTTGTTTTGTTTTTGTTTTTGTTTTCCCACTGAGAATGAACATATTACATGAGTAGGAAAATAATAATACTAATCTGAAGATACTTCAAGTCCTAAAACCATTCCAAATATGACTCAAAGATACTCTTGGTGACTAATACTGTCCATTCCTAGTTAAATTCTCCTACTTCCATATTTGTTTAAGAAAGCTACAGGAAAATTTACCACCTTGCTTTTTAAAGGAAGGATGTCTTTCAAAGGACATGTGTGGAATGAGGAACCAGAGACACAATATTTGTTATCATAATCACTACAAGCATTTGTGGCATCCTTCATAAATTACCTACAGAAAAACCACCCTGGCAAGCGAAGGACAATGACACCTTGTCTTGAGTTGAATGTAAGATGTAAACAAAGGTGTGGATTCCATTGCCAGCTGTTGAAATGATTTAGGGAGGTGTTTTGTTTATCTCTTCCATGACCCATCCCTCATAACTCCAGCGGGGAGGGGGCAGGTGTCTTCTGTTAATGGGCAGCTGTTAAACCCAGCTGGGGCAGTGTTCTTTATCCCTTCCAGGACCCATCCTCCTTCCAGGGGATCTCTGCTGTTCAGGGGCCATCCAGGCTCACTGCATGGCTGATACAATTCCATCATCCCAGTGGGAGGAGCCAAGCATTCCTACCAGGATAAAATCTGAGATTTGAAACACCAGCACAGTCTGTTTGCACTGGATTCCCAGAGGAAGACTGGACCCATCTCACCACCACTGGACCTTCAGAGGAAAATTACAGGATCCTTCTATGGGAACATTGCTTTCATTGTTTCAACAGAACCACATCTCTCAATCCAGGAGAACTGCAGCCACCATTTTTATTGGACTGCTGCCAGCACCCTGACCAACAGGGTGTCAGGTTGTATTCTGATTCTGTCAGTGTTTTTATTTTGTGCCACTGCATTTTTAGTTTAATTTTCCTAGTAAAGAACTGTTACTCCTATTCCCATATCTTTGCCTGAGAACCCCTTAATTTCAAAACTATAATTCAGAGGGAGGGGACTTATATTTTCCATTTCAAGGGAAGCTTGTCCCTTCCTTAGCAGACACCTGTCTTTCCAAACCAAGACACACCTGAGCTCCAAACAAGGCACACCCAGCAACAGGGAGATTCCTGCAGCTGCCACTGTCCCGTTGTCCCTGCGGGGAGCCCTGTCCATACCTGTGTCCTGCGAGGGGCTGACGCTGTAGCTGTCACTTTCCTTGTCCACTGATCCTGCTGGCCTGGGCGTGGGCAGCCTCCAGTCCGTGGTGAGGGTGTGGGCTGAGATGGTGGGGTGGGGTCTGTTGAGGGTCCACTGGCTGGCGTAGCGGTTGCGCGCGGTGGGTCCGGTTTTGGCACTCCTCCTCGTGGTGGGATCTGTGAGGGATTGGGAAGGAAATCAGACTCCTGGAATGTCCAGAGCTGGAAGGGACCCACAGGGATGATTCAGTCCCACCCCTGGCCTCGCACAGATCCCCCAACAATCCCACCCTGGGCATCCCTGGCAGCGATCTCCTGGAGCTCTGGCAGCCTTGGGGCTGTGCCCATTCATCCAGCCACCTCTGGGGGAAGAACCTTTTCCCAATATTCAACATAATACTTCCTTGACACTCCAGCCATTTCCTCATGTCTCTGGTCATCCAAGAGATCAGTGCCTGGCCCTTCACTTCCCCCTTACAGAAGGGGATGGCCACTGAAATCATCTTTGTTAAAAAAACCCAAACTCAAGACATTCTTTTTTGGGAAAAAAAAAATAAAAAATGAACAGTGTTAATGCTGATCATTACCAAACTGCTGATGCTTCTCTGGAACTACATTCTTTCTAATGAAACTCTACATTTTATCAAGGGTGGAACTGAAGAGCTGAAGGCCCCCATCATTCTTCCATTGACACATTCATTATCCCTTTACTCCAAGACAGGCAGTTCTCCAGAACCAAAACCACTCTGAGAACTGAAAGAGCACAGGGCAAGTAGATCTGGTCAGGGATTTCACACCACAGCTCAAGGGAAGTGCAAGGTAAATCATCAGCATAGATGTGCCCTCAGAAACACCCTGCACCAGGTACCTGTGGTCAGTTTTTAAATAGATGTGCTCAGAAATGTGGAGCTATAATTTCCTATTCTGGAAATACTGCTACTATATTACAGTATTGATCAGCTACAGGTTTCCTATTTTAACAAGTAGCCAAAACATAAAACATAAGCTGTAATAATGCCATCAAAGCTTCAATGGGAACAGGTTCATAAAGATTTGGCTGCTTTGGAACAATTAGGAAATTAATACAATTTCTCAAACTTTAAAAATCACCTGCTACTGATTTAAGGTTACCAATGTTGTACTTATTGAATTAGCTTAGAGAGAATATAGTGACCAAGATCGTAAAAGCAAACTCTATGCTAAAACTGACCTCCTTAAACTTATTAATAAAGACTTCTGCCCTAAAAGTGAGTCTAACAAAGTGAGAGCAAGAGAAAAAATCATTATGTGGCAAACAGGGAGTGACTACATCAGCACTGAAGGATTTCTCTTCAAAGCTTCTGAAAGGATATCACTAACAATAGAAAGGGTATTAGAAATGAAAAATTCAAATCTATTCAAAATGTTCTTTGACATTCAAATGGTGAAGTTGTCAGCCTTTGAGGTAAGAGATTTTGGCAGAAGAAATTGAAAGAAAAAGCAATACCCAGATAATGACTCTGAGCATTGCTTCTGCCTAAGCATTCCCAGTGAGAATTTGTATTCTGCTGCTCCAAAGAAACAAGGCATTTATTTACAAATACTGGTCTGATCCTTCTCCCTTTTTTTTGGCCTACAGCAGTGGAGAACTCAATGCCATTGATAATTGATCCTCCTGGTAGTGCAGCACAGAGCTGCCTCACATGGATAACATCCAAATCCGTGCTCAGTGTGGTACAAACCAACACTTGGGAATGTGGCACGTGACTGTGGTGTGACCAGGAGTGAGCCTCATTCAAGGTAGAACATGGAGAACAGAAGGAAAGTTCTGGGGGGGATGACAGCTCCAGGACAGTGCTGGGGCTGCCTGGTCTGAGAAGAGAAGGTTTGGGGGAATGCCATCAATGAACAGAACTACCCAAAGGGCAGGAGGACAGGAGCCAAGTTTCTGTCAGTGGTGCCCAGTGAGAAGACCAGGGGCAATGGCCACGAGGAGAAACTTGGGAGCTTCATCCTGAACATCAGGAAACACTTCAGTGTGAGGGAGGCTGAGCCTTGGCACAGGCTGCCCACACAGGAGGTGGAATTCCCATTCTTGGGGACATTCAGAAGCCATCTGGGATGTTCCTGAGCAGCCCTTGCTGACCCTGGTTTAAGCAGAGAGGCTGAACTGACCAGTGCCCAGATATCCTTCTGGACCTCAGCCTCTGATTCCATGACTTGGGAGGATCAGCAATGGGAATGAGCTGGGAGAGCCTCTGCCAGCACACAGGAGCTCATTCCTCATCCTGATGAGCAGGAGCTCTGTTCCAACCGTGCTGTGCCTCTGTGAGGGCACAGGCACAGCAATTCCAGAGCTGGCAGAGGGATGGAAACACAGCTGGTGCCCTGGTTATGCCAGCTCTGCCATCAAACACAACTGGAGAGAGCTGAGGTCAGCAAGGCAAAGGTTCACAGAGCATCTCTTTCATAAATAAATAAATAAGGACAAGAGAAGAACTTAAAATATGCTGTGAAGGAATCTTTGTCACTCAGTGAATGTGAGTGGGCTCAGACAGGAGGGTCCATAACCTCTGAGCCATCCAGCTGGGCTCTGCTCTCCTCTTCACAGCAGAAGTGGTGGCTCTAGACAAAATCCCATCACCCAGCCTGCAGCAAAGCTGGATTAGTGTCTTAAATCCAGAGAACATTACCTGGAAGTCTTTGACCCAGCCCTGTGCACCGCTGCAATCAGATCTCTACTGCTTAATACAAATGCTGGTGGATTTTTATTTCCAAGCAGGGCTGGACACAGATCATATTCTTACACATGAGTTAAATCCACATTTAATTTGAAGGAATTCTCTCCCTGGCTGCAGAGGAATGAAGCACAGAACTGCACACAGAGAGGCATTAGTAAGGAAGGTGCTATAAAGTTCTGTGGTCTGACACAGGCATGAGGTTTTGGGGTGATGCCTCTTTCCCTATTAGAAAATCTAGTCCTCAAGGAATGACCTGAAAAAAGCACCAAGGCCAGGACTAGAACACCTATTATTTAAAAACTGTGGTGGAAATGGATTTTTCAAATGATCTGCATTCTAGCAACTGAGCTTTCAGCATTTATGTTCACCAAACTCAACAAGTAAATTCTGAAACGCTCAGGGGACAGAAATAATCCAAGAGATTTCAGAGATTGCACACTGCAGTGAACTACATTTTGGTAAAATTTCTAACTCATAACTAATCATTCAACCTAGTATTGTTTTTAACCATTTACATAGATATGGAACATTCATGAGAGGAATGAGAAGAATGGATGGCATCAGTATATTAATTTATGATGGTATTTTAATCACTAGAAGAATAACTTGGCATAAATATATCTGGGAAAAGTAATTTACCATAATAACTGAAGTCAGAAATATAATTTTCCAGAAAAAGTAATAATGAGAATTGCCTTTTTTTTTTTTTTTTTTTTTCCTGATGGATATGCAGGAGGAAAGTTGTTTTTGAAATACAATAAAGATTGATCACAGAAAAAAAAAAATAGTATATTAAACACTGAAAGCCATTAAGGTAATTTACCCAATAAATTCTGGAAATTAAAATCTAGCATGCATTTGGTTTAATGAAGGCCAGGTATGAATTATTTCAAATTACACCTCCATTTCAGATGCATGTGCAATTTTCCCCCATATTGAACCACTAAATGCAATAGTTTAAGAAATGTCCTCTGCTGACCTAAAAAGATTCCTCTCCACTCTCAGACAGAAGGATGAGGATGCAAATGCAGGAGCAGAGTAATTATTTTGTTACAGCTTTCTCCTCTCTAAAAAAACTCTATTTTTTGATGTGCTTACTTGTTCCTGGCCTGGCATCAGAGACATCCACCAGTGGCCCTGTGGCTTGTGACACCGACTGGTAATGGACAGTGTGGGTGACAGTCAGGGACTTCTGCTTGGATGTCTCTCCAAAGTCAGCATCAGTGAGCAGAACCGTTGATCTGTCGTCTGTAAGTGGAAAAAAACAACCAGATAATGAGTACAGGATGTTGGCTTTGCCTTCACCAGAGCTTTGCACAGAGTCCCCAGGTGTCCCCAGCCCAGTGACACCACGGGCAGAGGAGGCTCCCTGATCCCTGCAGGGCTGGGCTGGCTTTGAAGGGAGGCAGCCTCTGGGTTTAAGCTCAAAGCCCATATAAAACTAAAGAATGACTTTCATTTTTGCTGGTGATTTCGCCTTAGAGACGTGCAGCTGGGGCAGACTGTTAAACATCCTCACAAGGAGCTGATCCCTGTGGGATTTGTGGCCCTAATTCCTTCATTCCCATCCTTTGAGCACTGCCCTCTTCCTCTTCACTTTCAGAGAGCTCAGATGAGATTTTCAACAGCACATTCCATTTATTCATTTTTATTAGCATGATTAGCAATGTCCTCAGTGAAACCACCCCAATCTTCCCAAAAGGAGGTCATTAGGGGGTGTTTCTAACCAACCCTCCCTCTCCTTTTTCTGCAGAGACACAATATTGCAGAAGGGATGGCCCTGACCCAGGACTGTTCTTTTCTGCAGCTTCAAATAAAGGTGTGAGGTAAAGCATGGCCTTGAGAAGGAGGAAAAAGGTGAGCACTAACCTGTACTGCTGTGTGGTTCTGCTTCTATTTCTTCCCTGTGGGGTAGGATATATTCACCAAATTTCTACACAGATCATTGCAGTGCTATACAGCACTTGCTTCCTTTTCAATATTTTTTTCCAGTTGTGATCTCTGTATAATTTTTTTTTTCTCCAAGGAGGAATCTGGTCCACTTGATCATGGATGGTTTAATAGCAGTAAATCTTTCAATGCCTTTGTGCTTGCAGAACAACTATTTGGTGTGCTATCAGACTTTATTTTACAATCTTTTTACCATTCAGAATTGCAATAAAAGCCTCAAGGATTTCCTGCTGTGCTGTGCTATATAGTTTTGTAAGTGTTCTAAGGGACTGGCAGCAGCAGGACTTCTGGGCATTTGCTAGTCAGCAGAGGTTCATCCACTTCTTTTAAGCATCTCTGGTTTTTGTTTTGGAAATTTTTTTTAAGTTGACAAGACACCATTAGGGTGAACAGTTCTGCACAATAACAGAACTCACATTTTTTACCCAAAGAAGGCTATAAATAGAATAACATTAGGAATCAAACCGCTCTGTCTCTGGCAAAAGATGAGCTCTTATTCAGGTTGGGAATAAAGCCTCTTGGCAGCAAACTCTGTCAAACCCTGCCAAAATCCCTGCTTATTCTGGGTGGAAAGCTGCCTCTTTACCAGGGCCCTGATGGCATTGCTGCAGTTCAGCCTCTAAGAGTATTTTCACTGTAACCCCCCAACTGCTCAGCAGCTGCCACTCAAAAGTTAAAGCTGTCTTTAGAATGAAGCCTGGCACAAAGGGCAGACTTTGGGAAGCTCAAATCATGATTTTAAAAGTCTGTAGGTCTCCTTTTCAAACCTGGAATGGGCGTGGACATGAGGTCCATGAGAAATGCTGCTCTCAGCTTCCTGACTTTCCTCTGTGGATGCACCATCCCTGGATGCTGTCACCTTGTCAGCTTCTTTTATACAGATTTTTATCCCCAAAAAAGTGAAGTTAGAAGTCTAACAAGATCAGTCAGGGCTGTCTTGCCAGTGTGTGCCCATACAATCACAACACCAGGCTGCATTTCTATTCTGGGTTTCCAGATATTTTTAAATTATTTGGGAAACAAAACCCAACACCAAACAATTCTATTTTTTGTGACAGTTCAGTTAAGTACCAGCCCCATCAGAAATCTTGTTTTCTGTTGTGTCGAACAGTTTAGATTTGAATTTTGCATGGATACACAGAAGCTGAAAACTGAACAAAATGTTGAAATACCATGTGCTGTGAACAGGTGGATGCAATATGCAACATGTAAGTTTTAAAAAGTTAGCTGTAGCAAATCTTCAGACACTGAGAGTGCAGTTTCAGAATTTCATTTTCCCTTTAAGTAATGCCAGTGATCCAACTGCCTAGCCAGAGCCAAATGAGAAATCAGAATGAAAATCATAAAGCTGCCAGTCCTCAATTACATTTTCAAGAAACTCTTTCCAACAGTTTCATTTTCTTAATGTCCTGCATTATTTCAGATCCTATACTGAGATTACTTTTAGTGGGAAATGACTCAAAGAGGAGGAAAAAAAAAACAGTTCAGTTTTCAAATTACTTTGTAGCTCTTTTCTTTTGATGTGTGCAGCAGGGAGAAGGTGTGGAGTAAAGGAATTCCACCTAAAAGAACCTGTTACATTAACCAGGGGGAAAAAAAGCTCAAAATTACCAATGGTCTCCATGGTGTCCCTCTCCTCTATCAGCAGCTGTGCTCTGGGAATGTCTATGTGCATCCTCAGTGTTTGCTGCTGCTTATTAAGTGTGTCTGATGTCCTGGTGTTCTTGCTGAAAACAAAAGAGAAGTGAACACGTTAACATTCAGCCTAAATGAAAAGATATTTGCAAACTTCCTCATTTTCAATCTGTCCAGCTCATACAAAACAATGTAACCATAATCAGCAGAAACCACTTATACATCTGATTTTGCCCTCTTCAGAACAAGTGCATAGTGTTAATTTATTGCACGTGGCAAGGCATTGGATGAATGCACAGTGTGGAGGGATATGTGGTCTGTCCTCCATTAGTAGGAATCTGAAAATTTCACACAGTTTTCTTATCACAGTTATCACAATGAAATGCATAAAAACTATTTGAAAAATGGACCTTTTCTTTCACTCCTCATGAATCTTTGTAAAGCAACACACAGCTGATCACACAGGTTGGTATGAAAATTATGTCTTGAGTAATTTCTAATTGTTTTTTAATCTTTTCATTATTTTTAATTAACTAAGTTCCAAATATCACTTCAACTGATAAATGAAAAAGCAAATTAATAACTGGGGGTACTATTAATAAATTGCATAAAATAAATAAAGGCTTTAGTCCCATTGATGTTCCAAGACAAGAATTGCAAATCTTGTTTACATTCGTGGATTATGTCTAATTGATTGATGCAATAATCTAAAAAAGAACATAAACCAATTATTTTATCATCATGCAAATTGAAACAATTTCATTTTGAAGTTTGTGTACCAGAAAATGACTTCTTAAATGAGCTGTCTACCAAAAGCAAATGAAAATGGATGGTAAAACCAAGTGCCACAGTCATTTCTAGCACAGAGCTTGCATCAAGAAACTCTTCAGATTGCACTAAAAACCCAGGAACGTTTTGCCCTTTTAGATGTAATTACTCTCTGGATGAGATGAAATATTTGCAAATACTTCATGCAGGGAAGCTGAGGAGAGTCGAGACAAATCAGCCAGCAGTGTGATCCAGGTGCTCAGGCTTCAAAGGGCTGTAAGATCCAAGTGGAAACTCATTTTCTAGTGTAAAATAGCTGCAGATCACTCAGTTTAATTCTGCTCTGGCAGTGAATTATTGTTGTTAATGGAATCAGCAGAGGAATGTGGAGGTGATAAGCTCAATTCTTCTGCGAGCGCGGGAGATTAATCCACGTGTAATGAGCCCACATCTCTGGGAAATTTGGGTTAAATTCCTGCTGTGTCTCCATGTCAGCAAGAACTGATCACCTCAGGTTTGGAGGTTCTCCTGGAGCCCCTTTTTGGAGGAATTTTTTTAGCCATGTGGTCAGTGGTTCTGCTCCAAATCCAAGGGTGAGATCCACAAGGCACGTGGCAGCACCTCTCTGCTTTTCACCTCCTGGCTTTCCCTGCTGTTGTGGTCCCCAGCATTAACACCATCCACACATCCCAAATTTAATGTCTCTCTTCTCCTGGGTGATTAGGTGGTGCTGCTCCCATCACATACACATGGATAGTTGAAATGCATTCAGACAGGTTGGTGCCTCATCAATCATTATGGAAGCAAAATATCAGGAGGGCCTACCAATGGCTTCCAGACTTTTCTCCATATATAATCAGGGAGAACGGTCATCACAGGTTCTTACTAAATACATAAACTTTCAAAGACATTTAGTATTACCAGATGCAGATAAATTCCACACTGGTGTTCTCCAAGTCTCTGCATGGAGTGGATGCCACTCAAGTTGCTGAAATGTTAAAAGAATCAGACAGTAATATTTTATCTGATGCCAAATATGCTTGGATACAGGCCCTTGGAAAGTTGGACTGCTCTGGGCTTGCCCAAGGTCACAAAGCAAATGTAGAGCATCAGTTCCAGTGCCCCACTGCCCTCTGAGTAAAGAAATTTTTTTCCTAATATTTAATCTAAACCTGCCCTCTTTCAATTTAAAGAAGGAAACTGATTTTTTCCTGTCTAATTTTCATAACCAAATAGTTACAGGACACACAGAGTTAAGATACATCTAGAATCTGTGCAGTGCACAACTGAGCCTGGGAAATGCATCACTGCACCTCTCTGCACTCACTGGGGATGCAGGAGACAAAGGGATGGAATCAGAGAAAGCAGATCCCAGTATCCCAGAGCTAGAGCCTCTTCAGCAGGATGAATGCTCTGGATTTCCATTTTTAGAAAGTACTCAACCAACACAGGAAGCATTATTTGGACCACTGGGAGCAGGAGCAGAGTTTTCCCCAGAACTGCGGTTTTACTGCTCACCTGACAAGAGAGAATTCCCAATCCCAACCTTGGCTCCAGGGATAGCTTCATGCAAAACATGTGGGAGCTCCTTCAAGCCAGAACTGGCCTCTCTACATTCAGCAATATTCCCTGCTATTCTTGAGAGTTATTCCTTGGTTTGTGGGCTGTTTCTCCTCCTCCTTGCTGATCTAATTAATTCCCCTGCATGCAGCAGTGACATGGGGTGTCCAAACACAGCACAGGCAGTTGGCAGAAGCAAGGGGGTTGTTGCTGATTAGGATGCTGTCTCATTCTGGCTCAGGGAATTTTGAATTCTTTTTTTTTTTTTTTTTTCTGCAGACCACAACAGCTCAGCTTTCAAGTTAAAAAATCCTAAAGTGCCAACAGCAGTGAAGTGCCTCTAGGGTTTGGAAACAGGGGAAAGAGTTTTAAGGTTTCAGTTTTGAAGCTTCGTTAGAAGTATTTCCTAAACTAAACTCAGGCAAAAAATATTTTAATGGTCTGGTGGATGAGGAATCTAATGATTAATTCTTTAAAGGGATAAAATGTATGAATCTTTATTTTTTTATATTTGCAGACATAAAATTCCCAGACATAAGCATGTGATTTTCTTTACTTATCAGGCCTTGTAAGGATCTGTGTATAATAGAATTAATTCCCTCTGGTTCAAAGAATCTCTGAGCTCCAAATCATTAGCACTGGGAGGCTGTCAGGAGACTGAGTCACAGAATCACAGAATCATGCCTTGGGTTGGAAAAGACCTAAAATCCCATCTCATTCCAACCCCATGCCATGGGCAGGGACACCTCCCACTGTCCCAGGTTGCTCCAGGCTCTGTCCAGCCTGGCCTTGGACACTTCCAGGGATGAGGAGTCCTCAACTTCTCTGGACAACATGTTCCAGTGCCTCATTGCCCTCAGAGTAAATAATTTCTTCCTAATATTTAATCTACACTTGCCCTCTTTCAGTTTAAAACCCTTGCCCTTTTTCCTGTCACTGTCCATATTAAAAGTCCCTTTCCTTTTCCTAAGCTTCTTCCAGGTACTGAAATGCCTCAATGAGATCTCCCCAAAGATTTCTCCATTCTGAACAATCCCAGCTCTCTCAGGATTTTGCTGTATTCTTTTACTCTACTAAAGTTCCTGCTTTTGTCACTATTTAAAACAGATATTTGGGCAGGTGGTGCTTTGGTCTGGGAACAGCTTTTTTGTTGAGTCTGTGGATAAAAGGGCCTTTTCCAGAGCAAGTACATTGTATAGGGCATTTTGAAAGAGCCCACAGTTTGTTGTAAAAACATATGGAAACTAAATCAGAATATTTGGGGAAAAAAAGATTCTTCACCTTGTGTTCAAAATTAAAAAATCAGTGAATTTTTAAACAGATTCACAGTGAACTGTTACAAAGAGCATGGCTGGATTGATGCCAAAAGAAACATTTAAAAGCTGTGCTTATCCAGCAGCAGGGATTTTTATTTGTGAGTGTAAGGTCTCAACAATGAGTTGTGCAGCTCCCATTAAACTGCTGACTTATCCTGCTCCACAGACATTTGACTTACACAGCCAAAGCCAGTGACTCTCAAAGCAAAGACTAAAGCTCTGTTTTTAATCCACATTATACTCACTCATGAAAATCTCCTCAAAGGGAAAGATACACAAAGCTCTCTCCAGGCCTCACACTTCCCTACCAAGCAGGGAATCATCTTTTCTGACCTCTCCCCAAATATTTCCTTTCTTGATATTTTTATCATAGCAGATTTTGGTGAAATCTTAAAGAGAAAATATATCAGGGGATTTATCATATGTGACTGTTGTTTTGGAGAGGGCTTATTATCCTTTGATTATTCACATGCTACATATTCAGGAACAGCTGTTGTTTGTGGGTAGCTCAGGTTTTGGTTGAAGGTATTTCACAGATTTGTCACAAATGAGAGTTCTCAATTCTGGCAAGTCTGTAAATGTAAGCCTATATCCCCCTACTTCCTCTGAAGTTCTGATTTAACAGTCATTTGCCCTTGTTCAAACTTTTAGAAAAGAAATATAAAATATGCTTATGTGATAAAGCCAAGATTCTTTGTTAAAAAGTGAGATGAGAGGAGCTGGTTTGATGATTGTGTCTCAATGTTGGTGAAAGGAAAAGCCAAATGAAAGCAGGTGAGTTACCTGGAAAACCAGCTCTGAACTAAGGACTGAGAGGGCACCTGGCTGCTCTCTCAGTACCTCAGGTAGAGGGGACAAAATCTCCTTAACTGGTAACCATCAACAAAGGAAAAAAATGAATAAACCCTGTGCACTTCTGCTGGAAGTTTGGTGAAGTTTTCTAAGTGTCAGAGCAGTGAGACTCTGAAATGTCCTTGCAGCAGTGGTGACAAGGCTTGTGAAGCCAGGCAGGGCTAGGGCAGAGCATTACCAGTTTTACAGAGGGGCTCTGAGTGGATGTCACTGGGACTGAAAGTCTCCATCCAGGGAAATGCATCACTGCACCCCTCTGCACTCACTGGGGATGCAGGAGACAAAGGGATGCTCAGAGAATGCAGATCCCAGAATCCCAGAGCATTACCAGTTTTGCAGAGGGGCTCTGGGTGGTTGTCACTGGGACTGAAAGTCTCCATCCAGGGGTTTCAGCTGTCCCTGCTGGGTTTCTTCAGGGAGCAGCCTTGCTGTGTGTGCTAACCTCTGCTGTCTGAAAGCACCAGGGAAAATGTTCCTGAAGCTGCTGAATCCCATAATTTGCTGCCACGGGCAGCCAGGGAGGGGATGACCTGGACTGCATTTCCAATCCTGTTCACATCACTGGGTTTATTCAGGAATGGTGGCATAGAGCTGAATTTACACCAAACCCACCTGCCACCAAGCCTTTGCTGAGTTTATTCTTACAATAGAAGTGAACTTTACCATGAGGAAGCTTGGAGTGTGGTTTGTGTGGTGAAATATCTATGACATTCTCAAATTTGTTGCTTAAATGTAAAAAGTATTTTCTAGCAACCCCAAATTCATTTGAACTCAAGAATAATCCCTTGGCGATCCCAGTTTCAAATATATGCAGTGGTTCTAAAGTTCAATATTTTCCCTAGACAAAACAATAAACACTGAAGATATGAAATTTCCAGCTTTGAAAGAATTGTGGTGCCAGAATTGTCATTATGATGCAATTCAACAACTGAATTAGATTCCTGAATGCTGAGCTGATGGAAAAGAAGTGAAAAATAATAAATGGATTTACCTGCTCTTTTATACCTTTGGGTACAAGCAGCTAACAACAGTGAATTACATAAACAGAGCTGCAAAGTTTAGAGATATTCAGAGCCAGAAATTTATTGCCTTTAATCAGATGATCTCTGAAGAGCAATTACTTTGATACATATTATAAAAATGCTTTTCAGAGTAGGAAAAATGTCCAAGTGGACCTACATAGTTTCTCTGATTTCATCTACTAACATGAGTTATCAGTTTTCTTATCACTGTAGCCCCTCACACTGTCCACAAAGTGTCTTCTTTCTCCCATGTCTGACCATCAGTGATTCACAGATCTTAACAGACAGACAAATGGAGTGTTTTGGAAAAGGGTTTAGGAATAAAAAGGTTACTTCTCCATTTGTCCCTACAACAATTCTTAAACATGATACCATAGTTGACAGTTTAAAAAAAAGCAAACAACAAAAAAAACCCCATAAAATCCAATCTGCTCTTACCTCATAAGCATTTCGGCCAAACTCTTTGCATCTAGAAGAAAATAGAAGAAATGTCATCACAAATGAAAATATATTTGAGAGATGCATTTTTAGCAAGTGATTTGAGTCAGCCAGGTGTAAGACCACTGCTGTTTTTCAGATCAGTGGCAAGAATAAAAGAGTGCCTGAAAGTCCCTACTTTTGCTGAAATTGCATTTCTGCCCCAAACAGCCCAGTTTATTTCCTCTGTAGCACCAAAGGTGGTAAGAGAAATAAAAGTTACCATTGGGTTGACCACAAAAAAGCTACATAAACATATTAGAAATAGGAACAATTTAACAAATAATGGGAATCTCTGTTCCTTTGTGCCATGGGTAGCAAATGAACAGGTGAAGGAAGAAGAAAAGGCAAAAAAAATAGGAATTTTGATATCCATCTCTGGGCAAGAGCCAAAACCAGGCTGGATGAGCAGAGGCCAACATGTAATTTCCAAACCAAATGTAATTGCACGAGATCTGAGCAAGGGAGGGCTCCAAGGAGTCAATTTAGAATCACAGAATTCCTGAGGTTGGAAAAGACCTCCAAGAGTCTCAGCTGTGCCCAATGGCCACCTTGTCCCCAGCCCAGAGCTCTGAGTGCCACCTCCAGGTGACACCTGCAGGGATGGGCACTCCCAAGCTCCCTGGGCAGCCCCTGCCAAGGCCTGCCCCTGACAATTTCCCCCTTTCCATGGGGAAATTCCTCCTGATGTCCAGCCTGAACTTCCCCTGGCACAAACTTGCTTGGTTGCACTCAAACATGAATATTTTTCCACTAGCAATAATTCAAAACTACTGCTGGGTCTTCAGAGTATGGTCTACACATGAAACAGAGGATGGTTTATTCCCACATGGATCAGCCCTGCAAAATAAGACACTGCTGAAGGAAAAATATTCCTCCTGTTCTTGTCATTGCTGCTATTATTAGCAGAAAATCCTTTGGGGCTATAATTACTTCAATACTTATCATTTCAAAAGGCACAGCTTGGTTTTTCAGGTAGGCTTCTGTAAAACTTTATCAACATAATACACTAATTTCTGTGGTATCATCCAGCAAAAAACAGGCAGTTTTGCTTTGTTATCCTGCAGTCTGCTGCTAAACAAACACATTTAAAATGCTGATTCCCAAGTCCTTAAGTTGATCACAGGGCAACAAAACAGCCTTTTGTGCAACCAAGTGAAGCAAATCCGAGAAGAAAGCAATTCCAAGTTCTAAGCCTTCAAACAACTCCTATATGGAAGTTTACATCTCTTCTTTTATCTGCTTCCTGTAAATCTACCAGCACCTGCCAAGACATTTACTGAATTTGTCTTTGTGTTCTCCATCCCACCTTTTTTATTCCTCAATCACCTCTTGGGTCTCCAACACCTACAACAATTTCCTTGCTTGTGATCCTATTAAATATCCTGCCTTTAAAATTCTAAGGATGTAGGCAGAAACAAGCCACCATCTTAACACATCTCTATAGCTTGTGTTGAACTAATTTTTAAAAGGAATGGACAGAGGGTTCTCTTTATTCATTTAAAAAAACTCAGCAAAACCTCTTTTATCCACTTTTCTATATTGTATCTATCTGACACAGTGCCAGCTTGCCCTTCTTAAGTTTTATTCCTCACCTACCACTGGAGAATCTGGAATTCTGTGCTCCCTCTAGGTCTGTTTGCTCCACTCCCCCATTTTTAACCTTCCTCCATCCCTTTCCAGAACAAAGCATGGAAGATTCCTGGTGGAGGGAAGGATGGCTCATCTTGAGGTGCCTCATCTAAACCAAGCAGTGGTTTGGGTTTCATTTGGGCACTCAGAATTCTTATTTTTCACTTGGAATGAGATTGTCTTTGCCATTTACACTTGTAAGTGGTAGTGCCTAGTAGATGAAAATATCTTTGCCATCAGTCATAAAGCAAAAGCTCAACACTGCTGCTCCCAAAGGAGTTTTGTTAGTGACTTGAAAAACCCAGGAAGGGACAAATTCCTTCAGAATACAAAATAGCCGAACAAACCCAACACAATAATAATAATGTCACTGGTTGCAAGTAATGGGGGGGGTGGTTTCAGCATCTTTTATGATGCTCCTTGCTACTTTAGCAGCACCAGGATCATGAACACACTTTGCACACATTCTCCCTCTGGCACACATAATCAGGGTGGTTTAATATGCAAATATTGTTTTCATTCAGCCAGCAGCTTTTTGAAGCAGTTTCTGCATCCTTAAGTGAAGTCTGTGGGTATTTGTGCAAGGAATTCACAACCCAAGAAAAGCAGAAGGGACAAAGTTGAAAATTATTACAGTGTACTTCAGTTTGCTTTTCATAATTTTTTCATTGTGTTTAAATGCAAACAATCTCCCTCACATGTTCTCAGGTGCTGCCCAGATCATCACCCAGATGATTTCCATGCTGCACCTGGAAAAAACCTCACACCAATTCATGTATGTGGCACAGAAGTGCTCGTTAATACAGGGTGATTCTTGGTTAAAGAGATGCACAGGAGATTGTGCATCTTTGGTAAAAAATAACATGAGGCATCAGCAGGACCATGCAATGTGTCAAAAGCTGAATGAGGAAATACTGAAGGAAAAAAACTACATCACCTGAGTTTAAATTTGTTAATTATCCAAGCAGATTGTTGAAATGGTGAGCAGAACTGCTGGAGTTAATGATGGGCACGCAGGTTGGTATGGGGTGGGACAAAAACAGAGGTGGCAGGAATAAAAAGGGCTCCTCTGTATCCACCAAACAAAAATCCAGAAGCCTAAAAGTAACTGAATATCACAGAATCATGGAATGGTTTTGGATGGAAGGCACCTTAAAGATCATCCAGTGCCAGCCCTGCCATAGCAGGGACACCTCCCACTGTCCCAGGCTGCTCCAAGCCCCAATGTCCAACCTGGCCTTGGGCACTGCCAGGGATCCAGGGGCAGCCACAGCTGCTCTGGGCACAGGGAAGGATTTTTTCTCAACATCCCACCTCAACTTGTCATTTTTCATTCTGAAGCCATTCCCTGGTTCCTGTGCCTCCATCCCTTGGCAATTGTCTCTCTCCAGGTTTCCTGCAGCTCCTTCAGGCCCTGCAAGGCCACCCTGAGCTCAGCCCAAAGCTTCTCCTGTCCAGGCTGAACAATCCCAGCTCTGCCAGCCTTTCCTCCCAGCACAGCTGCTCCATCCCTCTGCTCATCCTGCTGCCTCCTCTGGGCTCTCTCCAGCAGCTCCACGTCCTCCCTGTGCTGGGACCCCACTACAACAGCACCATGTCTCCAAAACATCAGCTCCAGGAGAAATGTTATTGTCACAAACCAATGACCAGAGGTCATTGTGCTTTTAATGTACTTTTCCTGCAGTACCCTTTTGATCAGAAAATTGATAATACTTTCTAAAATAAGCCAGAATCCTTGGCTGTGCTCTATCACCTCCCAGTTTTCAGGTGGTAAAAGCAGGGCTTGGGATGACAGAGGGAAGAGGATGATCTCTGCTCCAGCCAAGAATCTCTTCAGTGAAAAAGCCCCAGCCATCATTTTCCTGTGCTGGGGCAGCCACCTTTAAAATTCTTAACACACTTGGGTTTTCCCCCTGGGAAATCAGGGACAGTGATAGAGTTTTAAATTGCATCCTGCCACTCCTGAACTATCACGCTGCACTGATCCTTTCTGCTTGTGTTAAGCCAAATTGGATTTAAAAACAAAGGGAAAACCATTACAGGAGTAGCAGAGCTGGGTCAATAGCCAGGAGAAGGAGCATTAAATCATCAGGTTTCTCTTTGAGAATATCTGCTGAACTCCTGGATGGCTGCATGAACTCCAGCAGCCAAGTGACCTTTTTTTTTTTTTTTTTTGTGACCTGGCTGGTGGAACTACTAAACTGTGCCAAAATCAGGACTTTGCTGAGAATTCTGCTTTCTTTATAAAGGAGGAAGAAAAATGTTTAACTGATCCCTACATCCAGACAAGTGGTAAAAGGATCAAGAATGAAGAGGCTGCTGATCTTCAACAGAAATGGGAACTCAAACCCATTGTCCATGAGCAGGGATACAAATGTTTGCATGCAGAGCACACTGCAAATAAACCTTCAATTCCCACTCCTCTTTTTCAAACAGGATCAAGAAAACCACATCTGCAGCCACAAAAGCAAAAGTTAACTTGCACAAAATATTTTAGAAGGTCTCACTGTGGAGATTATTTTTCTGATGTAGACTAGAGGAAATCCTAATTTAAGAAAAAATAATACCTCAAAGAAATCTCACCAGGTCATATAAACCAAGTGATAATGTGGTATTTCCCTTTCAAAAATTATATGAAAGTTAAACACAACAATTACTAGAGCAAACCATTTGTTTTTCAGTTAGGACATCAGAAAAAACTCCCACACATTTGTTTGAGAGAACTTAGTAAGGAGTGCACAGGAACAGCAGTTCCTTATTGTCAGGAAAAGTTTTAGAACATGAAGTAACTTCCAGAAGAGCAGAAAATGTCCAACATGGGATCAGTCTTCAAAAAGAATGAGCAAAAAAAAATCTGAATTACTAAAGTCCTATCAGTCTAATCTTGGCAATGCACAAAATAATAATAATAAAAAATTGAAGCTTAATGAAATGAATTAAAAGGATAATTGAGGCCAATCAATACAGACTTGTGGTCAAGCAGCCATGTCAAACAAAGTGGATTTTTAAAATGAGATTAAAATTTGCTGAGAATTAATGACACTGAAAAAAAAACCTCTCATGGTGATATGACTAAGTAGCAGGAAAAGATCATATTTATATTTCTCTAAAACAAAGTTTTGGTAACCTAAAGTACTTTAACAGAAAGTAGCATGATGAGAAAATTAACACAGCAGCAATTTTACATGGATTTCAACATATTCAGACCACAATTTTAAGCAGAGAATAATTATTCAGTATTTTTTGTCCAAAATAATTATCAGTGGTATGGAGTAAATAATATCTGATAAAAGTTTAAAAATGACACAAGAATTTGGTAGCTAAAATACAAGGAAAATGCAGATCACTAAGAAAATATTCTGGATCATAAAGTCATACATGAAGAACACAAACCAGGGCTGTATATTAGGGAATATTTTCCTGTTGTAGAGAAATCAGATGGCTAATCATCTCAATGGATAAAATGTTAAGATGTAAATGATGAAAAAACTACAGAGGAAAATTAAAATACATTGATCTGTTTCATTTACCAATTAAAACATTAAGAAATGACTTGGTTACCACCATGTGGAAAGAACATCCTTGGAGACTGAAAATGATACAAAAAAGAACTTCTGTACTGCAGAGAAGTAAAACAGGACCAGATGGGATGTCGAGCTGTAGTGTGACAAATTCAGCTAAGTGAGACACAACTTCTACAGAAATGATAGTTAAATACTGATTTCTTTTATCAAAAGTACTGATGAAATCTTTTCCACTGCCTGTGTTTAAGTGGAGCTCCGATATTTTTCTAAATTCCTCATTTCTGAGAGGAAATAGTGCAGGCACATTTTATGTTATGCAAAAGCCACCCTGGTCAGTGATCATCAGCCTTCCTCAAGGGACTGGAACTCAAGATCCTATGAATACTTGTAAATTAACCATGAAAAAATAATGTGCACAGACATCACTTTCTAGAGCCAAAGGGCTTGAGATATCCTGCTCAATACTGGATGGAATTCCACAATATTTCTAAGATAAGGTAAAAATTATTTTTCTTTAATTTTTTTAAATTAAAAAAAAACAAAAACAAAACAAACCCAACAAAAACAAACTGGGAAAGTAAATGGCTTGTAAGGTTTTGAAGAAAAAGTGATTATACAAGCTAAAGCATCCAGATGTCCTGATTTCCAGGGCTGTGTATGAACCATAAGGTTGGCTGTCCTCCTTTATATATGAATTTGCCCACGCCCTCTGTCTTTTTCTTTTTAAACTCCAAAATATTGTTACAAAGTACAAAATTAGACCCAAAAGAGAGATAAATAGGAAGGTCAGAAGGAAAACATAGGGCTGGCCCTGGTTTTAATAGATTCATTTAATAATTTTAACCAAGCCATGTTTTGGTTAAAATTCAAATAACTAATCAATTTGGTGGCTCCTGGAAGACATTAGGTTTAGTTTTTTGCAGATGATAAATTGTTTTACTATTAATTCAGGTTTGGATTTGAAAGGGCTTTTTTTTCCCCAAATACCTTCAGGGAATACCTTCCCAAAATACCTTTTGCCAGTGCAAAAGCTATATGGCAGCAGTGTCAGACTGCAAGGGTGATAAAATTGGCTGTGGTTCAGCCAGGAGTTTTTGCTAGAAAAATGATAAAGCTGAATGAATTCTCAGATCTAAATCTTATTCACATAACAAACAACAGAATTTGAATAAGGATTAGAGGGAAATACAGATCAGTGACAATGAAAGGTCAGTGAACAATGAAGAGCTAAGTTCTATTATAAAAAAAATCATGGGGAAAATGTGGTAACAAATCTGAGAAAATCTGAGAAAATCTGGCTCTGTGCTCTATCCTAATAATATCAGGCTACTTTTATTTTGTAATTTGGAAATCATGGTTAGCATCTGCTGGAAAACTGAGTTTCCCTCATCTTCACAATATCTGATTTCATCCTTCAAAAAAAAAATCCACTTTTAGGTCATCGAGGGAAGCAAACAAACAACAAAAAAAGGAAAGCAAACCAATGTGAAATATTTTCCTTTCCCCCATGCAAAATAATAACAAGATATATTAATCTTTTTCTTTTTTTAGACATTTATGACCAAGTGAAAGAGAAGGAATTTCTACAGAAAACACACATACACTGCTCTGTATTGCAGGGAAATGATTCCAACTGGGGATTGCACACTTGGGTCACGTGCATCCCCACTCCTATTTTCATCTTCAGGCAGAGAGAGGTTCCACAGACACCACCTTACCTCTCAGCCTCTTCAGCCTCTGCTCCCTCCTCCTCCTCCTCACGATCAGCAGCATCACAAAGAGCAGCAAGACCCCAACCAAGATACAGGAGATGGTCACCAGCATCTTTAGCCCTTCGTTGGTTCCCAGCCCTTCCTCACTTTGCACAACCGACTTGATGAGAGGAGGGATTGTACCTGGAAACAGGGTCATGGCATTAGAGGGATATTCACGAGGGCAAAAGATGCACTTCTCAGGGAATGAGGCACACTGTTGCTTCAGCTGCAGCCAGAACACTCAGCAGGATTTTTCTGTTTGGGGTGGAGGCTACATTTGTGTGTCTAATGGCCATGAGCACATAACCAGGTTCCTGGTAATGAGGGACTGACTGCAGAGATGGAGATTATCAGAAATCCAGAAGAATTGCATTCATTGATATAGGAAAACCATGTCTGATATGTAGTCAAATACTATGATTAATTTTGAGTCCTGTTAAATTATTAAAAAGCTGTAAGAGACCTCAGAATTCCTCCCTATGTCTATAATTCCTTAATATGGGGAAATAGCATCCTGTGACATTTCTGCTGGGCTTTTCTGTGCAAGGAACTCATTTGACAAAGCTCATTTTGTGCCACATACATCAGATTAATCCTTTGCACAGAAACATTCTTCTATCAATTCTGAGGGTGCAGCAGTGATAGAGATCTGAAATTCAGACAGCCAACCTGATACTAATCTGCTAAAGACTGTCTGACATTATACTCATCAGTAAAACAGGAGAGTAATGCTGGATAGAAACAATCAAATTTTGAGAGGGAAACGAGGGAAATGAATCTACCAACTACTGGCAGGCAGCTCACTTTTTCATTCTGGGACATATTTGCATTTTGAATATACCTGGCTTCCTGGTGATATATAATACTTGAACTTTTCAATTCTTTTCTTCTTTACCTCTAAGGGACGTGAGAAGAATGCAGCACTTTCTGTGGAAGGCTGTTTAGTCATGGAAGACTTCTCACTCATTTCCTGATTACTATTAAACTGCTGAATGCAACCACAAATGAGGCTATAAAATGCAGATTTGCTTGAAATGCGTAGAAATACGTAAGTATTGTGAACTGTGATGACTTTGGATGGAAGCTATTAAATTTTAACCAGCTACTGAAACATAAAAGTGGCTACTTACTTGCTAAAAGGAAAGGAGGGTGAGAGAGAAAAACAGGCACATCCTTTTTTACATTTTAATTGCTGCATTAAGTGATATAGTTATATCTCATTATGTGCCATACAGTATCTGAATAAAAACTGAGATCTGATGCAGTACAGTGTGAGTGCCATAACCACAGCGAAAATGTAGAATCCTAAGTCCTGTTTTTTTCACAAGAGCTATTTCAGCTGCATATAAAGAGAAGAGCAACTCCCTAAAGGGACAAAGATAAAAAGAAAAGCTACAACAATCCAAACCTATATTAGGTACTTTGGAAAATTTGTTTTCTTACAATTGCATTTGGAATATTTTTCTAATGTTCCATTGCAGTTCTTCCCCATAATTTTCTTTTTTTCTTTTTTTTTTTTTTTTTCCTAATTTTCTATTTCTTGAACACACAGCAGGATATTTTCATCTTGCCCTGAGATGCACTACTCTAAAGGAAAATAAAATTATTGGATGAAGAAATGAAAAGAATTTCAAGCTCCTGAAGGTAATACTAATAACTGTCTCTAAATGCTCCTAAACCCTCCTGGATACTAAAGGGCCAAAATTTTCTCTAGATTACAGTCACAGAGACCATTAGGTTCAAGATTGTCTAAAATTATGTCTTGCTTTCCTTAACACTTAGATGAAAATCAAATGATGAGTGGCCTTTATTTCATTTAAACCTGAAGTGTTTAGATAGGTGATTATCATTATCCATACCTCTTTCTAGGCAAATATAAACCTCATAACATTATAAACAGGCAGTTGGAGCTTAATTAAAAAAAAAAAAAATCACACTGCACGTTTTCACATCACCCACTTGTTGCTTTTCAGAAACTGCCTTAGAAATTACCAAAAATTAATCCTGCTATCCATTGAGAAAACACCATTTCAACATTTGCTGCCATTCTAGGTGCTGGCTGGGAGCTGAATACTCAAAAGCTTTTTCCAGGACTACGTCCCAGACAAACGGGGAGGGTTTGTTTTGTTTTCCAGGTCGGTTCACCATCACCCTTTGTTAGCCTGATTGGTGCCTCACAGAAATTGTAATCTGAATGTCCCTGATGCCCTTTTTCCCCTTGGCTGCAGCATCTCCCACTGCACCCTGTGAATTCAGGAGTTCTCCTGTGTCCTTCACGGCAGGGAGTGCCTGGGTGGGTCAGAATCAATTAGCAGAGTTTAGAGCTGATCCGATTTAATGCCAAGGCTACCGAGTGGCTGATCCCCGAGCCGGGAAAGCTCCTTTGCAGCTCTCCACAACTGCAGCTGAACAGGGCTAAAAATATCTCTGTGGATCGTGTGCTCCTGAAAAAAAAACAACAAAAAACCAAGGGGCAGGGAGGTCAGCAAACCTGTAAGCTGGAAATCGTTACTGAAATGCCCAGGAACAGAGAGCAAAGAGCTGCACGTAGGTTTGTCATTAACCCTCTGACCTAATTCAGCACGGGGAGATTGGAGGGGAAGGATGCTGAGCCATGATATTCCTCAGGAGCTCTCCCACACACAGCAAAGTGACCCAAAACCACGTAACTCTGGGATTTCTGCAAACTTTACAAAGGCTTTATCTTAAGGCTGCTAAAGCTTCTAAGCTTGTTCTCAGCATTTGGCATCCCAGAACTTTCATACACTGTATTACCTAATCTTCAAAGTGCTGCTCTTGTATCTGCTTTATCAGAAGGGCAGCTGTCACCCCTGGAAGCTGGAAGGGGAAAATCCCACATCACAGGGGGAATCAAAGGTAGAGGCAAGGACAGCACTCAAAAGTGGACCTGGCCAAGGAGTTTCCACTGGCATGTTTTCTGCAAACAAAAAATTCCTTGTCTATGGAAGCAAAAATTTCTGCATCAAATACTGGTCAGAATGATAATAATGCTAATGATAATCTTCCTCAGTTTATAGTTTCAATTCTGAGTCAAACACAGCAAATCTAGAAAATCTGAAAACTAGATTTTGCTTTTCCATCCATGTTTTCCTCTCATAACCTCAGGGTTAGTGTTTGAGCTTGCAGTCCTGGCAAAGCACACTTCACAAACAAAACCAGCAATATCACAAATGGGAAAATTTTCTAGCTGATCAAAAGCAGTGGCCCAGGAAATGTAATGCTGCAAGTATTTTTTACTGTTTCATTTTATCCCTTTTAAAAATGCTGTACAGCAACATAAAATATCAAAGGGTGTGCGGGTCACAATGTGTGACACCAGGGTAAGTATCATCACCCAATCAAAGAGCAGAGCCTGACAACATTTCAGATCAGATCATTGTAAGAATAGTTTTGATTTGAGTGCTACAAGTGGAAATTTAAGGCTCTGGACCTGCATTTTGATATAAATTCATTTTAAGGTGTGGCTTAAGACTGTTTGTCCCAATCAAACGAATGTGATGATAACAGAACAACTGCAAGTTGGATGCTGCCTGTGGAAAGACATTGGAAAACAAAATGAAAATGGGATAGGCTAAGTAAAATGACAAGAAATTAACTGATAATACTTGAAAGAGTTATTATTGACAACAGCTACATTTCTCAGTAAAACAAGTCTTTCATCTGCCTGGAAAGATCTGGAACATTTGTGTAGTAACTGCTTAGATCTTGGTTTCCTGTGGACCTCTGGAGTGCTGAGGCAAGATCTTTCTCCTAATTTCCCAGACTCTCTGAAATAATATGAGGACTTGTTTGGCAGCTTACCAAAAATGATATTTTTCCAAAGGGTGAGGGCATGTGTGATTAATTATCTGTAAGAACTGCTGAGTACCCAGCACAAAGGCTGGTATAGCAGTAGAGAATGTGTCAGGTGCTGAGGTTTAAACCTTGCCTGAGCCACATCCCACATTTCTGCCTGGGAATGACCCCTGAGCTGTACATGAGTGGTGATGTTCCTGTGGAGGCGTGTTACCAACACAGAGTCACAAACAATTACCAATTTGGTGCTGTCACAACCATCAGCTCTTGTTTGAACTTGCTCACACCAGTGCTGTAGCTTAATTTAACACTACAGATGTTGCCAAGTGGTTGCACAACGCAGCACAACATCCCTGGCAACACAGCAAGGCTTTACACTGGATGTCTCCAGAAAAGCTCTGGCAATTCCCACTGGAGCAATTCGAGAGCTGCCATCTGGAGCCATCTGTGCTGCCTTTTTGCCAGGAACACAGCCTTTCCCCACTGGGAGCACACAGGTGCCACCATCCTTCTCAATCAGCCTGGCATGTCCTGAGCTGCAGGGAGTGACAAACTGGCACGTTTTTGCTCCTGCCCTCGTGTCCTGGGTTTTGCAGGGTGGGCTGTAACTCCTGGCAGAAGGGCGGGATCCAACAACTCCCTCATGGTCTGTTCCCTGCTGCTGGGCATGACAGATCCATCTGTCATGGACATTAGTTTCACTGTCCCCTGTCTGTAAACAGGGATGATTGCCTTGCCATCTCTCTGCCCTTGGAGGATGTTATCCAGAGGCTTTTCCAGAGGACAACCTGCTTGGCTGCTCCAATGTGCCCCATAATGGGTTTTGGGCTGTGTCACAGGGAATAGCAATGAGGCCAGACACTCCTGTGAATGGCTGCAGGAACAAATTCCATGGAAGACTAAAATTTCATGGAAAAGATGCATGAAATACTAGGAAAAGCCCTTATAACCACTGGAACTAATGACTTTTAATGTCCTATGATTATGTGTCTTATGGCTGATTGACTCCGGAGTTTTTCCAAAGTGAGGACAAATAAACAATTCCTCTTTTCTGCCTGGCAGCCTACTGTCAGGAAATCAGGAGCTGTTTTACATCTTTGAGACTTTAATCTCTCTGACAGCATGGCTGGCAGATTCAAAATGGGGTTTATGAGGAGAAAAAACAGAAGATGAGCAAAAAGAAAAAAAAAATCCCACATAAGAAACTCAAATAAAACAGTATCTGAGGCGTAAATGAAAGGAAATACTTACTGCCATCATAATTGAGCGTGGCAAATTTGGCTTGTTTCTCTGCACAGCCAGCACTGTTGCACACTCTCATTTGCAGCTCGTACCAGGTGGCCTCCTGGAGGTCATAGAGGATGTAGGACTTGGACAGGGATGTCCTTTGGGCTGTTGTCCACACCGTGGTCCCAAAGGGCCGGTACTCCAGGGTGAAGGAGGTGATGGGGCAGCCGCCGTCGTTCCAGCCGATCAGGTTCAGCCTCACCCGCGTGGTGTTGATGCTGGCAAACAGCTCTTGCTCCTTGGAAAACTGTGGCTCTAGAGGCAGTGGGGTATTCCAGAGAAAATGGTTAAATATTGCAGATAGAACCTCTCAAAATGTAAAATGTAGAGAATGATTTCTAGGGCAGTCTTGAGTCTAGCCTTAAACTCAGTATCTATATATTCAACTTCCCCCCACTCCTTCTTAAATGTTTTTTCCCACTTTGTGCCAGATATTCAAATGAATATTTGGAAAAAAATATCCAAACATCCATTCAAAAAAATTTGGTTTGTTTTGCCTTGCAGAACTTAATGCAAACTTTTCCTTTATTTTTGACACTTATCCAGTTCAGAGGCTGCTGCTTGCACACTCCTGCAATACTGGCTTGGAGCAGAAATCAGACATAGGCTCTATTTCCTTTATACATAAATATACTCCCTTGTCTTCCTTCAACATCCAGACAAATAACCCCCTGAATTTTTATAAGAAGAGAAGAGACAATTTCCCCCTGGCAATGAAATAGCTGGAATTGCTACAGTCTGTGACAGTGGAGACACCCTCTTACCAAATATCTGCCAACCCATCTTAGAAAAAAAAATAAATTTATTAGAGAAAAAAGAACAGAACATCAGCCTGTGTGGGCTTCAAGTCCCACAGCCACGGGACAAAGCTGTCAACGCTTCCAAACCCAGTAAAATTAAAACATCCAAGACTGTTTTCCAATCAAACCAAGACCCAGAGCAGAAGGCAGGAGGCTCAGGAGGGGGAAGGAGCTGTGACCAAAGCACCTTTGCCGAGGGTCTTGGCCTCGATGATCTCGCTGATGCGCCCCGGCCCCACGCCGTTCTGGGCAGTCAGGGTGAACTTGTACCAGGTGCCACATTTCAGGGTTTCCAGCCTGTAGGATCTCTCACTGGGGCTGATGGGGAAACTGCCCCACTGCTCGCTGTTATCCTCTGAGTACTGCAGAATGTAGCCTGGAGGGAAAGAGAGGATGGCAGCGGTGTCGCAAATCCTTCCGGCAACCCAAGGAGGCGTTTTAAAGGTCTAATAAAACTGGGAAAAAAATCCCATGTGCAGGGAAACATTCCCCTGGATGAAACATACCAGGTAATGCATTTTGCCCACCCTGACAACAGCTTAAACACAATTTTTTATGGTGGCTTCAAGGGGAGAAGAAAAAGATGGATATTTCTAAGGACCCTTCAATCAGCAACAACCAGATGATGAACCTGGACCTTCCAAAGTGAGTGGTTAGAGATTACAGATCTGGAAAATCAGATAGAGCAACTGTCATAACAGCTGAGGAGAAAGTGATTAAGTGTGTGAATAAACCACCAAAAAGACAAACTGCAATTTACTGAAAGCTAGTATCACCATGATACTGCACATTAAGAGATGACAGCAATACAGACTGGGTTGTTTTCCTTTTTTTATTATTTATTTTTAATTTTTTGGTATTTTTGAAGACACTCCTAATTGTATACTAGTCCTATCAACATATGATACTTCAGTAAAAAGCAGCAATTAACGTGAATTACATTACCTCGGATAGAACTGCCACCATTGTCTCCAGGTATCCAGGAAAGAGTGATAGAGGAAGATGTGGTTTTGGATACAGTGAGTCTTGGCTGGTCTGGTGGAACTAGATGGGAAATAGTTAAAAATAGAAAATGCAATCAAATGGTTTGACACGATCTTAATCACTTCTAACAGTCATTTATCAAATAGCTGTTTTGAGTTGCAAAAAATGCAAATTATTTCTGTCAAAGTGTCTGTTTAGCTGACATCCTTGGTTAAGATGAGAACAGACAAGCTCTCATTTTTTAAAAAATATAACTTTATGCACAATTTTGTCTTTCAATTCTTAACCTTTGTTTTTCTCTGAATTTTTTTGCATCTATCCCGATAGACCTCAATGGCACATGAGCTACCCAGCCTTTTATTTTCATTGTTTTTGATATCTGTTTTGGGGAGAAGATAGAATTTTAGTGGCAGCAAACACGTGCTGTTGCAAATGGTGCCCCACTCATTCCTGTGCTTGCAGGCTATTATGGCAAAAATGAAAAAAAGGTGGAAATCAAGGGCTCCTGCCAGTGCAAATGTGAGATTTAATTAGGTACCATAGATAGATTTGTGACTAGAGGCAGATACAGTCCTCTTCCAAACCACTGAGGCTTTTGGTATAAAGAATTCCCAACCCTGTCAGCAAAGACAGGAAACACTTCTCTTCTGCTGCTCCCCATAAACATTATGGGGCCTGGAAGATCAAGGTTCCAAGAACCAGGAATAACCCAGAGATTTCAACTCTCATCCACTTCCTATTTCCCAGCTTCCTTTGGAAGAAAATCATGGAATGGTTTGGGTTGGAAAAGATCTTAAAGATCATCTCATTCCAACCCACTGCCATGGGCAGGGCCAACTTCCACTAGACCAGATTGCTCTACATCCCATCCAGCCTGGCCTTGGACACTTCCAGGGATCCAGGAGCATCCACAGCTTCTCTGGGCACCCTGTGCCAGGCCCTCACCACCCTCACTGGAGGAATTTCTTCTGGCATTGAAGGGCAGAGAAGGAACCATGTCACATCCCAACAAGTTGCAATGGATTGGGCAAGCTGGGACTTGGAATTGACACAGGGAGCTGGGTCTGCAGATGGACTGGCAATGTTCTACTGTCAGAAAAGTAGCCAAATTCAGATTTGTTGCCTCAAGAATAAGGAGTGAGATAGGGACAGTGTCCATGTTTGGAAAGGATCAAGAAACAGTGGAAAAGATGAGATGGAAATCTGGAGAGAAGAGACAACGGGATGGCCACAGCTCCTCTGGCATTGGCAACAGGAGGGTGGTGGTGTCAGTGACTTGTGCTGGCAGGAGCTGCCCTTGTCTGGACACAGTTCCATGACCAGGCAGGACAGAGGTCCAAAATGCTCTGCTGTGTCCAGCATTCTGCTGCCAGAAAACATTGCCTGCTTTGCCTATGCTTGAGGGGCAGCTCTTCCTGCAGAGTGAAACTCCAGGGAAAGCTCCCCACTGCAGTTCACATTGGAGTCATCAGATTGCAGAATAATGGGTTCTGATATAAGGCAGAGTCTGCTGGTTTCTAGCTGTGCATTAGTTCAAAGAGAAGTTGATTTTTTTTTTGCCCTCACAGGGCCAAACAGGGCTGAAGGAAACAAAAGAGACAGTTTATACTCTAAAGGAAAATTCCCTTTGTGAGATGGATTTGTTCTGTTATTCTGAGTGACTTGGCTGATTCCATGGGGAGAGACTGCACACACTACACAGGGAAAGATTTATTGTAAAACCTTTCATCACAGCTTCACCCTATCTGCAAAAAAATGGTGGTCCCACATATTAAAAGCCACTCTTTGTCTATCCCTTAGGGAAGTAATATTGATTTGCTTTTAGTTGCTGCAGTTCAATAACAGCAAATATACACAATTACAGAAGTACTTAGTGATATATAAATATTAGGTTTCCATTTGATGGTATTTTCTCTCCCTACTTCCTGTTGTGGTCATGCTTCAAACATTGCAAAAGAGCATCTTTAGTTTCTGTTGGATTGTAGGGAAGCTGATATATGCCAATATCTGCCATGATTTTTGTTCCAAGGCTTAGTGGAATGGTTTCTGCAGGGAGAGAGGGGGACTGCAGTGGAAACAACCTCTTTCCGTGCTCTAATGTGTTTGCACTTGAAGTTTAAATTCTACATTCAGGAGAGTGATGGTCCACTCTGGTACAAAAATTTGCAGTCAATTGAAGCATTTATTGGTTCTGCTTTAGTGCAAGTGAGCAAGGAAATCTGCACAGGGAATTCTTGCTATGTGAATACACAGGCTCTGCTTCACTTTACTCTTAGTTTACATTCTTATATTGTCCCTGCTTTTGCTCACATCAACACCATTCTGGATGCACCTTGTCCTTTTCAACGTGAGTATAAAATGTAGCTGGAGAAATGCATTAACTGAAGGGGTACTGATGTTTCATTTCCAATGATTCCTCATCTTCACCTCATAATAAAATTCTGTGCCTGCATAATGAAGTTTTTGTGCAAGGTCTCAGTGTGGAGGCAAATTTCTGCTGATAGCTTTTCAGGAGCTAAATTGAAGGCCTTCACATCTTTCTGAATTTTGTAATATTAAAATGATACACGTGGTATTTGTAAGGAGAAGCTGATACTTTCTGTGTAAAGAACTAGAAGATAACTCCACGCAAACACATGTTTGTCAAATTTTAAAAACTCAGAGACTTAAGGGAATGTGTGAGTTGTTTTACCAAAAGCACCATTTTTTAGTTCATAAAATGCCCATGGCTGAGTCAGAATGACTTATGTATTAATTTGGAAGAATCAGACTTGCACTAATACACATAAATACTAATATTTTGCATTTCAAACAGACACACCTCTTCACTACCCATCACACTTTAAAGCCATGGCAAGGATTCCAAGGTAGATCCAACAGCCTTACCTTGTACCTGCAAATTCAGAATGATTTCATCTGATCCCCAGTTGTTGCTGGCCACACAGCTGTAGTACCCAGAATCTTCTGCTTTCACAGTCCTGATGACAAAGCTGCCATTGCTGAAGATGCTCCTTCGCCCATCAATCATCACTAGGCTGGGTGTCCCGTTACTGCCTCACAGGAAACAAAGTGCATACATTAAAGAAGTTACAATCAAAATTACTCACAAGTGGATATTTCTTTTGAAGCAGCTAAGAATGGAAAGAGAGGAGAAGGTCTGGGGTGAGGTTTGTCCCTTCAATAAGGCAGCCAAGGAGTATTTTCTGTTGGGAAACACCTATTATTTGCTTAAAAATGCACTTTTTCTAGACTCAGTCTGAGTGACAACAGAAATTCACTCATTCCTTAACTTGTTATTTCATAAAGATGCTGAAGCAAGGGTATAGGCACTTCCTGGCTATGAAGTTCATCCTTATGAAATCATAGGTATTTATATCAGTGCACAAGATGATTTCATAGCACTGCAGTTTCCCTGCTTACACAGTGCTTGGATGAAAATCATTGTCCATGTGTGTTTCCAAGTGGTCAGACTGTGAAACTAAAGCTGAAAACAGAATAATGGAAAATTAAATACGTGCAAGACATTTACTGCCCGCCTCAGCACAGATCACTGAATCAGGCACTTTGCTCTCCCAGAATAAAACCTTCCTGTCTGCCTGAGCATAAAACAAAAACACTCCTAAATTTTACATTCTGAATGTTAACCTTTAGCCCTTCTTCATTATCTTTTCTCCCTTTGATGCCCTGTAATGACCACAGCCAATTAGTTGAAGGAATTTCTAAACTCCTCATGTACTGTGACCATCACCACGAACAATCTCTCTCCTCCCTGCCAACAATCCAGGGCTTCCCTCCCCACAACCCTCAGGATTTTAAGGAAATGGGCTTGATGTGAGTTGTACATTTAGTTGCTGGTTACCTATCCTTCATCCATTTGACTGTTGGGGCTGGGTCTCCCACAGCTTTGCAAGGGAGGACGATGTCCTTCATCCAGGGGGTTGTCACCGTCCCGCTGAACGTCAGGATCCTGGCAGGAGCTGGGAGGGAGAGAGCGAGAGAGGCTGAAGTGAGTGAGGTGTCCCTTCACACAGCCCTTGGAAGGGAAATAGAGACACCCACAATTACAGGGGGAAAACCAAACCAATCTAAAAATGGTGTTTTTAGGGTATAAATTCCTTTTAACTGGTAATATTAGCTGTTTATTCAAGCAAAATATCAGTTTCAGTAGCTGGAAGACAACTAAAAGAGGGATGAGGCACAGGATTCGAAGAGTCTTTGTAGAGAAAAAGAGCATAACCAGTTATTTATCATCTTTACTGACTTTTATATATTTTGGAGTAGAAATTATGGATGAAAATTATGTCCAAGGGATGCTTCTCTTGACACTTCCAGCAAGAATTGTTCACAGTAGACAGGTGTCTCATAAAAACTGAATTATTGATACATCCCTTCTACAACAGTTTTGACATTAAGCAAAATAAACCTTCATGTATATTAGTACATTGTAGAGTCTCTCTGGAATCCACAAAGGTGAACAAACTAAAAACAGTTTTCATCAGCTCTCAGATCACCTAAATATATATTAAAAAAATATCACTCAGGTATTTTCATTTTGTAGGTTGTGTTAGAATTTCATTTTTTATTCCTCAAGAATGACCCTTGACAGAAATAGACTCTCTGTTGGCCTCTAAATATACATTTTAAAGGCACATATTGAATACAAATAGACAAAATACTGTATTTTTAGTCCTGATCTACTTCAGTCGTGCACACCGATCAGAATTTATACTTAATAATCCATTTTGCACCAATTAGGAAAACATGAAAAAGAGACTTGGCATCAAATATAACTGGGACAGTTAATCTGGAAAAAGATTCATGCATAAAAGAACAGGCCTTGAAAAATTAAGCAAAATTACTTGAGTAGGCTGCAATGGGACTTGAGATATTCACAAAAAGAAAAGATTTCATAGATTACACAATCAGTTTGGACTGTGTTGCCTATGTTCTCTTCAAGCACTGCTGAAGGCCAAGCTTCTCAAGAGATTTTTTTTCCCCCCTCTGGTCAAAATTTTAATTCAAACACAAGTTGAAGATTCAGGTAACAGAAAAAGTGAAGGTTGGGTAATGGGACAGCTCTACTTTCCTAACATCCAAGAATTAACATGTCCTGTCCTGGCTAAACAGCAGCTGGAGATCCTTGGCTGCCTCCTTCCAGAGCTCTGAGGTTTAAGCCTGCCAGGACAGAGCCATGGTTTGTGCTGCCCTGGGAAGGTTGGATCAAGGTGATGCAGAGACACTGGGCAGGCAGAAGCTCTCATGGATCAGGCTGGTTTTCCACCTGGGCACTCCTAAGAGAACATTTTTTAGCAAAGACTTACACAGGGTTGTATTCCCACAAGCCATCTGTGTTGGGTTTGTTTGGCCAGGTTCTGGTGGTGGGGATGTTACAGCTTGCCAGAAGAAGCTTCCCCCATGTCCAGCAGATGTGATGGACAGCTTGTAACCCCTATTCCCACCTTCCTGTGCTGCTGGGAGCAGGAGGTAGAGCTGGGAAGGAGGGAAGGGTGTGGACAAAGTGTTCTTAAGATTTATTTTTCTTCTCATTATCATGCTCTGACTTTTTTGGTAATAAATTCAGTTAATATCTCTAACTCAAGTCTGTTTTGTCCATGACAGCACTTTGTGAGTGGCCTCTCTCTCTCTGTCCTCATCTCAACTCATGAACCTTTGTTATATTTTCCCTCCCCTGTCCAGCTGCAGAGGGGAGTGACAGAGAAGCTCTGGTGGGTGTCTGGCACCCAGCCTGGGTCAACCCACCACACCATGGGCTAATTAACCAAAGTAACTCAAACAGAAGAGTTCTCAGAGCACCCAGAGACACAGAGTGAACTGCTGACTCTGCTGAAGTTGGTGTTAGAAGTCACATTTGTCTTCAGAGGTGCCAGGTTTTGCTGCAGGAGGTGCCTCGTGGCTCTCATGCCATCTTTGAAAAGCAGCAGGAGATGCTGTCAGCTCTACCCACAAAACATCTCTGAACATCTGGACTCCTCAGATTATTGTCCTGTACAAAATCCCCTTTGCAATATGAAGTCTGAAAACTCATTTAGAATTGAGTATTAATCATTTTCTCCGTGGCCTTCCCACATTTCATTGTTTCTGGAAATATCCAGCAACTCCCAACTGCTGCCAGTTCCTGTAGGACAAAATGTGGAATACAGGAATCCTGCTGAAGCCTTCAGCATGGCATGGCACCACTGCTAGCAAACATTCTGTGTTATCCCTTTGTTTTTAATTGTCATTTCAATGTGGATTCTCCCTTAAGAATTCATAGGCTGGACATCAGATGCTGAAAGTGCAACATTTATGTTGTAGCTCCTGGTTTTCAATATCCTGTATCTCTCATTTTACTGAGATGTGTGGAAGTAACATAAATCTCACAGGAGCCTAAGACACTGGTAAGATGATAGACCATGATTCAGAAAATTATCAGAAAAGCACAGTGAACTATTTTTGTGAAAGTATCCACAGCTTTCTATGGATTTTCTTATTCCTTCCATGTACTGAGTGCTTTTAAAAGAAATGGTAAAACAGCAGGAAATGTTTCAAGCCCAATTTTCTTTATAGCTGAACTTCAAATGATGTCCTGAGACTGCTAAAAGGTGCACAAAGAAAACTAGAAACAAAATAAATGTCAAGTGAAATCCACCTCAGAGCAATAGGTTTGAAATTCTAGCAGGCAGTCATGAGGTAAAAAAGCCTGGAATCTCACAAACCTCTTTCTTTTGAGCCATGGGAATTTTTGGAATCATGTGGATAAGCTGCAGGGTTTTTTTTCTTTGTTATCAAAGCTACCCACATGCCTACACACCTCCCTCCTGCCTTACATTTGATGACATGGCACTGGATTAGGGCTGTGTCTGCTCCTATTTTTTTTTTTTTTAACAAATTATCCAATTATTAATTGAAGATAAAGAGGTTCCTTCACAGAACAGTGCACTCGCTTATGGTAATGTAGTTTTCTGCATGTTTGTTTGTTTAAATTACAAACAAACCTCTAACCTACATTTACTGTCACAGAAATAGAAATGGGCAGAAATTCTTTGCATGAGGCCATAGCACACGTGGGTTTTTTCCTTCCTTTAGAGGACATAACTGTGTTTTAAAGGTGAACTTCAGAAGGAAACTGAACAAGAGCTGTGACAGTTCACTGCAGTTCAGCTTAAAACACATAAAAGATCCAACAGTGAATACCCTGGGTCAGGAGATTCTTTTATTTACTTTCTCACTTTGAGGGTGGGCAGGCCCTGGAATAGAATTCCCAGAGCAGCTGTGGCTGCCCCTGGATCCCTGGCAGTGCCCAAGGCCAGGTTGGACATTGGGGCTTGGAGCAGCCTGGGACACTGGGAGGTGTCCCTGCCATGGCAGGGGTGGCACTGGATGAGCTTTGAGGTCCTTTCCAACCCAATCCATTCCATGATTCTCTGTTTCTAACATCCCCTGTACTCCAGTCTGACCAACCACCAAAGAAACAAACCAGTGTGCACTGTCACGTGAACCTCACGTTATTTAAAAACATTAAACACACAAAGCAACATAGACCAGGGGGGGAAATCTGTTCCAAATTAATGCTCAGGTAGTTTAGAAAACCAGAGGAAACTCAAAAGTCAGAGAGTTGTCCCCAGAGGATCAGATTGCCAGGGGTCTGGATCTGTTATCGTCACACTGGCAGCAAATGCCATTCCCCATCAGTCATGGCCAGTAAATCAGAGGGACAAGTGCATGCAAGGTTTTTTGTCTTCTGAGTATACTTGATAGGCTAAACCCACTCCTTTCAAGTCAGCAGTGAAGAGTAATTTGAGGGGCAGGAGCACAGCTTGCTTACGTGGAGGCTGAACTTTCATTGCCATGATTATTTTCTGTTTGTTGGGGATTATTTTTTATTATTTCTGTCAGTTAATTACAGAGAATAACAATCTGTTCTGAGAAATGAAGACACTAAAGAAAGAAAGAAATGTTAACTTGAATTAAGCTTTCATTTAAATTGGACTATCCATTTCACATCAAACCCCTATCTAGACATTCTCATTGTTCTCAAAGGAGTTCTTAAAGGGGTTATAATTAAGTTGACATAATTCAATTCAAAGTTAACTCTTATTAGCTGTCATGATGGTATCATTACTTGGACAGTTACTGTGCAGTAAGAGGAGCAAAAAAAAAAAAAAAAAAGGAAGCAAACAACTACAAAATAATGTCCCACAGGATGTTTTTGCATTGAGAACTTATGGCAAAATCAGGCTTTAACTGCCTCTGACCCTGGGATTTGCTGTTTGCTACAGATATAGAGGGAGGTGAAAAAGGGCTTTGAGGCTTTGAGCTCTGCCCCTCCTTCCTCATTGTGCAGCCACTGCCCTCAGCACTGATCACCACTTTCTCGAGCTCCCTAAAAAGCCCTGTGATGCATTCATAGAGGAAATTTTGTCTGTGATACAATAATTTCTAACCCAGCTACATCCAAAGTTCATGATATTGCTATCAGTATTCCTAGCACCCATCAAACCCTCCACAAATGGATTATTCATTACTTTTACAGTCCTAAGTGCACATAAGAGGCTTTTCCTGAGCATCCTCTAATGCAGACTTTATATTGGAGCATCACTACAAACTCTTAAGGTTGACTGGATGCATTCTACTGTCCTTTGAAATAAAGTCCTCTTCAGACTGGTCTGTCTATATTGAAGTAATTAATTATTTTTTCTTTTAAGTCATCTTGCCTTTTCATAAAAGTTATTTTTAAGTTCACTTATTTGTCATCATGGATTATGTTACATAAGCTTCAGAGGAGCAGAATTAATTCTGGTAAGCTGGATCAGTTTAAGTACATGTGGGTCAAGTTGTAACTTCTCAGTTTTTGGCAAACAGAGAGCAATTGCACACTGCAATTCCTCATAACTTGAGGTCATGAATATTGGTGCCTACAAAGCCTGAATTGATCTGTGTTCATCTTTGAACATTTCCCTCTTTTAAAAATGCATAGGGCATGGAAAAAGAGAACTTCTAGGGCATTTTGTGCAGGGTTTGCCTGTAGCCTCAATCTCTTAGTATTGCACCATGTCTAATAAGTTTTGTCCTTATTTGAGCACCTATTTTTATGTTTATTTTTGTTTATTTTTTCTTTTCATCACCACACACTGATTACACACAGGTGACAGCAAAGGAGGAGCACACTGAAAGCTTTGCCCTTTACCCCTGAGTTGTTCTTTCATCATTTATCATTTTCCCTCACTGGTGTCCTTTACACTCCTCATGCCCCTTTTAGGATCTCAGCTTTGTCTCACTGATGTCCATAATGCAGTGTGCACTTATACTACAATGGAAAAGCTCCAGATTTTTCAGATCTGAAGAACCCTGTTTGCAGCTTCTCCACCCTGGGAAACTGTCATGTGTTCAAACAGCACCCTCCAAAATCAGCAATACCATCCACAATAATCACAGAATCCTAAAAGGGTTGGGTTGGAAGGAAGGTTAAGCATCATATGGTTCCAATCCCCTGCCATGGGCCACTGTCCCAGTCTGCTCCAAGCCCCAGTGTCCAACCTGGCCTTGGGCACTGCCAGGGATCCAGGGGCAGCTTCTCTGGGAATTCTATTCCAGGGCCTGCCCACTCTCAAAGGGAACAATTCCTGCCCCAGGTCCCATCCAGCCCTGCCCTCTGGCACTGGGAGCCATTCCCTGTGTCCTGTCCCTCCATCCCTTGGCAATTGTCTCTCTCCAGGTTTCCTGCAGCTCCTTCAGGCCCTGCAAGGCCACCCTGAGCTCAGCCCAAAGCTTCTCCTGTCCAGGCTGAACAATCCCAGCTCTGCCAGCCTTTCCTCCCAGCACAGCTGCTCCATCCCTCTGCTCATCCTGCTGCCTCCTCTGGGCTCTCTCCAGCAGCTCCACGTCCTCCCTGTGCTGGGATCCAGCCCTGGGGCAGCTCTGCAGGTGGGAAATCACCTGAGGGGGCACAGGGACACAGTCACCTCCCTCAAACTCTGCCTAAACTGCTTTTGATGCAGCCCAGGTAACAGCTCTGATGTTAATCTACCATCATTAACATGGTGAGCTACCAGCTAGACAGGTGGGAACAGGGAGATTTCCCATGGTGATGGAGTTTGCTCTTCCACACAGAAAGTGGTGGAATGTTGGTGGCACTAGACTGAAGTTCAGCAAAATCTTTTCAGAAAGAACCTGTCATCATAATGCACTAGACAGTATTTTACATCTTTACATCATTAAACACCCGAGTGAAGAGTTAGCAGGCTTGTAAAACTGTAAAGCCAATTAAATGTATCTAGTTTTGTATCTCTAAGGATTTGTGCATTTCTCTGCCCATCCTGGCCCATGCTGTAATAGTACTAAGTGGAGTGGTAAAAAAAAAAGAAATCAGTTTGAAGACCCCATGTAGAGATTGAGTGGGATGGGACTCTTCTCGCTTTGGTGTTCAAAATTTTAGGCCTCCATTTCCAAGCCAAGGTGCTCTAATGTTGCAAGCACTACATCTCAAAAGGCAGAATTCACAGGCCCCAGCAATATCTTTTAATAGAACAACTAATACAGCTGGAAATAAATATTCAAGATTTGAGGCACATTATCCTTTCATCATATCTGAAATAGAAGCAGCAAACTTCAAAGCTAATGCAAGTAGAGAACAATTGTTCAGAGTTTAGATATGTTAATCAGACCATTTTATACAGAAGATGGTACTTGTGGAGTACACAAGAGATATTACTGAGGAAAGGAATGATAAAGAAGTTACCTTGTACAGTAAGGAAAAGAAACATATTCAGAGGGGGAGAGGCATCATCTGCAAACCCCTTGTACCCAACAAGAGAAGATAAAAATTGCTCCAAAAAGCAATCTATTCCATTCTAAGGCAGGCTGGGTGAGTTACCCCCCTGGAGGAGCGCATCACCCTCTCTCTGCTGACTCCAGCTTTTTGCTCAGCCATCAGCTGCCAGTTGCCGCCTCTCCTGAGAAATCCCACCCTCAGAGAGGAGGCAGGGGGATGCCAAATCTGCCAGCAATCCTGTTTTAGCAAGGCTGTGAGCATCTGTCCCTGTACCTTTGGCCAGAGGCTCCACCGTGATGATCTCGCTGCTGTTGCCTCTGCCCGCAGCCGTCACGGCCACCACCCACACGCTGTACTGGCGATTCCGGCTCAGGTTGGGGATTCTGTAGGAAAATGAGTCGGGAGAGGCTTCAAACTCGCTGATCACCTGTGGTGGGAGAGACAAATGTTTCCAGGCTAAAATAAGCAGTATTTGGAGGAAAAAAAATGTGAGTGCTACAAAAAGGCTGTCACTTCGGGGCTCTTCGGATGAGTGTCAATTGCTCCAAGCAGATGGCAGATGGCAATAAACAGAGCAGGCACAGTAACTTGTTGCAATCCATTCATATTCAGTGAATTTGTGTCTGTGCCTTGTTTACAGATTGGTTTTATTCAGATTAGGACTTTTATGTGCCGTTTATTTTAACAGGGTTGGATAAACAATGGGATTGAATAAATATGGCTAAATTTTAGCATCAATAGTTCTGACAAACTGATTTAGCTCTACACAAAACTTTCCCAATGGAGGATTCAGTGCTGCATCTGCTGTGAAATCTGGAGTTTAGTATTCCTGTCACCTAGAAGCTTTTGGTGTTCCTTATTCCTGGGTTTTGGTGGCTTATCCCTTCAGCAGTGGAGCATACCAAGGAATAAAACCGTGCTCTGTAACAGAGTGCTCAAACTTCCCCCAAGTCTAGTTTTGTTTAATCACGAAATTACTTCCATCCAGAGACTCCCAGCTGAAGGTCATCTCAGCCAGTTGGCTGCATTAGCAGGGAAGGACAAGTGCTGGAAGAAATGCCAGTTCAGCCTCTCCTCTGTCACTCAAGTGCCTCTGCCCAAGGGCTGCAGCAGAGCCAACCAGCTGCTCTGCAGTCCTTGCTCATCCATGAGAGCTCCTGCCTCCTGTTTGGAGCAACTTGTGCAGGGAAAGGTGTGGAAGAACACACAGATCCCTCCAGGGGGCTTTGAGAGCCTCAACACATCCTCCACAGGATGTCTGAGGAGGGAAATCTCAGCTCTGAACACGGTATTAACAGCGCTCGATATTGCCACTTTTATTTCTGACACGGGCTTTGTGATGCCTGCACGTAAAAGTGGAGGGGTAATGAACCATTGGAATTAATAATACTCACTTCCCTGTGCAGTGCTGAGCCTGGTAACGGCTAACTAACACTAGGCTAAAAATAATTACAAGGTTAATGACGTAGAAAAGAAGATTTTAGCAGGAATCAGCATTAAAAATAATGCATCAGTGTAAGCTGAACTTGGTTCAGACTGACAAAATGTGCAAGGAATCTCTTTGATATACAAATATCAGCTTGTGTTAAAGGCCAATTCCACCTGATTAGCATTTCAAAAGGCACATTGACCTGAAAACAATGGAATAGGTAGTCCTTCAAAGTGAATTCCAAATAAATAAGAGATGTTTCCTGATATTGTTAAACACCTTTCCATGTGAGCTGGCAGACAGTTCCAGCTGCTGAATGGGTCACTGCATTTCACTGTTCTGGAGCTGGCATCTCCTCCAGCCAGAGGAAGAAGGGAGCTCATCTCTTCTCACATTTGAAATCCAGAGGGAAGACCTCAGCTCCCTTCAGAGGCCATGTAAAGGCTCCTACAAGAACACATTTTGTTCCTTCCATGGACAGTGATTTTTCTTGGAAGACTGGCTTCCTCCAGCTACGTTCCCCAGGCTCAGAACGAGCCCAGAGGGGGAACTTTCCATATTTTCTAGCCAAACTCATTGTCCCTTTGCCTGTCAAAATGGCAAATTAGTTTGTCCCATTTAGCCAGCATTTTCCTGGGTTCCCACTTCTGATATGAAGAGGTCAATGCAGCCAGACACCTTTATTATTACGTGAAATATTGCAGCAGGTTTTGAGAACCATCTGCCTTGACATTTACACAAGAATATTGGACAAATGCCCGTAGCTTGACAGGCTGGATCTTTCTGAGGTTATACATAAAAATGAATGTATTGATCATGGCAGAGGAGGCTGAAATTTAATATTCATGAGGCAGCATTTCCTACAGGTAATTTGAAAGTCAAACAGCCAGGTTGTCTCTGGCACTTAGGCTCCACTCATTAATGCAGTTACCTAGCACAGGTTCCTGCTAAACCACCTACTGACATGGGACATGGATACAGCATTTAGGAACAGATAAACATCACAGAATTCCTTAGTGCTAACTTTCATTCCAGCAACCATCAGCTCTTTCTCACTGGAACTCCAAAGATGGACAAACAGCAGGATTTTCTGCTCTAAAGCTTTTAAAATGCCTTGTTTTCAATTCCTTTCTGTCTCCCACCATCATTCACCCATTTGCATCTGTGGCTATTTCAAATGTAAAATCAATTATTCCCAGAATTAATTTATTAATTGAAACTGGTAAATGCATCTTCACTAAATGAACGACTCTCATTTTCTTAAAGCAAGCTGCCCTAGCAAAAGATTTTGGTTTCTAACTGGTTAACATACATCTTGTGTTTCCTCAGCTCACATTCCCTTTTAAACACTTGGGGATGCTTCAGTGACAAAGAATCGATTTTACTTTAAACTTTTGCCTGTCATTTCAATTAGCCTAACATGCCAGAGACTTTGATTACACAAGAGGAAAAAAAGGCAGCTTTGTCAGCAAAGAGAAGATTAAACAATTGAAATAAGAAATATTTAAAGGAATGTCACCTTGTCACATATTGGCCCATGCATGTGCCAGTATAAAACATAAATTGCTGTTCAATCTCAGAAGCAGTAACATGCTTGCTCAAGGGATTTTTTTTTCCTAACTGCTATTTTTCTTCAGCTTATAGATGATGGGTTAATTTTTCTTCTGTCTTTAGCTCATTGTCCGAGAAGGAGAGACAGCCTCTGAAATCCAGCAAGGGTTGTGAGGAGTAAAATGAAATCAAAGTCCTGTATCAGGATCTAATCTACTTCCCCAAGCAGGCAATGGCAAGAGATGCTGAGGAGCAGCTGGTGCAGGGAACATCATTTTCCTCTGCAACTTCAGCCCTATTGGTGTGCATTTCTCTGTGCACTTTGAAGCAGCATGCCATCTCCTGGCATTTCTGACTCCTTTAAAGCACAGTTCAATAGGTAATGTGCAAAACTCTAATCCCTCTGGCTTCTATTTTTAATTGTTCATTCTATTTGTTGGCTTCTTTGCTGTGTTTTTTAACACAACCTGGGAAAAATTCAGAAGAGTTCTATTAAAAAAAAAAAAAAAAAGAACACATCTCTAACAGTTTTCCAAGCAGTCAGGGAGTTTCCTAGGTAGGGAGTTAAGACAACAAATAGAATTTACCATGGGCTGGAAGGTTATTTAGTTAAAGGCAGCCTGCACCTTGCTTACAGCTGGTTCCACACAACTTCTGATTAGATAAGTGAGCTACAGATCTCTACCTCTGTTCTCTGTATGCTGCAGGAACCTGGAAGTGAACTGGGAAAGCCATAGAGAGACTTTAAGGACATGAGTGAAAAGGAAAAAACAGCCCAGGCTTGTGGTGTGTGATGTGAAGTAGGAGCATATACAAGTTGGTTACCTGTGTGTTGACTGCCTCATGCTGAAAATTAAAATGAAATATACATAATATACCTACTAACTAGAGTGGGCTGTATGTTTTTCATTCTAATTTTAGGTAGAAAATGTAGCATCATCTAAAAATGGAGCTGAAAGGACTCTGAGAGATCACCTGAATCTTTCTTCTTTAAACCAGGTTCACCTGTGTCTGCACAATTTCAAACAGATGTTTCCCCAACCTGATTTTGAAGATTTACAATAAAAGGAGATTTTGCAGTTCCCTAGGCTGCACAACCTATTCCACTGCTAAACTAATCCCATGATTAGAAATCATTTTTTTTAATCTAGCTTGAGTTTCCTGCTGCAGTTTCAACCCATAGCTTCTTTTCCAGTCTATTAGGAACATGAAGAATAGATTATTACCTTGATCTTTGCACCAGTCTTTAATCTACATGAAGTTTTATCATTCCTTTCCCCATCAGTACCCTTATCTTTCTACAACTAAATAACTCTGGTGCTTTCAACATTGTCCAGAAATCCCATTTTCTCTATCAGTTTCTCTAGTAATATCTTCTGTTATCCTTCAGACTGTCTAAAGATGGTCCATAGCTTTCTCACAATTTCCAAACCTGCACTCAACGATTCCAGGGATTCTCATTTGGCTTTTCAGGACAGGATTATAAAGGCTGTTAATGTTCATCTTGGGAGCCACAATAACCTCAAAATCCTCTTCTGAAGAATCAAGAGAATTGCTCTCTACACAGTACTTTTGCACTTGGTTATTCAGGGTACCCATTTTCTTGCTAAATTTTATCCAACTTTTTCCAGACCAATTTCCCTGTTCATCAAGACCTGCCTGAATTCTGCTTCTGTCTCCTGTGTACATGCAATCCCTCCCAGCCTTGTATCTCCTGCTAATTTAATAGGCAGCCTCTCTATTTCATTATCCAGGTCAGCAATGCAGCCACTGAACAGAAGTGGGCTCAGGAGAGACACTTAGGCTACTCCCTCCTGCCCACAACAACGAGCCTCTGCTTCTGCAGCCTCCCACAGAACAGCACTGGGTTTGTTATACCTGAGTTAAATCAGTGACATGCTGTTTGCATAGCTGGGTCTCTCTCAACAAACATCCATCCTCTGGGCTCAGCTCCCCTGCTAAATGGGAGAGAGCCAGGAGGTGAGTTGAGCACTCCACCCCAGTCACCCACACTGATGCTTAACTTGGTTTCTAGCTCAGTTTTCTGCTGCTCTAAATAGATCTTCTCAAAATAATTCTGCTTTGGAGGGGTTCATGCTAAGCAGTATAGGCTGACTTCAGTCACCATCACATCCTCCAGGCCAAGGTGCTGATCCCTGGGCACTGTTTTATCACTGGAACAAATCAGGCCTAGGACAAGTGCTGAGCCTCACAAATAATTAAAGTCTTCAATTCTACGTGGTAAAAACACAGCAATCTCCATCTTTTTGTACAACTCCATTGCAGAATTGTCTGCCTTGCCCTGCCTCAGGCATGGCTGCTCCTGGAAACCACAGGATCATCAAGAGAATCTCCAGTCCCAGCAGCACCAGCATCAGTCCAAACCCTGTCCCCAAGAGCCACATCCAGGCTCCTCCTGAAAACTCCAAGGGAAAGTGACTCCAAACCTCCCTGGGCAGCTCATCCCAAGGCCTGACCACTCTTTTAGTGAAATTTCCATTTCTAATATCCAATCTGAACCTCAGGTGCAACTTCAGGCCATTTCTCCTCATACTTTCACTTTGGACACAGCAGAAGAGACTGACCTCCACCTTGCTCAAATCTCCTTTCAGGGAGTTGTAGAGAACAATGAGGTCCCTCTTGAACCTTCTTTTCTCCAGACTAAAGAACCCCAGTTCCCTCAGCTGCTCCTAAGGCTTGTTTTTCAGACCCTTCCCAGGACACTCCACCACTTCAAGGTCCTTTTGTGATATGAGAGGCCCAAAACTCAAAACACAACTTGAGGGGCAGAGAGTACTGAGATGTTTTATTCTAAAAATCACATTTTAGAGTCTCCCGGACTCACAAGTTATCCAGTACTGGAGGATATACTAAGTTGTTTCTACCTGGGAGCAAACTGGGGTAACAAAAAAATCAATACATGTGTGTATTTTTAGAGAATGAACTTCAAGTTCTGCATCCCTGAGCAGACAGAACACTGCTGTGCCCTCTCAGTGAACTCCCTAAAGATGTGTAAGTCTGCCTGAGGTTACAATTTGTACTTTTCTTGAGGACTGCTGGTGTTTTCCTCCCTTTCACAGATGGACAGACTCTCAAAGCTCCAAATAACCACTGATCCTGGATCATGGTCTCCAGTAAGGCTCCTGGCTGCCACTTTAGTCTAAAAATGGTTTCTGTTCTGGTGTTGGGTCATGTTTTAAAAGGTGGCATCTGTTTTTCACTCAGCATGATTGAAGGTAGCTGTTGGAAACAGAAGCTGTGCAAGAAAGTGAATGCAGCTGCCATATAACATTGTAATTTTTTTTCACCTTAATTATTTTCACTTTTTTTTCACTTTAAAATGTTAGAAAGTTTCAGATGGAAATTTTGCCAAGAACAGAGGCAGCTCCCTGCCTTCCCACTGGCAGGAAAATCCTGCCAATCCAAAGAACTCCAGGACCCAGGAGCTGGCAAAGCCCTCCCAGCCCAGGGAGTCCCAGCTGTGCCCAATGCCCAGAGCTCTGAGTGCCACCTCCAGGTGACACCTGCAGGGATGGGCACTCCCAAGCTCCCTGGGCAGTTCCAAGGCCTGAGCCCCCTTTCCATGGGGAAATTCCTCCTGATGTCCAACCTGAACCTTTCCTGGTGTAGTTTGAGGCCCTTTCCTCTTGTCCTAGGAGCAGAGGCTGACTCCCACCTGCCTCTTGCCTCCTGTCAGGGAGTTGTGGAGAGCCAGAAAATCCCCCCTGAGCCTCCTTTCCTCCAGGATAAACACCTGGAGCTCCCTCAGCTGCTCCTGAATTCTCATTTCCAGGTATTACACCTGGAAGAAAACCCACTGTCTGGACTTGAGGTGTTACCCACAATTTTACAGCTTTCTGAGAGTTTCTAAAGTTTTCTCAGTTTTCTACAGTCTTCTGATTTTTCTAAAGTCCTTTTTGTATGTTTACATGATGAAGTCCTTTCAAGAACTCTGTAGGAAAAACAGTCTAGGTTTACAATCCTCTCTCTCAAAGAGAGACATTTGATGGAGTTTTGAACCCAACAGGGTGGATGGAGAGGTGGTAACTTCTCCCTCCAATCCAGGTGTAATCCCTGGAAAACCATAAAACCCAAGCTGTAAAAATAAACTCTCTTTTTTTCCTGCCTTCAAGCTCACTGGGTGCCGTGCCTTCATTTTGGCATCATGTTGCAACATCCAGTTATCCCACTTGGGGTCCTGTTCCCTTTGGAGCTCCTCCTGGAGAATCCCTCAGCTCCTAGTGAGGGAAGCAGTGTGTGGTGTCATGGGCTGGTGACCACAGGAAGGTCAGGACATCAAGGACTTATTGTCAGCCTGTATTGATATCCCTGGGTGTGAGAGGAGGCTGTGAGACAAGAGGGGAGGTTTATGAAAAAAAAAAAAAATCAATATCGAATTTGTCTTGGTAGGGCTTTACAAGGAGACCTTTTAAAAATCATATAAACCAACACATCTTCGGTATCAATTTGTACTCTGTCACATCCCTCCTGAGGTCTGCTCTCTGGCAAAAAATAAGACAGGCAAAAAATGTAAAGTTGACAAAGCAATTAAAGTAATGAATGTACTATGTTTGGGAGCTGGCACCAAAGATGTGAAACGACGACAAAAAGGCTAAAAATAGAACATGTGGTATATTAAAAAGACACATTTTAAATATCATCCAATATAAGGTTTTAAAATAACCCCCAAATTATGCACTATTTTTATGCTAAATAAAGCACACAGGAATTAATAAGCATAAATATCTTCATGCTGTAAAAAGTGCTATATAGATACGGTGATAAATACTGCTTGTAATACACAAATCAATGAACATATATTTAAAATTCAACCTTAGAGAATCTGCTGACTCTAAATAAACTTTTGCTCAACTTTAACTTTATCTACTTAGTCAACTTCTGTCAGCTACTTCTCCCTTTTTTTCCAAGAAACTTTCAGCATCCTTCTAAACCACTGAAAGATCCACAGTATGTAAGGACAAAACATTTCTGCCTTATAATTCCATCAGCTCTATTTTCCAAAGTTTTCTTTTATCCAAGTCTTGAATCTGGAGAGGAAATGAAGATCAGAAAATGTGATGCAGACCCAAAGTTAGAATTCAGACAAATCCTGTGCAAAAATCAATACAAAACTTGTGTCTGCCTGAAAGAATTGAGAGGAAAACACCTGGATGATGGGAATTTATGACAGCTAATGGTTTAAAGATCTAATTTAAGATATTGGTATATACTTCCACATACCATGTTTATCTAGTTTATGTTGCTGGCTTAAGATAAGCATGTATACTTTCTCTAGATTAAACAAAGAAAAGAGAAACTTTCAGAAGAAGATTTATCCACTTTATCACAGACATCTAGCTTCTTTCCTTAATGAAAGGAAATCCTTGATGGCCCCAGAATAAGTATTTGTGACTCTATTCAAGGTGTCTGAAGTCAGATGAATTAAATCCCACTTAGAGTCTATGAATTACAGACTAAGAGCAGCAATTACTCTCTTCTCCCAGAGTCTCCTGTGTATGCTGGTTAAAACACATATTTCCCCTTAGTGGGTTTAAATAAAAGCAAAAAAAAATGAAACAAATAAAGAAGTCTAAGAGGCTTAAGAGTACGTTTCTCACAGTAAAATAAGCAAATCAAAAGGATCAGTAACTGTCTGCCTCAGATGTTGGTCAGTTTCCAATACTGATTATGTTTCCAAGTACATTGATTTGGGCTTTGGCCAAATATAAGATAATTTTCCTCTTCTCCATCACTGCTTTGCACCTCTTCATCTACCACCTATTCCAAACCCAACTGTTTCACAGAAATATTTCCAGGCCCACGTGACTCTTTGCTGGGCTTTCAGCTTTTGGATCTTTGTACATCCTTTGGAGAAGTCCAGAAATGTAGATTACAGTTTTCAAAGATTCTATCCAACACAGGTACCTGGGGCTGGCTGTAGGGACTGACTGCAGTGGGAGATAATTCCTAATCATCACCCCTATTTCAGCACTGAGGTCTGCTTTGTGCTCTGGTTCCTCATCCAGCTAATCCAGTTTATCACAACAGCATCATCTGGGATCTTTGCAGGAATATTCTCACTCCATTCATCTCATTCAACAGTTCTGGAATTGCTTCTCCTTCCAGTCCTCAGGCTTCTGGTCTTTTGAGACCTCTCAAAGGTGGGTTTGAGTGACAAATCATCTCTTAGCAGAATTCCACAGCTAAGCAACAGTTTCATCAACCAACAATTCAAAAGTATTGTCAGGATTAAAGACCAGAGAATAAACTGACTCTTCTTATTAGAAATGTTGGGTTTTAAATATATATGTGCATGTTTTCCAAGCTTCTTGTCTATTTGCCAATCTTTGTCTACTTCTGCTAGAAAGTGAGGTAAAGAGCTGAGAAAATACAGACCAGTAAAATCATTTTGGTGTCAAAGAATGGTATGACACCACCCAATCAGAAATACACATATTGACGTCTACTTTGACTTGTTGATTAGAAAAGTGTAGTCATTATGGTTGTTGTTGCTGTTTGGGTTTTGCTAATCTGCTGGTGGGTCACTCACTAATAGGAGCAAACACATTAAACAGGATTTTCCTGCTGTTTCCAGCAAAGCAGGTCATTAATTTGTGCATCACTCTATGCTTTCTCCATAGAAAGCCTGGAGATTAATGGAAAGGAGTTGTGTAAGTAGAACTGCACTATAAAAGGATAATAAATGGAGACCATTCTCCTTTCTCGGTGATTTTCCTTTTCAGGACACAGTCAGTTGGTTCTTGTCCTTCCTCCACTCATTGGAACTCACTTAAGATGTGAAATGAGATGACCTCACTCCCACTCTCTGATTTCCTGAGAGTGGGAGCTAAAAGCAGAACTTGTTTGGGAGACTGTGCATAGAAAGTGCTCAGATGGGAAAGACAAACAGTCCTGCCAGGGGCCTAAAATGTCATACAAATTTTATTGGAGACTTTTAACTTATGAGACATCTTGGTGTCACTCTGATGTGTTTCTTTTCTTCAGAAAATTGCACATTAACTCTACCACTGTCTGCTTTCCCTTGTTGTGTACAGATTTTGACCAAATTTTCCAGTGTTAAACTGCCATATAAAAATAAAATTGAGGTTGGAAGGTTCTTCTGGAGGTCACCCAGTCCAACCCCCTTCTCAAAGCAAGGAAAGATTGAATATTTCCATGTGTGGAGATCCCACAGTCTGGGCCCCAGCTTCAATATCTGACCAGGATCCCATGGTAATTTTTTCTGCAGCTGATCAGAATTTCCCACATCAAAAATTCCTCATCCTTGTGCATAGGCACTTTCTTATCCCTTCCTGTATCAAGAAATCCTGATCCTTAACCTTCCTTCTCCTGCCCTCAGCACTCTCCTGCTTCTTTAGGAGATGCTTTTTACCTGTTCTGAGATCAAAGTTTCCCAGGCTGGCTAACCTGTGTGTCACAGAAACCTTCTCCAGACACTTTCTGACATCTAAATTTTATTTAATCTAATCCCATTGATTCTTCCTTAAGCATTGTACTGACCTGAATGCAACAAGAGCTTGGTGGTCATTTTTTTGGGAGGGTTTTTTTTTTTGTCTTTTTTTTTTTTTTACTACAGAAAACCCCCAAATCTCTTTTTCTGTTGCACTTTGAAAATCCCTGGCAATGCACATCCACAGCCCAAGGCAGGAATTGCTGGAGCAGCCTCCTGAGGCTGCACAACCAGGAAGAACTGAACCAGCCTAATTCCTGTGCTAGAATTCCAGCTGTGTTCCATGTGTGTGGCACCACGGAGGGGGGAAAATCCCCCTGCCAGGATGGGATAGCAGTGACAGCACTTCCCTGAGATCTGGGCAGGATAAGTGCTATCAGCATCCTGCCACTACAATTGGAATCATCACTCTTAGAAGGAATTTGGCCATCATGGGACCATTACAGGTGGTTTTCAGAAGCCAGTTCCTACAAAAAGTGGGGAGCAGCAAGAACATAGGCTATGAGCTAGCACAAAGGATGATTTATCTAACTTAAATTCTGGCATATTCTGTTTCTTATATTTGAAGAATGAAGAATCCATGAAGTCTCATTTCTGTATTTTTTCCTACACTTTCAGAATAAAAAAGAGAAAGTTTTGCCTAATTATGCCTGTAGAATACTATAGACACAACAATTAAACAGTGTGAAATTGGATCCTTGCTTGCCCTTTATCTTGGCCAAAGAATAGACTGCAGTGGAGAATCTTTTCCATTTTTCACACATTAATCATATTTGTGGTTTGAAACATCCCAGGCAAATACTGTCCTTAGGGCTCAAAACATTTTAAAAAGGAAATGCCTTTTGTTCTATACAGAGGCAGGAGAAGTTTTAAAAGCTTCTGCCTTTGCAAAGCAAACTGAATAGTGCAAGAGGCAGCAAATCCTCATTTTATAATATGTCAGGGTTGTGTAAGTCTTATGTTTGTAATAAAAATATGCACAATACAACCAACAGAATTAATTATTATTTCTGTTGGTGACTTAAAACCACAGTCTATTGTACTGTCTTGTTCTCAGCAATAAAGCACAATCTGCAAAGAATGCAGCCTCCCCATCACTTTACCTTTAGCCCTGTCCTTTTCTCTTTTTTTCTCACTGATGCCTGAAAACAGAGCTTGCCTTTCTGCTTGAATAGCAGACTTTTAGCAAAGTTATTTTGCAGCCAGGTCTGTGACTGATGGATGAAGTTTTTAGGGCTCCATACCTGCAGCTACAGCACTTGCTACTTATGGTGGCAGAAGAGATGATAAAGACACAGGTCTTTTATTTATTCTCCTCCTCACCCTAATTTAAGGCCTCTCCCTCTGTCAGCTACTTGTCTCTGCCAGCAGTGAATCAAACAAGAATTTCCCTGGATATATTAAGTGTATCTGCACAGCAGTGTTGGCATTTGAGCAGCTCTGCAGCAGGCTTGCTTCACTGCAAAGCAGCTCTGAATACAACTGCTTTTTAGCTCACAATCCATTTGTGAATAAAAGATAACAAAGCATTTTGTTAGAAATAAAGATGAGGGAGTGTGTCCTATATTAAATATGTCCTGAGGGCTTGCATTTGTCTAAAAATGTCCAACTTGGCTTCTGGAAACTGAGCCCCCAGTGTAATCCCTGCCTCACTCAGCACACAGGGCTGATACAGAAGATTCTGCAAGCCACAGCTCCTGCTGATCTGCAGAACACTGGAACAGGGACCCATAGATACATATTGAACTTATTTATACATTTATCTGTGTGTGCACATATATATTTATATGTATGAAGGTAGCAGCAGGGTCATGGAATTACAGAGTGGTTTGGGCTGGAAGGGACATTAAAGATCATCTGTCCTGGGGGCAGGGACACCTTTCAGAACCATCCATCAGCAATTAATAAAAAGCACAAACACCTCCAAGTGCCTCTGCCTGGGGCTAAGGTATGGTTCCATGATGGTTCATACATACCTCTGCACAATGAGCACCACAAAAATGCAGCAGTAAGATTCTGTTCAGGCCAAGAGCAGAAAAAAACAAACCCCCAAAAAACAACTGTTCCTGTCACTGTCCATCTCTGAGGTGCTCCAAATGTAACCACAAAATAGGAAGTTTTGTATGTGAGGGACTCACGTGGTAGGGAATGATATTTTTAGCTGAGGATGTTTATTTTCTTGGGGATATAAATATAGGAAAAAATGTTGCTAGCAAAGCCCCAGGAAGAAGCACTGCAGCTTTGTGCATGGGAAGTATCTGGAGAAGGCAGCAGCACCATCTGGTGTTCTCTCCAAGCCCCCAGAGAAGTGCCTGATCCCCACTCAGAGCTGTCCTCTAAACTCTGACCTCTTTAACCCACAGAGTGCCATAGAATTGTATGAACTGTGATGGAAAATCTCCAGCTAATTTACATTTAAAGGTGTGCTAAAGATGGTTTGGTTTGCTACAATTATGAAATTAATGGATTTAGGAGACAGTAATCCCAAAACATCAATCAGAGAATCACATAATTGTTTGGAAAGGATCTAAAAGACCACCTTGTTCTAACACCCTGCCTTGGGGGCAGAGAAATTTCCACATGCCTGAAGAACTTCTGGAAATTTCTGGAAAAATATTTTCCTTGCATGTTAAAGCAAGATTCCATTTCTTTTAACCTCTGCTGGGAAATCCTGCTTAAAACTGAAATCCAAACCTTGGATAAAACCTAAATCCAAACCTCAGACATAAAATAAGTAAGCATTCTTTTCAATCCATATGAAAATAAATATGCATGGGTATTTAGACAGAGCAATTGGCCCTTGTATTTAACGATTGCAGAATTTCTTTGTGATTCAGGGAGGAAGGAAGATAACCTGATATTCAATGCAAATTTCCTCCTGTCACTTTCTCAGCAAGTAAAAGCACATAGAGCTGGAGTGGGCAAATACTCCAGGCACAAATAATCCTATTCACAAGCAAATATATTTGTTTATAAGTCATTATGTTCCTTCACACATGAATACTCAAGCCAAAAAGGCAGGAACTTAGATGAAAACGAGGTAAATAAATGCATGCCTCCAGCTGCAACAAGGCTTGTGCAGCTGGTCCTGGAAAATGCAACTTGTTACATTCTAAACTAACCAAACCTTGAAAAATACTCTGCTTCAACTGCATATTTTGAAATAACTCGTGAGCTAATGTTTTGCAATAGGCTTTAAACAAATATTTGAGAGGCGTAATAAGCCAAACACAACTCTCACTTGTCTCTGCAGCTCCAGGACCTCCCTTTGGCTTTTCCAAAGGCAGGAGAGGAAGCAGCAGGGACAGAATCAAGGCGTGTTGTCTGCAAATGCTCTGTCAGCCCTGCAGAGAGGGGCTGTGGCACTTACTGTGGGGTAGGGGTGTGAGCAGAACACGGTGTATTTCCTGATGATGCCGTTCAGCTTCAGGGGCGGCAGCCAGGACACAAAAACTGTGGAGGCCGAGGCAGCAGCTGCTTTAACTCCAGCAGGAGGACCTGGAACTGGAAAGGAAAAGTATGTTAGAGGTGGCCCAAGGCAGATATTCAATCATCCCAGTGTTGCTTTGGTGGCTGTGCCCCCATGGACTGAGATGGACACGCTGCCCATGCCAGGGAGAAGGTTTGGGGACTGTGACCCCATCCTTTAGAGAGGAGAAACTCTTCTTCAGAGGGTCCCAAAGCAGAACCTACCACTGATGGTTAAACTTCCATCAAATATCCCCTCCAGCCTGCAGAAAAACATGGAATGACCCCAAGAATGGTTTGGGTTGGAAGGGAACTTAAATATCTTCCAAACCCTTGCCATGGAAAGAGACACTTTCCACTAGACCAGGTTGCTCAGAGCTCTATCCATCCTGGCCTTGGACAGTTCCAGGGATGGGGCATCCACTGAGAAACCTGTGTCAGGGCCTCACACCCTCACAGTAAAGAACTTCTTCCCTAGATCCAACCTAAATTTCCCCTTTCAGTTTGAATCCAAATGCCCATGTGAAAATATCTTGTCCGTAGTCACAGAAATTGCCAAAACCCCACATTATTATCAATGTCCAGCTTTGAACACACAGCCCAACCAAAGTGTTATAAATAATACAGATGTGGACAGTTTAATGGGCACCCAGAGCAGAGCTGTGAATTTAATGAAGTGGGGTGTAAATGAACACTTTGCACCGCCTGATGTGATCCATGGCCAGCAAAGGTCAGGATGTGTGAGCAGACATCTCCCACACAGAATCCTTGTCCCTCACCCTGCCCTCAGCAGCTCAGCCCTCTCTCTGGCACTGCAGTGTATCTATTTCTCTAACTACAGCAGCTATCTATATAAGCCATCAAAATTATCACAGAGAAAGAGCTATAAAACCCCAAACCTCCTGTCTAAAACCACGTGGAAAAAGCTTCAGCTCAGAAAATGCTAAAATCTTGCTGTGTAATCTTAACTACATCCCTTTGCAGCCTTGCATTTTGGGAAAGGTTTTGATTTCATGAGCATATGCTGTTTTTCAAACACACATTACACTGTACCATGCTCTCCAGCTTTGGAAACACTCTTTCACTAATGTGCAAAATTGTTAGATTTTTTTTTTTTCCCTGCATGCTGGAATATCACATTACACACAAGCTTGTACTTACACAAGGGCTACATTTAACATCAGAATAAATGGGTTTAAAATTTCTTGAAAAACACACCTTGTGTCAAAATATTTGAAAATATATTTTAAAAACTGTGAAAATATAGATTTTGAAAGGTATTATAGCACTGAGTGTGGGCAATATTAATGTCAAATAATTAAAATAGATATGTTGTATTGATAATTGGTATGTAGGTTATTAAAGACAAAATGAAACAGTTTTCTGGAATTTGTTCCCTATAGAACCACTGCTTTGTGAGGAATCTGATCTTTCTGTCTGATTTCAGCTAAAACTACCAAACTGTGAAAATTTCTAGTGTAATTACCATTGCAATGCTTGATGAGCTTTCTTTACTTTCCCAGAATACAGTTATTGTGCAGTAGAGGTACAAAATCCCTTGTCCAGCAAGCTGATATTTGTAAAGAAATCCTGATTCTTTGTTCTACCTCAATCGAGCAAGCAGATATTATACTGCCACAAAAATTTGCCCATAAAGAGAAGCCAGCCAGCCTGGGACCTAAATTTGCTCATCTTTTGTGTAAAAATAATGTGAGGAGACCCTCAATTTTATATCTGCATAGGTGGTCCTGGAAGATGTGAGAAAACTGACAGGCACCACTCAGTGCAATGTCTCTGGATATGCATTTTCTATTTATAGAGTGCTGAGAGCTAATTAAGCATCAAGTGAGAACGTCATGATGATAATTGCATGCAAACCCAGCCCCTTGCTGCAAAGGGGCTAATTCAGTTAGCAGCTCCATCCAATGCAGAGTAAATATTGATGCTTGACAGCATCCAACTTGTTATTTATACCCAGCTCATTAGAAATGCTATTTGCTCCCGCTGCTGAGGAGGGAAAGCTGGCTCTCCAGGGTAATTACCTAACCCACAGGAGGATTCCTTTATGGATAGCAATGTTTTCTGGAAATCACTGCAAATAGATGGATGAGGTTAATGCAATTTATTGTTAAATTAGGGTGTGATCTATAGGGACAGGTTCTGATGGTAATTGGTCATGGCTGTCGACTGTTGAGGGATTAGCTCAGAATTCATCTGGCATTTTCCAGTCATTGGGCCTATGTGGGAAACATTCCTTGTCATTGCTGCTTTGCTGTCTGGTGTGAGGCCAGCAGAAAGAGGGGCCAGAAAGAAAGTTAGGAAGCCATATAGTGAAATTTTCAACCCAAGGACCCCTCTGTGTCTAACCTCAGTTGGAATCAGGCAGCAGTTTTTGCAGCACTGCAAAAACTATTCAGAATACTCATTTATTAGTCCACTTTTTGCTGCACTTATGGGTTGTGCACATGAAAGCTGTCTGCCATTCCACCATGTGTGTGGAAGTGTTTACATTTCCTTGGCAGGAATCCTGCAGAATCTCATCAGGTGATTCACAGACCCCCACTTTCCTCTGTCCAGAGGGTAAAACCCATCCCCTGGACCTCATATGAGTTATCTCATCATTAACTGCAGCATTTCTTACTAAACTAGGTTTTTGGGGCATCTGAAGAGGTTGTGGTTGGGGAATGTGGTGCCTGCTTTACCCTGGAGAGGAAAATCCTGAGCCTTGCCAAGCAAACCTAAGATATTTTCCCTCATTGCCATTGCATCCCCAGCCTTTCGGGCTTCGGTCATCATAAGCCAGCAGTATCAGGAGACCTGAGCTGTCTCACTGAATTCTCCCTGGACCTTTATTTAGCACACTGACTCCCACAGCTCCCAGAACAACAAACTGAATTTACACAGATATAGATATTTTTTAATTTTTTTTTTTTCCCCCCCATGGTCACCAGGGGTAAAATTATGGTGAGAAACCAGAGGACAACCTGAGCACAGAAAAGCTGAAGACTGCTTCTAAACAACTTTTCAGCCTTCCAGGGAGCAGATGTGGCAAATTTAAGATCAAAGATGGCCTCATTCTCCAGCTAGCAAGGCTTTGAAAAACACGGAAATAGCATCCTGCTTTCATGTGGAGGAGAACACTTTGTATTCCTGACAGTGCAAGTGAAATGCTAAAGCAGAGCAGGCAATTATCCTGATACGACAGGGCTGGGAAACAGCATTTAGATGTGCCAGATAATGGGGAGGAGCTCCAGGAAGTTTCTCATCCTCCTTTTCATAAGCAGAGAGATTATCACCATTTTTCTTCACAGTACTGAGCAGCAGGCAGGCAAATGAACAGACTGTGGTGCATTTAAGGGTGATATTGCAAATAAATCAGGAATCTGAGCCTTGTTCTGTAACAGGGGTTTGATTCTGCATGACATGGGATTGTTCCATTGCTGGTTGCACTTAGAAAAATCAAAATAAACTCAACTCCTGACGGCTGCCTGTTTGTTCATGTAGATATCCCACCTACAATGTAGATCTGTGTCAGCCAAAACACATCCACATGTGAATTTACTCTGATCTGGCCTCATATTAAGTACACCATTTCTATCAAATCCTGTCAGTTTCCCAAGGGCAACATTTACTATTCTGTGCCTTTTGCTTCTTAGTTAAAAAAAGATAAAATTGGAGATCTTTACCACTAGGAAAAAAAGTGAATTAAGGTGTCATCAAGGGCAATTTTTCATCACAGAGCCCAGTCACTCTCATCAGCTGAACAAGCCCAAGCAGAGCTCTGCTCCAAGGAGTACTGAACATGCACTGGACTGGATTTCTGCTTAATCATGTCAGAATAAATGTAAATCTTGCCAGATGCTCTCTGTGCCTCTCATGCCGATGGTCAGGAAGCCTGATGTCCAGGGAGAGGAAAAAGAGGGGGAAAATCCCTCTGGATTCAGGCACAGTGGGGTTGGCACAGGGATTTGGTACTGTTTTCCCTTCCTTCCTGCTGCAGCTTTCCCCTGGCTCTGAATGCCAGAGAATTGGAAGCACAGCACTGCTGCAAAGCCTTCTGTGGCACACAAACAGCTTGCTGTGCACAGGAATGCATTTTCTCAAAAAAAAAAATTATATAAAAAAAAAGATACAAGACAGAAATGTGATTTCACCTCTTACAGACACCCAGACCAAATTCCCAGCTGCAGGAAGCTTTTCTGGGATGGGGACTCTGGGGTCTGTGTCCTCCCATGGTCTGCTCAAGGTCAGGGCACTGCTGCCAGCCAAGGTGCTGTATCATGTTTCAGGCTTCTTCAGGCAGCAAATTCCTTGTTTCAACCACAGTTTTCTTATATTTCATTTGCAGCACAGGAGCAGGGAGGGAATTTGTCACACATGCTCCCTCTTGCTATAAAATGGAGAAGCCTTTCAAACTGCATTTTGGTCACAGCAGGGAAAAGAATTGGAAGAGCTGCTTTAATTTTTAATGGTTTATTAAATCAAGTCTCCAGGTGAAGGGGATGAGCAGCTTATTAGAAACTGTAAAGTGGAAAAGGTAAGGGACAAAACCAGAATGAATTTTTAAAAATTGGACATTTCTTCTTCACTTATTTTTCTATCAGGAGGAACTCCAAAAAGAGCAGCATGTTTTCCTGAAGTCAGCTTTCAGAAAAGGGGGCAAAAAAAAAAAANTTCACTTATTTTTCTATCAGGAGGAACTCCAAAAAGAGCAGCATGTTTTCCTGAAGTCAGCTTTCAGAAAAGGGGGCAAAAAAAAAGCTAGATAAAATCCATAAATATGATGACATTGAAAGAAAAGCTCATTTCTTGAAAGCTCATTTCCTATTATTTGCTCGAGTTGTTCCCATTTCCTTTGCTGTTTAGCAGCAGTGTCTGACCTCTGGTGTCTAAAATCAGTATCAAACATTACATGAAATCAAAGTATCAACACATTCCATCCAGGAACAGTGCTTCACTCCCTGGGTAACCCCTATTTTTCCCCATTGGATTNTAAATATAAATATAAATATAAATATAAATATAAATATAAATATAAATAAATATAAATATAAATATAATTGACATCTTTAGCTAAATACCAACAAAGAAGTCACAGGAGGCCATGACTGGCTTTTCCAGGAACAGTGGAAAATACATTGATTTTACAAAATAGTTTCCTCTTATGTAAAAAAAAAAAAAAAAGAGAGAAAGGAATTAATGAGGTGATATGGCCTCATAGCAATAATGACGTGGAAGGCTTGGCAGCCACTTAGAAATATCCCAGATTTCCAGATTTTATTGGAGGGAGGAAGATCTTGTGTCATAATTTTAGCCAAAGAAGGCCTGGGAGCAGAGATAGAAGGTTTCCAGTCCTAAGCTCTGTTAGGATTCCAATTAATTTATTTCAAATGCTGAGGAAGTGCTTAAACTCACTCCAGGGCAGGATCTTTAGGAAGGTCCTGGAATTAGTCCTACTGAATAATCTTCTGCAGAACACTTTTCCTTAGAAAATTACAGTAGAAATGTTCATTCTTCTGAGGAATGAGGCATCTGTTTGGTGTTTGACAATGTGAATGCTCTTTTCCCCTTTAACTTCCACACCCCTCAGGATGTTTAGATCCAGGATTTTGAGTTTGGCTTATTCTTAACTGCAGGTCTCTGCATATTCCACTCAAAACCTTTCCCGCCCTTAATAAAAAGTTGTGAAGTTGAAGTCACTGTATTTTCTGGAACACTTTTCCATTCAGTTTTCTGGACAAAAGATTTAATGAATGGAACCAGTGTGAGGCATCAGAAAAACTCTGAGAAGTTTCCTCAGGCTGCCTTAGGGTGAGTTACTGTTGGGATGCCAGGAGGATTAAAGGTGGGAGAGGAGCCTTGGCACAGCTGCCAAACACAGTCTGGGGCAATGTGCTCCCCTCAGCAGGATCTGTCTGATCCCAGAGAGGGAGACAGCAAAAGAGCCACCACCAAGAATTGGGATGAGCAAATGAGGAAATGAGGAACAGATGGGATAAGGGGGAAAAAGAAGATGAAGAAGATGAAGAAGATGAAGGAGGAGGAGAAGTAGGAGAAGGAGGCAAAGGAGGAGAAGGAAGAGAAGAAGGAGAAGGAGGAGAAAGACGAAAAGGAGGAAAAGGAGGAAGGGGAAGGGGAAGGAGAAAAGGGGAAGGAGAAGGAGAAGGAGGAGAAGGAGAAGGAGAAGGAGAAGGAGAAGGAGAAGGAGAAGGAGAAGGAGAAGGAGAAGGAGAAGGAGAAGGAGAAGGAGAAGGAGAAGGAGAAGGAGAAGGAGAAGGAGAAGGAGAAGGAGAAGGAGGAGAAGGAGGAAGAGAAGAAGGAATGTTTGAGGCTTCTGGCATGAACCAGATGTCCCCAAGACCAGCCTGTCCCCAAGCTCCTGGAGCAGTGTGGGACATTACTCCTGGCTCCTGGTGGCTTAAATCCCACTTCCAAGGCTCAGGGCTGAGAGCCTTTTTGTTCAGAGAGAATTCAGGGAAGGTTTGCTATGCTGGGATCTACTTGACAAAAAGTAACTTGAAAATGCAGCATATGTTTTACAGTTCTCTTACATTTAGATTTCACATTTTAGATTTTTTTTTCATTGAAATAAATTCATCTACTTCCAAGCACTAGGTGTACCAAGAGCATCTGAGTCAGGACCTGGGTGCTCCAAATTAACTGTTAAAGGACTTTAGGCTGATATCAGAACATTCAGTGTTTGAGTCACACAAGTCTAGAGCTGAGCAATGTTCATTTACTGCATCCCCTGGACAGACCTACAGCTGGGACCAGGTGACCTTATAATGTATGTAAATTTTAGAATGAGTCTCTTAATATTTAATTGGAAAAAATTAGTAACTTTCATCAAGTAGTTTTTTATTGGCAAGAAAGCACTGAAATTCATCAAGTCAGTCAATTTAAGGAACCTGCACTCATGTCACTTTTGTAAATCTCATTACAAATAAGAAAATGTTGGCAAATATATTCATATATTCACAAGTGACCAAGAAAGTGGATAAATAAGGAAAACCCATTGACTAATTACCTTGAAAATATAATGTATAACTCATAGGAGAATTTACAAATTAAACATTACTGAAGTAACCTCATTGACAGGTCTGTGGGCATTTTTATCTGTACCACAAAAACTCTTGATCCAGTTTCTCAAAAGCATTTAGGGGATCCAAAAATATATTTATACATCTCATAGCCTTTTCAAGGCATTAAAAAAAGGTTAGGGACAAAACCTCCCCTGAATTTGGAATTTTATTTCTTCAGAAATAGATCAGTGCATGGCATCCTACTGAGGCGACCTGAAGGGATTATAATAGTTACAATTACAATAAAGTGATTATGGAATCTCACATGTCTGTGTCTGTGTCTGATCAAAAGTTTCTTAAACTTTCAGCGGCAGGAATTGAATTTTCCATGCTTTGGTCTAGGAACAAAGGTAAGACATTTTTGTTCTTTATTTTGCTTTTGAGGGAAGAGGTACTTGGAGGTGATATATATATATATAGATAGATACACACATTCATACATATATATATATATATGTATACTGAAAATAATATTCTTAGTAGGATGTAAGTAACATAAGATTGTCCCAGAACAGTCTCTCCTCTTTTCCCCATTTTCAGAGAATCTCAGAATGGTTTGTGTTGGAAGGGACCTCAAAGCTCATCCACTGCCACCCCTGCCACGGCAGGGACACCTCCCACTGTCCCAGGCAGCTCCAAGCCCCAGTGTCCAACCTGGCCTTGGGCACTGCCAGGGATCCAGGGGCAGCCACAGCTGCTCTGGGAATTCTATTTCAGGGCCTGCCCACCCTGCCAGGGAACAATTCCTGCCCCAGGTCCCATCCATTCCTGCCCTCTGGCACTGGGATGCCATTCCCTGTGTCCTGTCCCTCCATCCCTTGGCAATTGTCTCTCTCCAGGTTTCCTGCAGCTCCTTCAGGCCCTGCAAGGCCACCCTGAGCTCAGCCCAAAGCTTCTCCTGTCCAGGCTGAACAATCCCAGCTCTGCCAGCCTTTCCTCCCAGCACAGCTGCTCCATCCCTCTGCTCATCCTGCTGCCTCCTCTGGGCTCTCTCCAGCAGCTCCACGTCCTCCCTGTGCTGGGATCCAGGGCTGAGTTGTCAATCTCTGCCTGCCTGTGTACAATATTTGCCTGAGACAAACAAACATTTCCTGGGAATGGGAATGGAAGTTGCTTTCACTCCTTACCATCCTCTTTAGTGCGGGTGAAAATCTGCTCGCTCCTCACTCCATCCCCAGCTCGGGTAAAAGCCAACACCTGGATGCTGTAGTTGGTGTATTTTTCCAGGCCATCCAGCTCCAGGGATGGCTGGGTTGTAGTGACATTCTTTATCTCTCCCAGCTCTATAAAATAATATAAAATAAAATAAAATATAAAGGAAGTGGAGTTATTGTCAATTTCACTCTTCTTCCAGGTGTTGATACCCGCTGTGGAAATCTTGGGTGTCCCAGACAAGCTTCACTATTACAGAACAGCAATGAACTATAATGAATTAAAATAAATTCACTTGTGTCCTGACCTCTTACCACTTGAAGCAGACCCACTTTTCATTTTCAAACCTTTTTTTTTTTTTTTTGTTGCAATTTAAAAAAAAAATATGGTGAAGAGAATTGAAGAAATTCTACAAGTAATGAGATTTTTCATAAAGAACAGATAACAAGAAAAGATTATTGTGAAACATCCCCTAGAGAAAAAAAAATGAGAACATCGTTTATCTTCATAAAGATTTTCTAGTTATGAGAAAGACCATTTCTCATATGGAAAATGAAGAAAAACTCCCCTTTATTTTAAAATATGCAGCAAGTGCTGCTTCAAAGCACTTGATAGCAGCAATACTGGCAAACAATAGATTTAAACACAGTAAAATCAGATTTACTTGCAGAAAGATGATGCACTTTATATGAATCTTTTTTTNACTTTATATTAATTTTTTTTTTTTTTTTTTTTTTTTTTTGCAAACTAAGAAGTACAACCCAAAAGGCAAAAAAAAAAAAAAAGCTTTAAACATATTTAGGACATCGAATAAAGTTGAATAAATAAAGAAAATCCAGTTTTAAGCATGGCATGAACATCATCTTTTTTCATCATGTTGTGAGACATCACATAGGAGCTTAGATGGGATAATATCCACACAGGATCTGATCCAAAACTACAGGCGTCACTGTAAACATTTAATTTTATGCCCTACATGTCTACATTTTTTCTGCATGCTTCTCATAGATTTTTAAAGGAATTAATGTTTGATTTCCAGATATTTTTGAGTCTACCATTACCAGAAGGGACAATGGGCCTCTGGGTCACATTTCCACTCCAAATTCCCCTTTCCACTCTAACAGAGGTCAGGATTTGCACAATTGCAGGTTAGAGAGAACTGTGGTTCTGGTGGATGAAAGCAAAAGAAGGGAGACAGCTGTGAAAAATCCACAGGGTAAGTAGGAATAAAGTCATGTGCATCTCAAAGCTACTAATTTGTTTAATTTACAAGAAAGGGCCATATGTGGAATTATCATCATGCAATAAATTGCAGATTAGTAAAGCATCAGAATTCTCCTTTGATCCTTTCACTCAGTCACTGCTCTGGAGCTGCCTATTTCCCCAGGAATTATGCTAAGAGTACAAAACACAACAGAAGAAGCTGGCATGGAAATAACAAGCTTTTCCCAGAGACACTCCCTTCTTTTACCCTCAGCTACAGAGAGGAAACACATCCAATCAAAAAATAAGTGATAGCACATCGAGTAGGCAAAGAGATAACCAACCAAATAACAGTGAAAATCAGGTTTGGGTTGGTTTGTTCTAGATTCACGTCACCATTCTTTAAAAAATCCCCAACATTCTGGACTCTGTAGCTGGAATTTGCTCAGGTGCTGTTGGGTACCACGGGATGCCTGTGGAATGTTGCAAACCCATGGTGGGAGCCTTCCCTGAGTTTCCTCCAGGCAGCTCTGCTGCTCCTGAAGACAAAGTTGTCTCTAAACCAAAAATAAAAGGGAGCAAAATGCCTTCACAGCAGAGAGAAAATGCTATAAAGGCCACATACAGCTTTTTATTTGGTAATGGATTGGTGTCTCTCACCTCCATCCAAGAGGTTGGCCCAGTAGATAACCCTGAATCCCTGCAGGATCCCATTCAGGGTCTCCTTTGCCAGCGTTGACCAGGAAATGGAGATGGTTTCTGGGGACGTGGCAGTGGCTTGCACATTCCCTGGAGGGCAGCTGGGCACTGGAATAAGACATTCACCATTTTAAACACAATGAAAACAACTCAGTATTCATCTTTTAGTTACCTTTTATTTTCCCCTCTATCCCACCACACAATATTTAATTACCATTACACATTTTAACGATGCAAATCCTTTATTTTTTCTACAATCCACGTTTCTGCAAGTGCAGCTGTTTTCCCTGGAATGACTTTTGATGTACTGATTCCCTACATGCAGAGTTGTCTTTTAATAGGCTCTTGGTTGCTTCTTTTTGAAGTATAAATGTGTTCTGACATTGAAATGTGCAAAACATTTTGTAAGCAATTTAAATATGTTTTTAAAGTTTGCAGCCAAATTTGCATCTTGGTGGACAATTCTAATGTCTCTTTAAATTTGGTGGAGAGAGAAAAAAGTGGGCATGTCTTTAAAAACATAGGAAAAAATGGTCATAATGTATTTTTGCTGATATTTTAAAAATTGGGAAAAAACAAATAAATCTAAGGCATTTTCTGTTGACAATTTAGTGTCAAAGCAATACAGCAGAATTAGTAAGTGGTATTGCTTGAAAAGCTATGGCACCTTTAATTGTAAGAGGGACCCAAAATTAAGCGACAACTAAAAAAAAAATTCCAAAAAAATAAAGCATGCTGGATTCTGAAGGAAAAAAAAATCCCATTTATTATAATATAAAACATATGCCTTATATGTGAGCATATGACTTTTGAGGTCTTGCAGCAAGCTAGGCCTAAACATTTAGAATAAAAGAAAGGTATCAGTCTTTCATGAATAACCTGCCTTAAAATCTGTGGCACTTGAGGATTTTAGGTGTGTGATATTCCATTTTGTCCACATAAAATTCATATTCCAAACTGGCACTGGTTTCAAGACACTGATGTTGATTTACAGTAGCTGAAAATCTGACTTGCATAGTCTTTAGGATTATTATTTGCTGTTACACTCCTCTAAAAGCTGAACTCTCTTTTTTTTGGATATGTGATCATTCTCTTTTTTCCACTAGAGGACTCCCTCTCATTGTTTGAGAAGTACTTCTTATGCAGTTTGAAAACAAAAATCTATATTGTTCCTTGGATTAGACAGGGTGGATTTTGCCTGAAATAGCAATGATTTTTCTGTCACTGGATATCCTTGAGAAAACACACATCTCTCTTAAGATTGACAAGACAGTGCAGCACAAGAGCTCTGGTTACACAGTGGATTCATTTGAAAACAGTAGCAATCCAACAAAAAAACCCACAATATTCCTTCACCTTTCAGAGTTTCAGTTGCAGAACATCTCAAAAATATGATATCACTCTGGAGCAAGGATGAGATCACAACAGTTGCAAGTAGGAGAACACCAGAGCATTTGGCTTCTTAATGAAAGTTCTGGTCTCAGTCAACATCATTCACAGCAGGATATATTACATAAATAAGGTCATTTTTATTTACCTGGTAAAATAAATTCACTCTTGCAATGAAACTCAGACAAGCTCTTCTCTCTCACACCCTTCTATCTAAAGACTGCTCTTTTATCATCCCTACTTCAATCACCACTAATCAAACAAGAAATGCAAGAGACAAAAAGACACAAAACAATAATAACATTAACAATATGTCCCCTCAGTGTTGTTTGCCAAGGACCCACCATCCTCAAGAGTTGTGGTGATGATTTCCTGAGAAGAAGGTCCAATGCCAGCCCTGTTACAGGCCTGCACCACCATGCCATACTGGGTGAATTTTTTCAGGTTATTCAGGGTATAAACCTCGCTGTCTCCCGTGGTGTCGATGCTGATGATGTTGAACTGGAAGTTTCCCCCGGCGCTGTATTCCCGATAACCTATCTGGTACCCACGGATAATTCCATTCTGCAAGTGCTTCTTTGGAGCCTAAACAGAAAATGGAAATCACACATTGAGTGCACACATCCAAAGTCAAGTTGTTCCCCTCTAAAATTTTTGAAAAAAAAAACCAAAAAACAAAACCCAACAAATTTAACTTTTATTTTTTTCCTGCTGAATGCAAATGTATTTCAAGGTAACAATTCAAAAATGTATTTCAAGGTAACAATTCAAAAACACTTCCTGCACATGCAACAGCCACTTTTTTTTTTTTTTTTTCAATCACATAAATTTCAGGTGTGTTTTTTGTTTTAAATCTGTGCTGAAAGTCCTTTGAATGGTTCATGCACAGAAAAATCCAACAAGAAGACACTCTTTAGTTTCAATTTATGATGTTTTGTTCTCTTTTCAGGTGAATCAATCCAAGCTGAGTTGATGAAGGTAAATTTGCATTGCAGGCCAACATTTATTACTAATTTTTTTTTTTGCCAGGAGCCTCCACCTTTCAGTGAACCTTTAGGAAGGCATTTATTGATCTGTGCAAGGCAGTCACAGGAGTTTATTCAGTCCCCTGCATTAGGACAATTTTATGCTGTGCTTTGAAATATGCTTCTGTTCATTCAGTGTGTCGTGTAGAAAGATGATTAGATAATGAGTGCTGAAGGCAACAATGATTTGGAAAGCAGGGATTTGCATACTGAATAGCTGCAATATATCTGGCATTCAGGGATATGGACAGCACAAAATGGTTGGCCATAATTATGTGCCACATTTCTCAGTCACAGTGCAAGATTCCCTGCTCCTGATTAGTGGAAATTATTTGTGTGCTCTGCAATATAAAATGTGATCTAGTGCAAAGCGGAGATTTTCAGCTCAGGAAAAAAGCCTGTTATTGATAGAAATACCTATAAAAATTCTATTTAAATAGTACTGCACTAATTTCCATATATGATAATGCACAATTTTCTAGCTATACGAGGCATTATTAGTATAAGAATTTTAAGGCACAGTTTGTAATCCAGGAGCAAAAATCTCTTTCCAATCCTCCAAACCTCTTTCAAACTCCCCACAGACACCCACAAGCTCATCTGTCCCTACAAAAAAAGTCTTTGTGATGCTGTTTATCTGCAAGGGGTTGGACTGGCAGAGACAGCAACTTCTGTTGCTTCTACATCCCATTAAATCTCCTGAGGAGCAGATTCTCAAGAAAAACACTACTTTCTGCCACAGGAGCTGCCTGTTTTGGGGTGTCTATAGTCCACTGGAGATAATAAAATAAAGGGTGAGATTTGCCTTTCATCCACTACCATCAAAACCATTGCTCTGCAAAAGCCAGCCCCCTCTCAAATTTAAAATATGTTTCACTGTATGCAATTGATTGATTCAATAATCTCTCCAGACTTTTTTTTTTCTCCCTCTTGTCTGAGAAACAGACACAGAACTTGAAGTGATGATATAATTTCAATTCCCATTGTATTACTTTGACCAGATGTAGCTGATCAAATTACCAGATCTTGAGATCCTTGTCAATCATAGGGCAGGGATAAGGAATCTAAGAATATAATTGTCTCCTGTTTGAATATTTCTCTGTGTGTTTTGGTCAAAAACTCCTCAGCTGCTTTAGAAACATACAGGTTATTCTATTATCAGAGCCAGCTGTAAAGTGTGTTATTTATTCTGGACAATTCCATGGCCTTGTCATCTTTGAACACTTGCAGAAAGGAGGTACTTTTAAACTGGGAGTAGAAACTAAGGTCAGATTTTTGTTGTTGTTTGAGTTCAGATATATTCAGAGAATCTCAGAACGATTTGGGTTGGAAGAGCCCTCAAAGCTCATCCAGTGCCAGCTCTGCCATGGCAGGGACACCTCCCAGTGTCCCAGGCTGCTCCAAGCCCCAATGTCCAACCTGGCCTTGGGCACTGCCAGGGATCCAGGGGCAGCCACAGCTGCTCTGGGAATTCTATTCCAGGGCCTGCCCACTCTCAAAGGGAACAATTTTTTCCCAACATCCCACCCCAACTTGTCATTTTTCACCATGAAGCCATTCCCTGTGTCCTGTCCCTCCATTCCTTGGCAATTGTCTCTCTCCAGGTTTCCTGCAGCTCCTTCAGGCCCTGCAAGGCCACCCTGAGCTCAGCCCAAAGCTTCTCCTGTCCAGGCTGAACAATCCCAGCTCTGCCAGCCTTTCCTCCCAGCACAGCTGCTCCATCCCTCTGCTCATCTTGATTGACAACAAGTTGACTTTCAGACAAACAGTTTGGACAAAGCAGCCACAACAGCCTCTTCACTGGGGATTTTATAATTATATTTTCTCACTTTGAATTGGAATAAAATGAAAAAAAAATGAAATTTTCAAGAAATTCTTCATAATTGTTTTAAATCAAAGGATTTTTTACTCTAAATAAAATATTTTACTTTTTTTTTCCCCACTTTGAAACATTATATAATATAAAACAAACTCCAAGTCACTTCAGGGCAAAATATTGGAATGTTCTGCTTCATAACAATTCCAGTGTTCCTTCTTACTAGGACCTGAACATTTTGAGTTGACTTTTTGCATACATGACTCACTTGATAAATATTTCTTCTGGTGTATAGACACATTTTTGGTAGAAAATTGAGCAAAATAACTTGATGTTCTTGGGAAAAAATATTGTAAACTTTGTCAGTAGCCATAGAACATTATGAAAAAGTAAGCTTCAGTCCATGACCTTTTCTCACAAAATTCAATATTTGTAAAACAGGGTATCAATTACTTTTTTAAAGCATGACATTCTACAGTTTTGTGTGTGTCTAAATAGAAATAAAGAGGAAAATGAATATTCCCCATGTTTAATGGTTTCATTTACTTAATGTAAACTACTACATGAAAAAAATGAATTCTTTCATGTTGTTTTATAAATGAGAATCCCTGTTTAATTCCAATTATCTCTGTACCAGTTTAAACTACCAGAAAGTGGTGAGTTTTATTTAACAGCTCAGTCTGAAACCCAGTGCCCTGTGGTTTCAGATATTGGATTAAAAAAATCACTGGCCAGTACAATTTTGCTTAACTGGGATTTTCTAGGAGTGGGCTAAGACAAAACTTTAAATGAAGATTTACAGCCAAAGCAAGCTGGAGAAATGGGATTTAATACAAGATGAAATATAATCAATGTGTTATTCCCTGCTCCTTTTGCTGTTATTGACACTGTACTTTAATAAAGTTTGCCAGCTTTAAATATAACCATGGTTTTCACCACCATCCTGTCTGTTCAATGTCATCATAGCCTTTCATGGCTAAAGCTCCACATGCCTCCAAACTAGAAACCACCAAGATCAGGTTCTTTTCTTGTTTTTTGGCTTCCATGACAAGGTAGGATTGATCCCATGGGGTATTTCTTTATTCTTTATTACATTTTATTAGACACTCAACGAGTGCCTTCTGCACAGCATCGTAGGGACCTACCCAAAAGTTAGGATTCAGCATGGAACCAAATGGATTGTGTCTGTGGGACCATCCTGAAGTTCCTTCTTGAGTAATGAACCAAAACTGCTCTGACCTGGAGAAAACTGCAATAAATCAAGGGAAGTAAGTGGCTCTCTCCTGGTTTGGGACTTCTTAATAGGGAAGAGAAGATCTTTTGATCAGCTTAAAAATTATCATTCAGGAAATAACTCTTCCAGTAAAGGAAGGACTACACAAGCTCTAATCCTGCCCAATGACTTCACCTTAAGCTCATTCCAAATTGTGAAAACTCATCTCTCCCTTCAACTCATGGGACCAGGCTAATGAATTATGTATTCAGTATATAACTCATTGCTGTGAATCTCTTGTAATATTAGATACTGAACTTTGTTTGACAAGAATTCTCAAATCAAATTCCAAACATGATCTTGAGAAGACAACCCCAGCACCTCATTTGATATTCTTCAATATCAGACAACACCCAGAGCTCAGGGCATGCTCAGTTGGACTTGAAGTGTCCTTGAAGTACAAAATGAACCATATTTTAGGCAGTTATTGAAATGTAATCACAGGAATTCTTTGTCCTGTAGCTGCCTGTTCACACCTTGATATATAAAACTTAATGGCAAAACTTCACAAACAGCAGCTATAAACCCCAGCAATGAGCCCATCTCCTCTTGCTGCTTTTAAAAAACATCCCCCAAAGTGAACTTTCTGAAAAAGCAAACAAAGCTTTTCAACATGCCTACCCATAAATCCATAAAAACAACCTCAGGCATAGAAGCTTGAATATTTGGTTGACTTGATCAGATAGCCACAGTTCTTAAGTGGTTTAAAAAAGAAAAAAAAACTATTAAGAATTTATTTCAGCTGTTGAGAATCACTGTACCAAGCATTGCATGGCTTCAAAAATGACTTCCTTTGCTCTACTGACTGTGTGTTGGATTTAAATCCATGTCTTCTCTAAGTACATTGTTGTGTTTCACTCCAGGTAAATCTGTGACCACGCAGCTTTTGGTTTTGGAAACCATTTGATGAAAAGAAACAGTGATAGAAACTTAAGATCTGAACAAGATCCAAGAATCAGATTTGCATTTTTTGTGTGACCTGTGCAGAAGAAGTTCTGAACCTGCCTTTGTAGGAACTGGATTGAACCTACAACATATCCATTATTATGCAATAAATAACCAATCACCCATAGTTCTTTGGGTAATAAGCAGAACCTCACTGCTCCTGACTTTCTGAATAATCCATATAATAGGACAAAAGCCACATCACTCACATTTTCAGGAGTTACTAAATATAGAAATTATAGAAATTAATATAGAACAGTATAAAAATTAATCATTATTATTATTATGTCACTATATCACTTCAGCTCTTAATATTACATATTTCAGAATTGTAAATATATGGAATTATCAACACAATATACAAGCAGTATATATCACAAAACCATTTAAAACCATTTAAAACATGGTTTATGTACCTCTGGTATCATACCAAAGCATTTAAAACTTTCTATCACTGTCAAAATACTGGGAAAAACTTGGAAAAATCGAGCCACATGATGTGCCAGATTTTTAAATGATACCAGCTGATATTTTTATATTAATTACTCTTCATCAGTTCCCATTGACTTTATTGAAACACTCATACTTCTCTCTCTGTGGAGCAAAAATCTATCCCAAAGTCTATTGCAATGGGAAAAAGATCCCATTGGTTCCAATGTTTTCTGGGGAAGTTCTTTCCAGAACCACGGTGAAATGTTGTGATGGTTCATTTCCTAAACATGTGGCCTTATCTCTGAAATCAGAAAAAAAGAAGGAAATGGAAGCAACTGCTACTTTTATTCTCCAATGGGAGGCTTTCTTTGCATGATGCTCCCTTCAGCAGCAAATATTTTAAGATTTGTTGGCAAAGGCATCTGCAATGTCTCTCCTAAATAAAATAACCAAGGCACAGCTGTTAAAATACTCCCCTGAAAGAATACAAATACTGACAGAGCCTATCTTGTCCATGGATGTGTGAGTATTTACCTTCCAGGTGACTCTGATGCTCTGTGAAGATATAGGCTCAAGCTGCACATCCTGAGGTGGACCATCAGGGGCTGGAAAGAGAAGGAAAATGCATCAAAACTGGCCCCCACAGCCCAAGGAATTCATCATTTCACATAAAATGTCACCACCTTTACACCCCAGCATCAGAGGTTGGAGTCAGTGTCACATGGAAAACTTCACCAAACAAAAGCAGGGCCAGGAATGTTCTGCATTCAGGTGTCATCTCTGGCCAGCAGCAAAATACAACATGTGACAACACATACCAAAGTGTTAAATGAAATGAATAGAATAAAATGAGTAATAGTGGTTTTCTTGGTTAGAGGTACTCTCACAGTGCTGTTTCTGCATATCTGGAGATAGGCAAGAGGAATTCTCAGCACTCACAACCCTGTGGGTGACAGAGAAGCAGCAGAGTTCATTTAAAGCAGGTGAGACAGAAGTTCCTAATCCAGACAGAAAAGCAGCAGAACCCATTTAAAGCAGGTGAGGCAGGAGCTCCCAATCCAGCTTTCAACCTGTTGCAAGTTTTCCAGTGTGATCCCCTTTACTCACTGAGCACATTCAGTCCAGTATCAGATATTTTACACAGAATCCTGCACATTTTACACTCCCCCCCTCCCCAATAAGAGTTGCAACCTGGATATGAGACAAAAAAACCCCATCACTGGTAGGTGGGAAAACCTTCTTTCAACTCCTGCCTGAGACAGGGAAAGTTTCATGGGCCATCAACACGGTGCCAAAGGTGTGCAGGAGGCTTTAAAAGTGGATGAAAAAAGAAGGAACCTCCTCATCAGCTGGGCAGCTACAAAGCAGATCAGGATCAGCTGGGATTGAGCAGAGGGATGTGCAGTAAGTTGCTTGCTCAGCGAGGTAAATCACTGCAAAGGAAAGATCTGAGGAGAGGGATGGGGCCATCTCGAGCTGCTGCAGAGGGTTCCCTGGATGCAGAATATGGCCTCAGTAAAAGGTATTAAATTAACTTTAATAGCAGGACAAAGGAAGGAAAGCAATAAAAAGGGTGAGATGGGGCTGTTAGAGGTGGAGCAGCAATAAATGACGGCTGTGGTGAAAGGAACCAGAACATTTTGCTTTAACTGATGAAAGCAGAGACACAGAACACAGCCTATAATATGTTTAAGTTATTAAATACACCCTATTCTCTGCCATTCCTGACTGCCCCTCAGATGGGAAATTTCCAAAGCTTGAAAGAACTTTATTTCCATTCTCCTTGCATTAATACAAAGGAAGAAAAGGAAAAAGTCCACTGGCAAAAATGAGATCTCTATGAAGTTTTTGAAGCCTGACCTTGATTCTGTCCCCCTGTTGACAAAAATGAATGCCACTTCTCTGGGGTACATTATAATGTAGTGGAATTTGAGTGAAGCATTTGATCCTAAAAATGGGGCTTAAAATGTGGCCCTAAAAATCCTGGCTTTTCCTCAAAAGACCCCAAATTTTTTTTTTTTTCTCCACAGACCTGAATAGTTAAGTACTCCCAGCACACCATAGGGAGATGTTAAATAAGAAGTAATTTGTTTTACTTACTTAATGTCATACAGAGTTTGTGGCAAGGACATAAAGAAAACACAGATATCCCCGTTTCCTCTATTGATTTCAGTATTAGGCAATGGCCATAATGCTTCTTTTTTTCTGACAGGCATTAGTGCTAGTGTGTACTGGCATCTATTTTCCAACACATGAGCTAATTGGGGTTGTATGGAAAGAAAGATGTGGTCTGCAAGCTTTGAAATCATTCTATGCTTATCTACCCTTTTGCCACAGAGACTTTTTACAGGTTTCTTTTTAAGAGAGGTATTTCTTTGCAATATGTGATACAGAATCTGCACCCCCTTTCCAAGTTGCTTGGTTTTTATCTTGTATTTCTTGGACCTTTATTTTGCTCCCTGCTCATTACCTTCCCTCTCATCCCCTGCACCCATGCTGCTCTCCATTGCCTGCTGTAAAAGCAGAGAACAGAAGTAAACAGTGATTAAAAAAAAA
>WEIU01010827.1:95489-107092 GCA_013389925.1 Aegithalos caudatus | reverse complement strand
TTTTTTTTTTTTTTTTTTTCATTACATAAAAGCTTAAATTCAGCTCCGGGAACAGACTAATTTTTTAAAATGCAAAAAGATTTCAAAAAATAGGTGCACAGTGAACTCATCTTTATTCTGATATAGAGGTACTTGAGGGATCAGGGTTTTATTGGTTGCAATTACTCACAAGATGCATCCTTCATTAACACTTTTTCTTCCTTAAGTATTGTTCCTTATCAGAAAGGAGGCTTGTCAATCTGAACTGAAATCCTCTATTTCCATTTACATAGGCTAGATAACCATCTTTCAGTAACAGATTTCTTACAGGCCTCAAATGCAGGAGTTCAATCTCAGCTGGGTCTTCCTCAGTTCACAAACCAATCAGAAGCAATTGGTAGCTCTTTTCATACAGTCTCACACTGTCAAAGCACCTCTAGTTCCTATACAGAACTCAGATAGTTCTTCTCTTATTAATGATAATTCCAACTGAGATGTTACCAGGCTCACATTCAAAATTTGTTCCACTAAAAAGTTATTTATGAGCAGGAAATGCTACCTGTCTTCAAAATATGGAACACATAGTACCTACAGTGTACAGGATTATTGCCTTTAAAGTCTCTGAGTATTTGTAATTCATCTATATTTGAAATGCATTTATGCATTGATGTAAGAGAGAATTTTTTAAAATTACATTATTATCATAATGATTTCATATCCTTTTCTCTACATATTTGAATTTCCTACTTTTCTGTTCAGTAGACAAACATCTGTATTGCATTCCTCTAAACCAAAGTCTCAGCCAAAAATAAAGCCTGAAAAATGGAATAAAAATAAGGCCTTGATAGTGCCCTTATTTACAAGCCATTTTAATTCATTATTTCCCTGAATGGGTTAGTAAACATATAAAAACAATAGGATAAGCATATTGCTATGAAAATTGGATAGACTTTTGAGCATAAAAACATTGCTGCTGACCAGAAGTCCAGAAGGAAGCAAAATAATCAATTAAAGCATTACCACATGGTAGAGAAAAAACCAGCATTGTCAGGACATTCCAAGGCGTCAATTCAATTCAAAAATTTTGTGAGATTTTTATCTAGGTCCAACCAACCAACCTTACTCTTGAACTAAAATAACACATGAAATCTTCCTTTTTACTGATTGCTATGTTTTTCAAATTTTCATTTCAGAGGGGAAATAATACCTAGGAGGAATTAAGAGTGCTATTTTTTATCAGAAAAGGAACTCCTTTATTTATAACACATTTAAAAACAAGCCCCAACACTCCAAAGTAATCATAGGCATTGTCTCCAACTTGAAATGGATTTGCTTAGAAAAAATATTTAATAATGTGTATTGTTCCTAGAGAAATCTGAAATACAGACAATTAGTCTGTTTCCCAGATGAGCACTCTGTACAATTACTGCAAGAGACAGATTCTTCCTATTCTTTTTCTGTCCATCACAAGCTTTTTCCTACAGAAAATGCTATCACTTTATCCATCTGGGAAAATGTGGCATACTCCTCACCACTTTTCAATTCAGACAGTCTCTTGTCTGCTATTCTGTTTGAAACTCCTAAGGCACAGTAGGGCACTACATTTTTATTTTCCATATGTGAAAGCATTGCATGGTTATGACATAATCTCTTTATTCATCTATGTTCTAAAATAAATGAAACTTTTTATAACATGTTGTGAAACTATTAATCTTTAGGGGTTTAATTTTTTTTGTTGTTTTCTTCTAGTTATATTCTGAGTAATCCTGCTTATAGAATTTAGAAAGAAAAATGTACAGACATAATTATATAATTATATCATTCTATGATTCTGTGATTCTATGATTCTATCATTCCATGCTAGAGTAAGGTAAAATTTACTAGTTTCACACATTCTGCACATTGTTATTCACCTCAGAGGGTATGCACAGAAATAAATCATGCCTGTTCGAAATGAGTAAGCTATAAAGGTATCCAAGATATGCCTGGAGACCATACAGCTTCACACACTGGCTTCACTCCATACTTCTCACTGCCTTATACACAGAATTACTTTGAAATATGTGTGAATTTGAACATTATGTGAACATCTAACGCAATGTCAGCGATGCCATTCTGCATCCAGTCTGCATGGCTGTCCCAGATGGGGGCATGATACAAAGTCTTACCCAAAGATCCAGGTCTTTTATCACTTCAGAAGATTTCTCATTGACAGGGTGAACATATAAAACCACAGTGAATTTCATATAATATTTTTCTGAAGAGGTTTTCAACGTATCCTTATACTAACCTTAATTGATAATGAAAGATTTTCTCCTATTTACAGCAAAGTTCANATAATATTTAAATTTAATACTGTAAAATATAAAGATTAATTTACCAAAAAATAGCTATCAGAAATGTGTAGGAAAAACCACATTTTCCTTATAAAATGCTCCTTCTCTTTTGAGATTTATTTATTTATAGATATAAACAAATTTAAAAGTTTGTAATACAATTTTTAATAGATTTTGACATCTATACTATTTTAACCAGAGGCTAACTATCTTCAGACCTGGACTCTGCAGTACATGAAGACAGATTCAATATTACTGGGGAAATAGGATTCTTGATAAACTGATGCAGGTGTAGTATAATATCACCAGGTTTTTAACCTTTGCTTCCATTAAGCAGTCATGTATTTTTCTGAAAATTCAAACTAATGGAACTTTCTAATACAAGAAAACATTAAAAATATTTGACAGAACTGCTTCTTTTCACAGTCTATTTCAGTGATTTTGCTAGTATATATTCTGATCAATTTTAAAAGCCTTTAATTTTTCATAACATAGAAATTGGATTTGTCTTATATAAAAAAGTTAGGTATCTTGAGAAAAAATATATTTTGTTTTTGCAATCACTGAATTGTCTTTGTCCATTGTGTAGCTGAGTTGAATTAAAACATTGGATAAACAAAAACCTATAAAAGTAGTGGTTATTTTGGTCTATATATCAAAACTCAAATGACATTAGTCTATGACAGATTTTAGTGCTCTAAACCGTTTGTAGTTTAAAGCTGTAAATGGGACCACAGCTGTAAATGGGGGTCTTGTATATGCCAGTCAGGAGCAGCAGGAAAATCATACATTGCAGTATGTTTGGAATTGAAGATTTGTTTCTGTGCTTCTATCAAGAGACCCTTATGCATACCTCAAGCACATTGTTTCTCCTAATAATGACAATGTCAGTAAAAATTATGACATAGTTTGAGCTCTTAAATTATGTACTATATGGTAAAACAGGCAAAGGAAATATAATGATGTTTATATTTCTTGAAGCTGTAGTGCCAAAAGTGAACTTGCATTCAAGGTAACTGTGAATTTTGTGTAACAAATTATTCTTATTTATTTAACCTGACATGCAATATTATCTCATCAACTAATTCAGAGATATCACATATCTCCCCTGACCATTCTTTCTGCCAACATTCTCTTTAAAAATAACACGAACATCTTTTGGCCTTCATGTTCATTTTTCAGCAAAATTCATTCAGTTCCAGATACGCTATTCTGTTAAATGTCATTCTTTAATTATCAGACTCAATGACTAGCATTTCATTGACAGCATCAGCTATCATAGTGTAATTTACTGCATTCAGAATTGCACAGTGAATTTGTTTTCATTAGCAGAGAGAAAAAAAAAAAGACGTACTGAACTAGCCATATCAAATACAGATGGCTGGCCAACCTCACAATTGAAAGCAGTAAGCATGTCAGACACTGGTGTTTACTCTTCACTTACGTCCACTCTTTGAATTTAAGAGTGGATATTAGCTAAGTAGTTGATAAATGGTGTCTGATCTGAAAACCATCATACTAGCACATCAATATATTTCTTTCAGACTAATTCAATGCAGAGCTTTACAATAATATAATGGCAGGCATTAGGTGTTCTGCGACAGAATTCATTCTGGGTACACTCTGTGACTGTAAATAGACAACATATGATCCAAATATTTGGCAGGTGGAAGCTAATTTTGTGCATTACTCATGAACAGTTTAAATCCTTGAACTATTTTTATCTGCTTAGTACAACTCTAAGTAGAAAATGTAATTTTCTTTTGAGGGAAGGCAGCAAGGAAGTTTTGTGACTATAAGTAAAGGCTTGGTTGTCTGACTGCTCTTGTGTGTATAAAGTTTATATTTAAAAGAAAAAATATTCAATCACAGTCGAATTTAGGAAATTTTTATTTTTATTTTTATTTTCATAGCCTATGAGATTTTTACCCCTAAAATTATCATGTTCAGCATCATAGAGTTGTGTTCCTAATTCCTGTGAATTTTTACACTGAAATAACAGTGATGAAGAAAGAGGAAAAAAAGTAGATTAAGTTTAATATGTGCTTTTTTTTAGTTTATATTGGTCATTGGACTAGCCTGAGACACATCAGTGACACATGCAACATGAAGATATTGTAGAGGAGTATTAAGTTATGTCCTAGTTCCAATATTACTTGTATAAACATGTCATACATGTCATACTTAAAGTTATAAATATCAGTGTTTCAATTTAAACTTTAGTGATTTTCTTATTGAAAATCCAACATGTATGGTCCCTCTGAGAAAATGTATTTATTTTATTGACAATAAGTCAATGCTGATTCAACACTATCACCACTGATGCAAAATTATTAAAAATGTCAGTAAAGTTCTTGCTCTCTGTTATGCTATAATAGTGGCCTAAATCTAGCAAACCTCTTAGCTGTGTATACATTTTTATGTATACTCACTGCAGTCATACATTTGTTAAAGTCAATGACAGGTCTGTTAATGAGTTCAAGTGGTGTCTCAGAGATTCCACTTGCATTTCAAGAAGATTAAAGCTATTACTTAAATGGTCTACTTAAAGTAGAACAAAATTTCTGTGTTCCTCCAGAATCATTTTTAAGAGAGCAAAATATTATGATAATACTGTAGAAAACGTAGCTTAACTATTTGCAGAAATCTGAAGCTGCAGAAAACAAAGTGGATTTGGGAGTTTCCGAAAAGAAACAAGGCCCTCAAACTATCAGATATCAAAAAACAGAAACAAAAATTGTCTGTGACCTTACATGAAGAAGTTTTTTTACTCACTTTTTCTTTTCTCATCCTCTTTCTTTAAGTGTTTTTTTTTCCTAGGGAACATTTAAAATCATCAGACCCAAATGAAGTGAAATAAAAGTTCTAGTTTCAGTTAAGGTAAAGTTTCAGAATAAATGTGATTTAAAATATATTCTTATCTCTACATTTAATTCTGAAGAGTTGTAAACTGATAAATGTAGTCTACAATTAATAAAAAAGATGAATGAACATGCAACTAGGAAGCTGCCAACTTTGCAGTCTTGAGGATAGAAGTACTTCCTGCATAAGAAATTATTCTTTTGATTTAAAAGGGGAATAATGCAGTTTCTGCTTTCAAAAACTTCCTAAAACCTTTTTAGAAAACACATTTAATGAGTTATATTTTCAATTAGATTTATTTGTAAAGTTCCTAAACAAATAAGAACAGTTCAAGTATATAAGTAGTGAAATAGTGAAAATCTTTGTGATTTGAATTCAATATTTAAGAAACAAATTGTCTGACACGCTAAAGTTTTGATATTAGCACTTATGCTCTAACTCTTAATATCTGCACTTCTATGGAAGAATGTTAAAATCTACTGAAGAATGTTAAACCTTTGCTAGATCTGGTATAAAACTACCCAAAGAGTGTATGGACAACTGAAATTCAAAACTGGAATCATAAAACTTCCTTCTCAGACAAAAAACCCTTCCCAAACAAAATTATGTCCATATTTTCACATTATTTCAAAGAAGGTACTTTTCTGCTAATATTTGGAAATTCACCTATATGAAATATCTCCTGTGGATGGGTGACACCACCCTTAAAGGAAAGTTCTTCTCTCTCCCTGTTTCAATTCGTAAATATTTTTGAGCCATATAAAAACAGATTTTCAGTGAGACACAATAAATAATATATACAGATTTTATCGACAGAAAATTTTTATCCAGAATAGCGTGGTTTGTTAATGAATGCTCCAATAGTTCTTACTTAGATTACATTTGCTCAGTGTGCTGTTTTGTGCAGGCAGACTTGGTACCTTTAGGAGTACTGCATCAGATGTATGTAAGATGTTCAAGGACCATATTAAAGCTAGTTTAAATCTAACTAACATCTGTTTCAATGCACTTCTGTTGGGCCAAATGCTTATACCACAGTAATAAGCACTCACATGCTCATTTCACTCACAGGAACATGCAGATGTGGATAGCATATGTATATGACCACTCTTTGACAACTAGTTTGAAAAGTGCACCTGAACAACTGCTACAGAGTTTAGAGCAGATGAGTGAACTAAGATAGAAAAAAGAGACAGAAAGAAGACAGTTAGTGGTGTATTAACATTAGTGTTTTCACAAATTGGCAAAAAAAAAATGCATATAGGAATGGCCACAATTAAGTTGTTTTTCTTGTCCAAACAGAAGTAAAAGTGTGAGTCTATGAGCTGTTTATTAGTGGTAAGAATGCATTGAATTGGTGAGGAACTCATTTTCATCAGCTTTGTCCAAGAACACTGACAGCTTTCTCTAGAATTTTTTTTTTTTTTTTTTTTTTTTTTTTTTTTTTTTTTTTTTTTTTTTTTTCTGTTTTTCTACTATGATTTTGGAAGCAACACTCAGAAAGTGATCAGTAAACCAAAACATCTGTCGGCAGTTACAGAGTATTTGCTTCACAGCTTGAAGTTTAGACTTGAAACGTCTCTTCATTTATGTGTCAACAGCATCAGAAAAATTATACCTACCAATTTACATCTCTTTAACAACTAGACATACTCCTGTTGTCTTCAATACACTTGGAACTATTTTAGTATTCTTGTCAATGAAATAGGTCTCCTTATAGTTTTTTAGTGTGGAGGAATTTTTCTATAACTTTTCCCAAAAGATTGCCATTGGTTCATAATTTTATGTGCCTGCTATCCTTGAGCAAACTAGTAGCTTTGTAAGCCAGCACAGATGTGTTGCCTCTTTTGTCAGAAATTTAGACACCAAGAAAAGTACAAATGGCCTTCAGGACTGGTATAGGTTGTCATAACTCAGCTAAAACACTGCACAGTTCTTAGTATTTCACCAGTTAGAAAAGGTCTATGGCATATATCACAGACACCTTCATATTTAGGAAACAAAGTTTATGAGGAAAAACTACAATTCTAACACTTCTAACATAAAATATGAGATAATACAGCTAAAGACTACAAATAATAGTTGATGTGTTCATTCTTTTCCTCATGCTTCCTAGCCTAGTGTGTATAGTTTTCAGAATTTTGGTGAGCATTTTCTGCTTCAAATTGGGACATTGGTGGAAAATGAAATCTCAAAATCTATATTGAAATGTTATATAAACTCATCTGAAATTTACATGAAATGGGTACATTTAAAACACTGAGGAATTTATCCTACTTGAACTTGATAACTTTTTTTTACTTTTCTGGAATACCTAAGGCCACAGGATGGCTGGCTGTAACACTTCAGTGTGAATAAAATTAAGGCTAATGGAATTATTCCAAATGCCTAATTGGGTAATCTAAAGAACAGATATTTATTTCTAAGCCATTCAGCACTTAAACCTCCTTCTAAAATATATGAGTATGACAGATCAGGTGAATTGGTTATTCTCCCCTCATTGATTATTCAAACAACCAGATGCCATGCAAGCATTTGAAAAGGAGTATATAAATACCATTCAAAAAAGCTGTTGCTTTTTCAAAAGCTAGGTATTGTAAATACTAGTCAGTCACTAGTTTGAGTTCAGTGGTAAAAAAACATGCTTGAGACAATACCAAAGTATTTTGCTTAATGAATGTATCCTTAAGAAACTCTTAAAAAATGTTAAAGAATCCAGGAGGAGGCTGATGAACCTCAATGAAGACTCCTAAAGTACTATTCTGTTAGATTCTCTATATATAATCAATGAATTTGAGTACATGGGCTCTCTTTTGTTAGGTGTGTTACTTCTGGCATGTGCAGTGTAAAACTTATGTTCTGCCTACTTGATCCACCTTTGAAATTAGTTTTAATGTAATGAATATAATTGGATTTTATTGTCAAAACTTTTTACTTTAAAAGCATAAACTTGTCTTTTCATAAACTAAGTAATTCTTTAAATCACGACAGACTGTTGTCTGTTTCTGATGAGCACATTCCACACTCCAGTTGTTGCTTTGAATACTGTATAGCACTAGAAGCTTTTACAGTTGAAACACTTTCATTTCAAGAAATGTGTTTTTTTCAGCATTTACAAATGTTAACTGTATTCTCTGCTGAATTATCCTTCCCAAAGGTCTTTCCTAGGTAATAGGATGCCATGATTATACAAGTCAAGAACTAAAACATAATCTTTCTGATTTAACAGAAAACACTGTTTGGTTTTCAGGTTGCTTTAGACAAGATGTATCTTATGCACTCTTTCTGTTAAATTATTTCAAAGAACACTAATTATTCACATCGGGTAGAAGGAGACTGGAAACACTTCAAAATATTTATCCGTGCCAAGTTTTTGTGGCATCCAAGTTAGAAGCTGTAATGGGTTAACCCTGGCTGGATGCCAGGCACCCAGCAAAGCCTATCACTCCCCTCTGCAGCTGGACAGGAGAGAGAATATATAACAATGAGTTGAGATAAAGACAGAAAGAGATCACTCACCAATACTTTTATAGGCAAAATAGACTCAAATTAGAGATATTAATAGAATTCATTGCTAACAAAGAGCTGGATAATGAGAAGTAAAATAAAAGCTTCAAAACAGCTTCCCCCTCACCCCTCCCTCCTTCCCAGCTTTACCTCCTACTCCAGAGGCCCAATAAGATGGGGAATGGAAGTATGGTCAAGTTCATCATGCTTTGTTTCTCCCACTGCTCAAGGAGAGGATCTTGCCCCACTCCACAGTGAGTTTCTTCCCACACGAGATAGTTCTCCATGAACTGCTTCAACCTGAGTCCATCCCATAGCAGCAGGCCTTCCCAAACTGCTGCAACATGCATCAGTTCCACAAGGTGCAATTTTTCAAGGACAGGCTGCTCCAGCATGGGCTCCTCTCACCACAGGCCTCCCATGGGGTCACAGCTTTCTCCCAGGCATCCACCTGCACTGACATGGGTCTCCTCCCAGGGCTGTAGGTGGATCTCTGCATCCCCTGGCCTCCATGTGCTGCAGGGGCTCAGCTGCCTCACCATGGGCTGCACCACGGGCTGCAGGGGAATCTCAGCTCCAACACCTGGAGCACCTCCTGCCCCTCCTTCTGCACTGACCTGGTGTCTGCAGAGCTGTTCCTCCCACATATTCTCACCTTGCTCTTCTTTTGCTACAATTACAATTGTGCAAGAACTATTTTTTTCCTTCTCTTTAAAAATCACAGAGTTCCTGCAGAGGTGCTACCACCACTGCTAATTGGGCCAGCCTTGACCAGCAGAAAAGTCCATCTTTGGTGCTACCAGGGACTGGCTCTGCTGGATAAGAAGGAAGTTCCTAGTAGCTTGTCACAGGCACAATCCTTGTAGCAGCCCAGCTATGAAAGCTTGGCCACACAAACCTAATACAAAAGCATAGATTGCCTAGATTCCATGCATAAAAATTTAAAAACATAGATCACCCTACAAAATTTTGAGAGTTACATCAAAACAGCTGTATTTACAAGATACAGTTATTATGCCCCCAGTTCAGATGCTTTAATGGGTTTTTAAATATGGTGCATTTAATAAAGATATTAAATCAGTCTGAGCCTAAGTACAGAAGTCCAAACCTTATACCTTTGAAAATTCTGGTTCTATTTTTAAAAAAGGCAAGAATTCTTAAACTACATGCCTCTACACTGAAGTATGCCTTTCTGAAGCCCATGTAAACCATATGTATAACATTTTTAGATGAATGGTTTCTATTACTCAATAATGCTCATTTTCCACATACAATCCTTTCCCTATTGTTTTAGATTTGATAATGTTTTAGATTACAGACAGCATTGGAAGAGCAATAAGTAAATACAAACTGCGCCTGTGGCTTACTTTTCTGAATATTACAGCCAATTCTGATCCCATGAAAGGATTTTTATTTATACCAGCAACAGCTGAATTAGGCCATAATAGGAGAAAAATTGCTAAATTATATCACTTTTTTTTAACACAAGACTGTAATTTTTGTCAACACTTTCAAATTCTTTGACTAAAGGAAATGAATTCACCTGAATAAAAAGCTCTGAGTTTTGATCTTTTATGAACACATTTAAGTGTAATATCCCTAACAGCAAATAAATTAGATTAAATATAGTTACATGTGCTTATGAATGGATTTGCATAAAAATGTAAATCTACAAGCACAGAAAAATTTCCGCTTTATTAAACATATTAGATGATTGCTATATCCTTTATAGAAGCATTTTTGTTACTTTGATGTTGCAAAACCCTTGAGAAAACCTTTTACTTTATGGAACTAGTAGTATTTTAAACTATTTTATTGAATCATAGCCTAGATTGAATTCACAATGCCTAGGATCATTAAAAATCTTTTTGCTTTCCTATTAATTTTTAATTGAAAAATTATTTAGTATTTTTGTTTTAAAATGAAAATGAATAGAGGTTTATTTTCATATCAATTTCAATATTAATGAAAGAGAACAAATTATTCATACTTATTTGTATGAAAATCAAATTTTCCAAAAAAACCCTAAGATATAAACTATAAGTTATTAGCTATCCCAGGCCTGAGATAAAAAACCTTCACAAACAAAATAACGTACAAAAAGAAAAATCCACAAGTTAAAACAAATCAAAAGAAGAAAATAAAGAAAACAACAAGAAGAAAAGGGAGAAGTCCCAATGTAATTCAATTGCACAGAGAATTGCACAGAGAATTGCACAATTGCATCATTCTGGTGTCACGGGATTAGAAATGTAGAAGAAGATAAGACTTGTTTATTGTATATATGACGATTGACAGCAGAACCATTTATTTTCTGTAGCCTGGGAAATTAAAAACTTACCTGCAATTGAATCAGTAAATTGTTGTTGTTATTATTTTTCCTAAATATAACCTAATTAATATTGGCATCAGCAGTTTATGTTTGCCACTGTTATCTAATTGCCATGGGATGTATAGTTCCCCAACCTCACACACAAATTTGTACATGTGAAAACTAGAGTAAGGCTAAATGAGCCGAAGTTAAATGAGCTGAAGCAAAAGGCCTTATTTATCCTACACAAACACATACATATCATACATGTAAGTTTATTTTCCATAGCATGCCTGCATGAGGACTCACATGCATAAACTTTGTATAAATTTTCCTTTGAATGAATAGCTGGAAAGCCATTTTGTTGTTGAATGTAGTTGTACAGAAGTGTCATCTAAACATATTTTTTCATACTGTTTCTAGTATGTTTTGTATTATACTGTATCAAAAAAAGAATTCTCTTTCTGATTCATAATTGTTTCCTTCAGATGCAACCTGATGACATATCAGAGGATGGCATCTGAGGATTATTTTGTAGATATGTTTGTGACTGGATTCAACACATTTCTTCTCTATAATTATATATTATAATATATAATATATATATT
>WEIU01010827.1:59177-89941 GCA_013389925.1 Aegithalos caudatus | reverse complement strand
GGGGGGGGGGGGGGCATGTTTTTTGGGTTTGTTTTTTTTTTTTTCAATCCCTTTTTCCTCTCTGGTATTTCCTGTGCTTTCTTAAGCACTGTAAATGCTTGGACACAGACAACACAGACAGCAAACACAAAAGCTGGTGTCCACTTCCTTGTTAAACATGACTTTTTGAGGTGATAAGGGTGCCATACTCACTCGAAGACAAGAAGTTTTGGGCAAACCTCCTCCGGACAGTATATTGGATGTGTACACACTATTTACTCCCACAACAGGAATTGTCATCCATGATGTTTTTCAAGGGTGGACCATGCAGGCACTCTCACATTAACTCAGGGTCTAAAATCATGACAGAATGCAAGAAGGTTCAGACTTTGCAACTTGGTATCACTAAACTTGCATAATTTAATTTATGTTCTGAGATGGTAATTATACCTATATCCTACTTCCTACTGTTGCACTGCAAGGACAGACTACAAGTTAAGATCATGTTTTAATATTTCCCCAGCATCTGTGAGTTAGTACAATGGAAACTCAAACTCAGGTCATTTTAGTTAGAAATGGCAATGAGTGCATAGCAGACAAAAGAAGAAAAAAAACTTAATGTACTGTGATTTAAAAATATATCATTCCAACATAAAGAGTTAGAATAAGAAAAGTAAAAAGTACAGAAATTCACACTTTCAAACTCAGTGAATCACAGAAAAAGTTTATCCCTCAAATTAAACCTATAAAAAAAGGGAATGCTAACTCCATCTCTAAGCAAAATCACATTTTCCATCTGTTTCTTACTTATTTTCCCTAATTTTGTCCTCTTCAGAAAAATCAGGTAATTTTTACTAATTAGTCACTCTAATTTCTTAAAATACTGTTCTGGAAAGGACCTTGAGAAGGCTTATGTTTTATCCCTCTAACCCAAGGAGATATAATTCCTGATTTATACTTGTTTAATATGTTTTTAGGGACCTATCCACTGATGGATGCCACAATATTCCTCCAAGCAGTGTATGCCAGCACTTAATTATCACTACTGTTGTAATTTTTTGCTAACTGTCTAACTGGAAACTTTCTTGCTGAATTTAATTTTCAGCACCTCCCCACAGAATCATAGAATGGTTTGGATTGGAAGGGACTGTAAAGATCATCTAGTTCTAAGTGCCTCAACATGGGCAGGGATGCCAACCACTACATCAGGTTGCCTGAAGTCACATCCAACCTGGCCTTTAACCCTTCTGGGGATGGGGCATCCACAACTTCTCTAGACAACCTGTTCAGTGCCTTGCCTCCCTTACAGCAAATATTTTTTTCCTAATATCTCATGTAAACTAATCCTCTTTCAGTCTGAATCCATTTCCCCTTGCCCTGTCATTACATACTCTTGTAAAAAGTTCCTTCCCTCCTTTTTGTATGCTCCCTTCAGGTACTGAAAGGCTGCAATTAGGTCACTCTGGAGCCTTCTCTCCTCCAGGCTGAATGATCCCGACTCTGTCAGCCTTTCCTCATAGGAGAGGTATTCCATCCTTCTAATATCTTCATGAGCCCTCCTTTGTACTTGCTCCAAGAGGTTCACATCTTTGCTATGTTGGCATCTGCAGAGCTGAACAGAGTTCTCTACTGTAAACATGGTAAACAGGTTGTCCTCTTTGCACCAGTCATTTATCTTATGAAGACTACCATATGCTCTCACTGTGAAGGTCTTTAGATTAAAATCCTATTTCAGTCATGGACCTGTATGATGAACATGTCTATGTTTTACAAAAGGTTCACTTTAGTAATGCAAGACTACAGATGCTCAGGATAACTTCCAATCATTTTGTAGAAAGATCTATTAAGCCAATTTTCCCTGTCTTTGTCATTATGCAAACAAGTTTTCCAAACTCTACAACACTATTTAAATTCAATCTATCTTTACAAACAAACCTCCAGTTTTTAAAACTGTACTGAATTCCAGTGGTGTACTTCTATATGATGTCAGTCCACACCAATAATGATAGGTCAGACACTAATTCTACATTTTGAGACTAAATGTTCATGTATGATGTTTTAATCTTTCAAGCAAGGAAAGAAAACAAGTTCTTTTGGAATTCCATTTCAGAATATGTCAGAAAGTGTTATTTTGCCAAAATCATATACTTACAATCACATAAGATGCTACTGTATACTAGTAGTGATACTACTCTGTTAATTCCAAATCGTGTGAGTTAAAGAGCTGATGAATGAGTTACAGCATTTAGCAGGAATAGAAAGCCCATGAAAAATATATAAATGTGATACTAAAGTGACAACCACTGAGTATGCAGTTCTTTTAACAATAACCTTATTTGAGTTTACTTTTACTTTGAAAAAGAACCAAAAGAAGAAGAGTATAGCAAACGCTTTTTGTCGGAAACCAAAAAGCCCAAACCCTACAAATGATGCCAGAAACAGCTGCAGTTTCTCTTTAACTATGCATTTAAAGTTGATATAATACAGTTTTATGTCTTCAGTATTCAGCAGAACTTAACTTTTATTAGTTATGAAAGTAATTACTTGTACTGCTGGAACAGTTCATTAAACTTTTTTTTTCTTTTTTTCTTTTTCTTCCCAAATCATAGAACTGAGTGCTGTACCACTGGAACAATTAAGCCATGGGTGAATTGTATGTGTTTATCTGAAACCTTATTGTACAGACAGATATAGCAGGTCATTCTTTCATTTTTCTTTTCTGTCTGTGCAATTACCTCCTACATCTGGGTAAGCAATGACTTGATTAACTTAATTAACTGAGACTTTTTAAGCTCAATACTTTCTGTACAACAGATATGACACAATATATTTGATTGTTATTCTTACATTCATTTAAAATAAAATGTATTTATCTTCTATCTTTGCATAAGTCCTACCAGTACTATATCCACATGCCACACAGGCACAGGTTTGATGACTTGCAACTTTAAAAAATGGTTTAAGCGTCTTATCATTGTATCAGATAAGACACGAGTTTAGTTTGCACGCAACAAATAAGAAAGCATTAAAAAACAGCATAAGTAACCTTATAATACTTACAGTTGCACTTAAAATATCACTTGGTATAACGAGATGATAACATTTTCATTTTTATTTCTCCTGGCTGCATATGGGTTCCAGGAATGGAAGACATTAGAATGCTAAAGATATTCTTGATATAGAGGAGATCTTTGAATTGAGTACTTAGATTTTAATGGTAGAGAACTGTCAGTTCTTCCCATATCATTGTCAATATTGGAGGGAATTCATTATGTCCTATAGTATCAGCCTACAATCCTTGCCTAGGAAGATCAAATCCATGTAAAGTTGTTCAGAGACACCTACACTAGTATGACAATGAGTCTCACCTCAGGCTTAGACATCATCTGTCTGTGTAGACATATAGAACATGTATACCCATGATGGTAATTTTTATTTTATTCTGTATAACCACAAATCTTGTCACATAAATTTGATAGTGCTTTTAATCTGTAAAAAATGATCCAGTAATGGGAAAAAACTCCAAAACCTAAATCAGAATCACAGCAGTTGGAGTATTCTTTCTGCTACCCTAGAAAGGAAAAGGTTTAGGCCCTACATTATGTTAAAGTTTCCATTGATGGCATAGTGGGATTGAGTGCACTCTCAGAAAGTTTGAAGACATCAGGTTGAATGACATGGTAAAAGGAAGTGACATCATCCAGAGGGACCTTAACAAGCCTGCAAGGAGAGTCTGTGCAAACCTCATGAAGTTCAAGAAAGGCAGGTAGAAGGTCCTGCATGTGAGTCTATGTAATCCCAATCACAAATTCAGGCTGTGATGAGAATGGATTGAGAGTAGTCTTGAAAAGAAGGAATCGAGATGTGGGTTGACAAGAAGCAAAATATGACTTGGAAATGTCAGTTGGCAACCCAGAAAGTTATTTACAACCTGGGCTTCATCAAAAGATATATGGCCAGCAGGTCAGGGAGGGTGGTCCTACTGTTCCATTCTGCTCTGGTGAAACCCCACTTGAAGTATTGTATCCAGCTCTGGAGTTCTCAGTATGAGGAGGACAAGGACAAATTGGAGTGGGTCTAGAGAGCCACAAAAATGATCAGAGGGCTGGAGCACCCCTCCTACCAGGAAAGTCTGAGAGACTTTCCCTATAAGAAACATGGGGACAAACTATTTAGTAAGACCTGTTACAATATGAGACATTACCATTTGATCTAGCATGGGGTACCCCAGAAGCTACACTGCTCCACCATCATCCTCCATGGGCTGCAGAAGTCTAGATCACTGACAGACCTTATACAGTTACTAGATTAATTATTTTGTATTACTAGAGTGATGCTGCACACTGGTGGTGCTCTTAGGTTAGTAACTCTAGTGGCAGTCAGGGCAAAACTAACTTGGCATAATGCAAGACCTCTCACATGTCCGTGAATTACAAAGTGCAGCTAATGTAAGTTTATTATCTTCCTATTAACCTTATCTGATTATGAATTATCTTTCTTTAGGAAAGCTTATTTCATGCATAATTTCTTTGACTTCAAACTTAAATTTTTCAGCTCTTTTCCAAGATTTATACACAGATACAGTGACCAGAGTTTTCCAAGGCCTGTTAATAGGGCAAATAGGTCACACTCCACAGGGTTCACATAGTGCAGCTTTTCCCACCGTGCATTCTGGACAGTATCTGTGTTTCTCATTAGAGGTTTTCCAGGAGTTTCCCATTCAGTTCAATGAGCTGGCACCAGAAGCAGGGGCAGACTCCTATGGGCTGTCCATTCAAGTGCTGAAGGAAAAGGAAAACTGATTTCTCAGTCCACTACTTGTTTCTTTTTTACATGCATTTAATTAGTGTTTGGTACCACTATGGTTCACTCAGTATGAGGGAGATATCTCTGAAGAATATTAAACCTCTGAGTTAATGCTTTTTTAAGGCAGATGTCTCAGGAAATTCTTATGTAGAAAGCTTTGCATGTGGTTGTATTGAAATAATTATATCTCAGATTGCAATCAAATTAACAGATGATCCAAACAATACTTGTAACCATAATGTATTCTATTCAATATTTATTCTCCTACTAGTTTAGCTTTAAAAGCAAACATTTTCTACAACCACCTATAGTTTTTATTAGAACTACATTTAACTGTGCTAAAGAAGATGTCTCCCTAGAGTACTTTTTCTTCTAAAAATGTTTCATTTTTTGTTTAGGTAATTTATGTTTTTTCCACTTAACAATTTTGTTTTGAAATTTGCCCTGTGCATTCAGAGAGGCATAACTATGCTTTTACATCTGTACACTCAAACAAATACATCACTAGGTCAGATGTAAAGACCTAATGATTTTAAGTGAGGTTACAAGAGATTTACAGGGTATGAAATAGAATATCACAAAAAAAAAATTCTATGTTCAGGATTACTGAAAAGTTTACAATTATCACAGAATCACAGAATAAACTAGGTTGGAAAAGACCTTTGAAATCATCAAGTCCACTATGAAGATCATTACTAAAAATCATAGCTCTGAAGGCAATATAGCCATGTATTTAGAATGTCTTAATATAAAAAATGTACTCAGGTTCAAAGATAAATAAAAAGTGCAAAAAATCAACACACTGAGAGTTTGCACAAAAGGAGCATAATTTCATTTTCAACAAACAGTTCCAGTCGGATTTCTACTAGAAAACTTGGGAATCAAGCTCAAGAACAAAAGGGGTGGAATACCCTGGGTCCTTTCAGCACCTGTGCATGTTATCCACTGCACATCATCAAAAAACCTCAGCTGATATTTTTCTATTGGTGATTCAGAAAAGCTGTTCAAAATTCTCCTTATGATTAGGCAAATCCTTGGAGATTTACTTTTCCCAAACATATGCAAATTTCTGCCATGTTTACATATAAAGTGACTTTGTAAAGTGGACTTCATTCAGGCAAATATATCCTTCTCTAAACAGCACTGTTTTGCTGTAGTTTCTTTAGACAAGTATTTTTTTTAAGTACAGACATTTAGAAAAGAGCCAGATGACTGCTCAGAATTCCACAGAGGAGAGTAGTGACCAGTTTAATCATAAATAGTGCATCACTGGCAATAGCCCAAGATAAAGGTGTGAGATATAAATATGTATCACTGCCAAGAAAAGCACTTGTAAAGCACAATGAGACAGGAANGGACAGGGTTAATTTCTGCAGTAGCCATGAGGGGACATGGCTATGACACAGAGGTTATTTTATAACCTCATGTCATTGCCAGGGATAAGGGAAAGGGCTCTCTTCTGGGGAGAAGTGGTTCATTCTGGCTGAGAAAAAGTGATGGAGGGAGCCTTCTGCTATTGTCTGTTATTTGGGGGTGCGGGGAGGGCGGGATGTGCACATGAATTGGTTCTGACTTACAGCCTCTGTCATTGGTATTGTTGCTGTTACTGTTCATTTAATCTCATTGCAGTTTCCAGGAAGTTGTTCTTAACTCAGCTCTTGATCTTTGCCTTTTGTCCTTTCAGTTGTATCAGGGAAGAGGAGTGGTGCATGGTTTTAGTGGGAGTACTAAGTTGGAAAATACTGTTTCTACACTATGACAGGGGTTTATGGTACTGTCCTTCTTAATATATTAAAATGTGAACTATTTTTTTTTCTTACAAACAATGCAGAATACTGCAAATTCAACTGTGCATTCATATCTTAAAAACACAGACCAGAACATGGTAAAGTTATCTTTTGGAAAAATTCTTTCAGCTAATCACAAAATATTACTTGGTAAACTTAACTGTTGGGGAATATTTAGCAGAGCGAGGCCATGATTTGTTAATGTCAGGATTGAACAATCCCTGCTTTCAGAGCTTTGTATGAAGTCTTGTATTGTCCCTATTGTATATTGTGCATTGTGCTGATCCTATACTACCTTGAGTTAGTAAGAAAGTAGCAAAAGTGATAAATTATAGGTCTTTATCACAGATGCTCTGTCACGTAGGTAGAGGACATGTAACAACTTAATAAACCTTCTCATAGATGCTAAAGACAAAGACATTGTGTATTAACCAGAACAAAGAAAGATTTATCGCCAACCAATTAGATGTTTAGTCATATTTGCTGTTATGACAAAAGAGCTTGCAACCAATCATAGAAGTGCCAATAATGGCGTGAACTTTGTGATTTTCCTATATAAACTGTAAGCTTTCAATAATAAATGAAGCAATGATCTTAACTCTATGAGAACTGTATCATTGACTTCAGGATTCCTTCTACATTTAACCAGAAACCAGTGGGTTCAAATTCATAACCCAAAACATGCACAAGTCATCCTCTTACTACTCATCTATACAAAACACAGTGGTAGGTGCAAATTGATGCTGACAATATCAGATACCCGTTGACTAAGATGATTGACTAAGAATTTACTGGAGCAAAACTGAGGTGCTTGTGTCTAGATGTTTAAACTCTGGTAGAATGATTCCCACCCCACCAAAAAAAGACAGTAAACTGTATAAGGGAAACTTTAAATAATGCAAATAAATCCTCACAGAAATTATTAATATAATTTATTAATACTTATGTATCCATGAAAAATATACTTCAGCTTCTCTGTTGAGATACAACGTTGTTATTTACAAATGCAGTTGCAATCTGTCTATGTCCCCAAATAAAATGTAATGAAAGCAAGTTCAAAATATTCTTTTTAGCAACAGTAATTTGTGTCATGGTCATTGATCTTATCCTTAAGTAAAAACTGCCAAGTGTAAATCTCCAGGATGTTACTGGAGAATTGTCTTATTAAAATCACATTATTTCAGCTATAAAAGTATTCATTCTTGTTATATACTTACATTCTAACTGCACCAGTTTTGCACAGTTTTTAAGTGGAATGAAATCTGGTATTTATAGATACTCTGTTAATTTAGTGTGCAATGCAAACTCCTGCAGTTTAAAAATAAAATTTATTTTTCTGAGAGGTTGGAAACCTTAAGATTATTTTTAGATTTTCAGTTTCAGTTGCTGAAGCCTGAAGTTTGATGCAGCTTTAAAATTTGTAACCTAATATCCTGATTTGAACATTGGTCAAATATTTCAAGTACTTTTAGTGAAACGAAGTGTCTAACACAACAACAGCTCTCCAATGCATGAAATAGTCATGCAGTTACACCCAAAGGCAAATCAGTACCAGAGATAATATATAACAAAAATCAGGAACAAAAATCAACTCAGTGAATCACAGAACTTACAAAATTTTCATTTCAATATGAACCAGCTCCTTTGTCAAGAAACTATGTATTATTGTATGGCAACACAAAATTTTGTAAGCATGATTCTACTATTTCCAGTTTGAATGGCATGGCTAGATATACAAACCATAAATGCTAAGTAGAAATAAGATACTAGTACTGACTGTCTGTATGACCTAATGGGTCTCTTGCTAGAATATTAGGTTTTATTCTAGTGCCCTTATTTTTAATGGAACAAGATCTGTGACAATAAAAATAAAAATAAAAATTTAAGATTTTTACTACTAGTTTTGCCAAGAGATGGAGGCAATTGCAATCTTCTAAGACCATCTTTTCCTGCTGAACAGTTTTTTTCTTAGCATAAAAAGCCACAATATAGCCAAATAGTTTTGTTCCAGTTTAAAAAGTAATTCTGGACTAGAAATTAGCAAAATTTAAATAGCTATTTAAAATTACTCAGGAGGTCATGCAAGATTATCATTACAGCTTTCTCTGACAGTAAAACTTGCCGCCCAGTGTATGAATTAGCAGAAGACATATGTAGAAAAATTAAACTGAAGTTCAGTTTTCAGCTGCTTTCACAGGCTTCAGGAAGATAAATTACTCCATATACTCAGTGCTAAGCTTATATAACTAACATGTCCTAAGTGATAAGAATGGTATATTCGCTCAGTCTGGTAAATGAACCTGCTTTGCATCAATGTAAGAATAGACAGGTTTAATTCTGTCTTGGTAATTTAAAAACATGATTAGTTAGAGTAACAGCTAAAACTCTTAAATAGGCTTTCCTTGTTAACCAAAGGCAGGAGCAGTTATTCAGTGAAACTGTTTATCAGCTATATTACCTGTAACTGAGAAATGGCAATCATTCTGTGCTACTTAGGATGAATTTTTAGAAGACTGTGAATGTAAAGTTAGTATTAAATGACTTCTAGATGTTGATGAATTATGCCTGTGAACACAGTAAGGAACCTGATTTATTTGGAGAATCTGAATTAAATTTTCAACATTACATTTGATACCTGCTCAATATTTTATATTATCATTTGTAGACTATTGCTAGACTTCAGTTATCCTTATCTTGTACAGACTGTAAACAGCTCATTCAGATTTTCATTGCACCAGGTCACTGCAGAAACCTATTTCTGTGTCTGTGGGCATACATAAACTCAATTTTCTCATGCTTTCACTAGAAGGGTGTTACTAACACATCGTACCAAGATGCAATATTATTTACCATCCTTCCACTTTTTTGAATGGGGATACAAATTTTAAGTTCTCAGACAAAATTTAAAATAATTGTGTAAAAGAGCTACAACATAACTACTATAAGTAACAGCAATTTTCTTTCACATTAGGTTGCTTCTTAGATGAGAACATGGGGTCCTCTATATCTTTTTAGTAGACTGGGGGAAGATTTGCCCCTTGGTAGTCCAAGTTGCTGTTCTGCTGCACAAATTTGGGTATGTATTCGAATATGTCTCGACAAAAACTCTAGTTATAAACTCTCATAGGCTATTTAGAGAATTAAATTAATATAAAAATTTTTCTTTTTATATCTGTTCATCCATCAGTTTGGAGGATATTATATTCAAGAGCAGACACACAGTTCTGTTGTACAGATCAGCCACATCATCTGCTTATATTTAACAGAAAATCACATTTTTACCTCTATAATTCATATTTTTCTGATGTTATTAGTAGTTTTTTTAATTAATCATCTATATTACTCAAAGACAAAGAGTGGCAGACATCTTATAGTTCAGAAAAATTTCAGACTTTCTTTACAATATGTCTTTTATAAAATGCCATATTAATAAATAAATGGGCGTAGATTCAGTCTCCTAGACAATTTTCTTCTGTCATATTATATGCCTCAAAATGCAGTTAAATTCCTTAAACATTTGACACTATGTAGCAAGGTAACTACCTTCATCTCTTCTAACTCACAGTGTACATCAAGAGACTTACCTGATATAATGAATATTCAAATAGACTAACTAAATGGAGAAATAATAATGAAAGAACCCTATTCCTACACTATTCAGAGAATTAACCTAAGTTTCACCAAATGCCTTAGGAAAGACAGACTTACATATGGCTAAGAAACATTCTTAGTATATATTTAACCTAGTTAATTATATTGAAAGTGGAATTAAAAAGAAATATATTATAGTTTAGAGACATTTTAATAGGTACTAAAATAGGCAGAGAGCACAAATTCTACCCTGGCTTAGAAGACATGTGGTTCATTGTATTAACTGGAGTTCTCTATGACATATACTATAATATTGTCCAGAATTATGAGTTTTAGTAAATTTATGTCTGAAGTTACTGACCTTGAACTTAATGTGTCCATCACAGTAAGTGAAGTTCATGCTAAATTTCAGAAGGAGCTATAGCTTTGGGCTGGGATAGGGACTGCTATAGTTTCACAGAGTTTTGTTTAGGTGTTATCTTCCTCTGAGTTTACAAAAAGTATAGAATTTAGATGCAAAATTTAGAGGTAATGACAACTGTTGTGAGAACAATTTTCAAAATTGAAGGTGTTAACATCTGAGGATCTGATTTGTATCCACCTCTGCTTAGACACTGTGTTTTGGAATCATAGAATCATTTAGGTTGGAAAAGGCCCCAAGATCATTGACCTTTGATCATCCCTTTGACAAAAAGACCATCACACTAAATGCTGTGTCCAGTTATTTCTCCAACACCTCCAGGAATGGTGACTGCATCATCTACCTTTCCCAATTCTTAGCAATCCTTTCCATGAATAAATTCTTCCTGATGTCCAACCTGAATTTCTCCTGGTGCAACCTGAAGCCATATCCTCCTGTTCTGTCACTGACTGCCTGGATGTAAAGGCCAACTCTCACCTTGCTACCCTCTCCTTTCAGGTAGTTAAAGAGAGGGAAAAGGCTCTCCTGAGCCCCTTTTTCCTCAGGCTAAACAACCCCAACCATTCCTCATAGCACTTACTCTCCAGACCCTTCACCAGCTCCATTGCTCTTCCATGGACTCACTCCAGCCCCTCAATGTCCTTCTTGTATTGAACTGGACACAGCACTCGAGGTGTGGCCTCTCCAGTGCTGAGTACAGGGGGACAATCCCTGCCCTGGTCCTGCTGGCCACACCATTGCTGGTACAGGCCAGGATGTCATTGGCCTTCTTGGCCACCTGGGCACACTCTGGCTCATGTTCAGCTGCTGCTGACCTGCACCACCAGACCCTTTTCTGCTGGGTAGCTTTCCAGACACTTTTCCCTCAGCCCATAACACTGCATGGGCTTTTTGGGATCCAAGTGGGTAAAGAATCACTCTAATAGGTATAAAAATACTCGGGACTTTTACTTGAAGAATAAGAGCTACTGGGTACTACAGAATATATTGTTAATTTTATTCTCAATAGCAGTTTATCTCACATGATGAACTAGTTTAAAGTTTTAATCAATAGCTGACAAATTTTAGCTTGCTTCCTCATGGCAAAAAGCCACTAATACAAAAACAACTGGATTCTTCAAGGAAGGATTTTTAAAATTACAACCTGATATCACTTCTGAAACTATTTTGGTTTATCTTGATTAAAATAATGAAATACTTACGCATTTAAGTTACTGAAAACTAGATTAGTTTAAGTATAAAGGCAGTGAATTTAAGATTATGGTTATATAAATTCAGGTATTGCTGTGTCTGCTAAATCTGACAAACGTGCATACAAGTTTGTTATTCAGTTTTTAATCTCTGACATCTACTTTTACAAGACACTGGAAATTTATGGAACAGACTTTAGGCCCAGCAGTATCATACATATCCACAATAAATAAGACTCATTCTGGCTCAATTTCAACTATTTTCTAGGTTGAGGCTTAGGGGGATTTTTAATTAAACATTTCTAGTAACTACAAAAAAAAAAAAAGTAAATTACCACTGGAAAAGATTTAATCCACAATAGTAAACTATATATAATTCCAGCAAGGAACATTTAGAGATGTAAATTTCCAATCTTTTCCTCAAATAACATTTAAAAATGCCTTTGCTGAACAGTATAAAGGAGTAAGGGCTCACTTCCTGCTAATGTAGGAGCAGAGTCCACAATGTTTCAGAACTGTTCGGATAGTGATCCCAAGATAAATTTGTCATCCCAAATATGAAAGGTTGATATGTTTTGATAGATACAAAAAAAATTTATTTTGCTAAACAAATACAAAAATCTGAGAAATCCAATTATTTTATTGACAAGTTTATTTGGACGGACTTTCACCTTAAAAATTAGAGAGAGTCTATTTGGTTAAATGTAACTTTTTTTTTAATATACCGTCTCTTCCATTTCTTTCCGTCCTTTAATTTTCTACTTCTTCTCCTTCTCCTTCTCTTATCATGATCACCCTTTTTGCATTTCCTTTTTTAATTAAAAGACTTTCTATTAAAAATCACATTTCAAAATATTTCTAATTTAATAAAAATCATATTTTCTCTAACATCCTTATCTCCAAACTCCTTCTACTGAAATTACTATGCAAAATCTTGATTTGATAAATTTACATTAGCACTAAGTATGTCTTCAATGTGAAGATTTTTTTTTTTTTTTCAGATGAAATTTTGGAATTCTAAGAGTTAATTTGAACTTGTCAGTCTTTGAAACTCTTTAGAATATATGCAGAACTTTGGAAGCAGGTCAAATATCATATAAATATTTTCCATCATTCTCCATCCAATTATAGTATTTAGGTTTAGCTTTCAGAACTCTAGAGCTTCAGATTATTATTGATTAGTTGTCAGATTATGCTGAGTATTATGGCAGATAAATATTTTACAGCCAGATAATACTTGACAGCAAATGTGTACATACTGTTGAAGTTATAAATGTCAATGAATCCATTCTGGTGATTGAGACAAAAGTGCACAGATCATTAAGAAACACTTTTCCTTAATGGTCACAGGACCAGAAAATAGAAAGCATGATCAAATTTTCTTTTCCTTAACAAGGCTTATTTGAAGCAAAAAAACATCTACCATAGTTTAAAGATGTGGAAGCACAATATTTAAGAGGCAGAGTAAACAGCTTTATGTTTCCATAAATATGTTTATATTGTAGTGTGGTTAACCAAAGTTACTAGATAGTATCTTTGCACAAATTAAAATAAATCCTCCAGAATTATTAGCCTATGTTTATTTTTTTAGATCATTCAACTTTATTTTCCTCTTTGTTGTTCTAAGTACTTAGGTTGCATACTGAATAAAATGAGACAATGTCAGAGAATGAGATTTTCTAAAACTAGGAGACACACCATCTTAGTCTGCTAGAAATAATCAGAAGTCTTAAATATTTTGTTTCTGGCAGAGAAAGTTACTATACTATGCATCAAATCCAATGAGTTCTTTCTCAAATAATTAAGGAGCTAATGGCTATCCTGCCAAGGTAATTGGAATTAAGAGTGTTTGCCTTGAGCTATGCAAGTTTAAGGTGCTATGCTGTCTTTAGGACAGACACAGTTTAACACAACAATCCATCTTATACCGTTACATTCCTTATGGTGCAGAGGAGATTAAGAGACAGGAAAATTGAGCTTCTTACTTGCTTGACCTGAACTTCATACATGCCCTTTAGATGTCCAACTGGTACAGCCAGTTTCTCCCTGACTTGACCTGAATGGCTTCAGTGTTGAAAGTCTAGAACTTGGGAAATGAAGGCAAAAACCCTGAACTGTAATCAAACCCTTTTACTAATGAGCTGTGCACTAACATAATCCAGCTCCAGTTTCATCAGGAAAAAATGGTATTAAACATTTATCATACTAAGGAAATAGGTTTCATCTGCCAACAGGGAAGGAAAATAAAGTGTCAGTATTTTAAAAGAGAATGCCAAGAATATTCGTCAGAACTTGCTCACATACTCATTAGAGTTCCTGTAAGACAGTACAAAGTTAAAAATGAAACAAGATGAATGAAGATGCTGTTCACCAATATTCTTTTAATAAAAAAAAAAAGTTTAAAGGGAATTTAGTGAAAACAATGGTAAAAAGATTACAAAAGTATGCCTTATGTTTACACCACTGAAAAATAAATGCAGATAGCTACTATTCAGCAATCAACCCTAGTTGTTGATCCAGTCCCTGTTTTATGGTGTATGTGCACAGTATTTATTAATTAGAGATACTGAGCATACTATAATTCTCTTGGAGAACAATGTCTTGATTTTCCTAACCCATGAAATATAATCAGCAGATTGCTTGTAAATAGAAACACTGCTGAAGCATAGCATATAGAAAATTGTCTCTGGAGTTCTGCCCCACTGTTTCTAACAAGATAAAAATATCATAGCTTGTTTCTTCCTCTTCAGTGGTCAGCCTTTTCAGTAGAATGAATTTATAAATGGAACATTGTTCAGGTGTGTTACTTTGTGCACAAAGAAAGGAGTGAATATTGTTACATATTTATGATGTGATCAGGCCATAAGTCTTAGCAAAAGAGGACCCCAACTGATGGATAAGGAAGATGGCAAACACAGAAGTAAATGAAAGCAGGTGTTTTCATGAAGAGTCAACCTCAAACCTTGAATGCAGATCATATCAACAGTGTAGGCCAGTGAGAAAAAAATTGGTGTTAATCTGAGTGGGTAAATATATATATAGAATGGAATTTATAAATAATAAATAGATTGTCATTTTAAATATGCACCAGAATTTAAATTATTATATATATTTAACTTTATTAAGAAGTAAGCTGGTAGCTATAGTAGTTTTGGACTAGAACTAAAAGATTTATAGATAGGCATGTAGCTACTTCAGTATAAGATGAGGATTTGAAGTGATTTTCAATGAAAATATTAGTGAAACTGAGACTACAATAAGTGTCTCTGGATTATATGAATATTCTAAATGAATGGACACCTTAACAAGACCACCAACCAGTGATGTCAAGATCAAAATTATTTTAAAAAATTAAAAACTTCATTACAAAGTTAAAGCAATACATATATAAAAAATTTATTTGCTTTACTTCAATCTGCTCTTCAATTTTCTTCTTAATAATATTTCTTTATAATTGATACAAGTAGATGAATATATATCTATCTCAAACTAACAATTAAAATCCAAGTGACTATTAAACTGAATATAATATAAATATAAATATCAGGGGAGATAAGGAGAATTATAAAGTTTTCCAGTAATTTCTACCAAACAAGAAGTGTACAGTTTGACTTTATTTACTTATTTATTTAAAAAGCTACCATTACAAACCCAGATTACTTCAAAGGAAAAGGAAAAATACAAATATGAAAAAAATAACAGCTCATTATGGAAATTTGTCTATATTTATCTACAACCTTCAGGCTATTATAAAGGATATTGCAACCTTATGCAAATTTAACAGTTCTTCTAATTACATTGTGATTGATATGTAGCCTCAGTAGAATATGTTTCAGAGTTTTTTTATCTTTGCGATTAAAACTACGGGTACATTATGGTCATTGGATCAACTAATGATGCTGTATTCAGCAACCTCCCCCAACCAGGTGTATATTCATTTCAAAAGAAACTTACTAGGCTAGCATTTATGCCTATGAGAGTGTTTTTCCACAGATTTCCATACCATGACCAACACTATCTTTTTTATCTTGTTCAAAGATGTCCAGTGAAAAGAATGCTAACAACAGATAGCAAGACCAATGGCACAAACAATACCCTGTGTGGTCTCATCTCTATTGATTTTACTGTCCCCAGGTAATCAATATGAATATATTCAATTGCTGAAGTTACAGTGTAATTAAAACTCTGTGTGAGTGGGATTGTTTAGGAGTCAAGCACTTGGTTCTTTTAAACTGTCTTCACTGAAATCTTAAATTGACAAAAATTTGATCTTGAAACAATTTTTACAAGTCTCCTATTTCTCTGCTCATTATAGGCAAAGGGAAAAAACAAAACAAAACAAAACAAAACAAANCTGGCAAAATTGGCCATAAACTTGCATGAAATAGATACTAAAAGACATGCCTCTCCAATTTCTGAAGAGTATGGGTCTCACCTGACAAAATACTTATAGAGATGCATATAATTTTCACAAAACAAGCATGGGTGTGTTACTCTCTTGAAATAAGCAAAAAAAAATTCTCTTGTGCTAAAATTTTCAGCTGAGTACCTCAAAACAGATTATGAACAGAATTTTTTTTCTGTTTCTGCTTTTGACATTTTGACAGAGAGTGTCTGTTGCAAGGACATAAAGCAGAGGAAAATGCTTCTCTTTGTGCAGTGGGTTAAGCTTAAGAAATCTGTGCAAGCAGAGTCTCTTGGGTCATAGAGGTATCTGGGTACTTGAAAGGAGCTGTTTAGAGCTGACTTTAAATTTTAAAATACTATCATATTGGGAAATACTAGTATACAAAAATACTTAAATGGTCATCCTCAAAGAACATTATAGTTCTGCATTTGATGAAGAAAGATTCAGAAGATCAGATTCAGCAAATATTTTAGATTTTGACATACTGAGTACAGAAGGCCTTAAATATCAGACCCTTTTGGAAAAATCAAAATTTAGCTAGTCCCTATAATTTTTAAGCTTTTCTCTTTGAATGACTTATAGATCTGATTCATAGTTCTGAGATCTAAGGATGTTTTCTTCATGGCTGAGATTCAAAGACTACAAAATTGTGAGCATCTACTTGGAGCATTGCACATGTAATATCCATAAAGAGAAAACTTCAGACTGTAGGAGGTGCCACACTGACAGCTCTCAAGTATCACATTCTTCAATTAAAAATAAAAGCCACTACTGGTATATTTAAAAGTTATCCAAAGAAAAACTTCCCTACATATTTTAATTTCTGTGACCCATTTTATGAGAAGACAATGACACCATGTGAAGTAAATTTTTAGTATTTCTGTCATGCTGAATATTGTAATTGGAAAAATATGGCTCAGCCTTCCCCGAGGAAGAAGTACTACCTTAATGAGTTTCCCTAATACTGCAACTTGCTTAAATAAAATAAGAATACAATTAAGCTTACTCAAATGTAAGACTAAATCAGAATGCCATTAACTATTGTTCAGTGCACTGAAGTGTGAAATATATGCTTTTATGTTGCTGCAAAAAACATGCACTTTTGAAGCTATTGGATGAAGTAATACAACAAAGAAAAGAAAAGATAAATAATAGATAAAAATAGCTACAGTCTGAGACTTACATGCATAATATAATACATGAATGCACATGAATAAGTGAAAAAACCCAACAGCTTTGCAGTGCCAAGGGAAATAAAACAGGACAGAAATCTTAACCAAATTATTGAGTCAGCTAAGCTTCTGATATTGCCTGAAAATTGTATTGTAGACCTCTTCAAACAGAATGATCTAGTACTGAGTAGAGACAATCCAATCCTTCCATCCTATCCTTACATTCATCAACTCATTAGCACCTGTGGTCAAGATGAGGCTCACATTCTCAGAACTAAATGGTGCTGTGATCATGGGTTTCCTACAAACAAAAGGGCACAAACCACATAGAGCATAGAGTTTAATATTAGCTCAATTAATATTTAAACATAATAGCCCAAAGTGTTAGCTCAGTTACCCTAATATTCACTAATAATCCAAATTACTTAAGAGAAACCACAGTTATATAGTAATATAGCAGGTTGTACAGGGGGAAAGGGAAAAAAAAATCAAACCCAAACAAAACCACTTGTACTGGTGCTGTGCTCTCCCTTCCCTACCCCTGGTATCCTAACATTGTCAGTGTAGAAGAAGGGAGAATGAGGTCAGGCTGCAATGAGCTGTCAGCAGCCTCATGGTTTTGAAGGGAAGAGGATGATTTGTCTGCTAGGGTTTTCCTCCTACTCTTTGCCAGGAGAAATATGGGGATGATAATTTCTTCCAGTTCAAGTTTTCAGTATGTTTGAGTTTGGGTTTATGTGTTTCACTGTCACAGCTCACTTGCTTCCCCCACATAGACAGCTACAGTCTGGCACTGGCCCCCAGAGCCACGTTCCCCTCTCTGCCCCAAGGGTTTGTCAGACAGTGATAGAAAGGGGGTGTCTGATCCCAGCAGGGTTACCCCCAGAGCTCAGGTTGGAGCAGGGGAGGCAGCAGCACAGGGGTTAAACCAGCAACACCCAGTGCACGTCATAACGAGGTGGAGCACTTGTACCCTCAGGTCAATGCACAGGTGGGGACCTTATGAAAGCAGTGACAAAAGTTGTATTTTCTAGGCTGCAATGGCACAGACCACATTCAGCTTATTGGCACAACTCAAGTTTCTACTATTTACCTTTGCCTTAATTTCTCAGCCTGATTTATCTATCTATTAAAAGAGCTGTCCTCCTCCATCCTGCCACCTTGAAAGCTGGCACAGAAACAACATCAAGAAGGCTGAGCTGGACGACGAGCTTGATCCTTAAGCTTCTACGATATTATCGATACACTTTTAGAAACCCATCATCCAAAGGATACAAGAAAACATGAGATACTGACTAAAGAAAAGATGGTGATACACCTGTGAAGATATCTGGTGCACATAACCTGAAATTGTATACATTTTTCAAACACGTAATGATGGATTACAGTAATAATAATTACAAATATAGGCTATGAAAGATCAGAAATGTTTTAATATTGGTGTTATGAAACTTTTTGGTTTAATTTTAAAAGGGCCTATCAATGAAAGACAGAGTCATGAAGTTCTGACTGAAAGAACTTCAAAGATGATTTGCACTAGAGGACATCTACTTATTTCTCAAACAAGAGTAGGAGGAAGTCATTGTGTGTTTTTTATCTTTTTATAGGAAGTCATTGTGTAGTTTTTATCTCTTTCTTTTTCCTCATCTGACTGATCAGACCCATAAGGTTCTAAAGATCTCCAAAAATTTTTACTTTATTTCTACAAAGATATAGGAGTTGATTCTATAGATTGAAGGAATATAAACTACAAATCAGTAAAAACTCTAAAACCTATGACATGGTTGGTGTGTAAGCAATATATTTCTTTAAGGTTTTTGGATGAACCCTGATTAGTAAATAAGGGGTTCTGCTGTGAACCTGTCTCAATGGGGGGAAAGGATCTTTGCATAGGAGTTAGCAGGGAGCTTTAAACTAGATTTGAATGAGGAAGGGGGTAAACACATGTTTGCTATGGATAAACCTTGGAACAGTACAGCAGTGTTTGGATCCTTCAGTCTGCTCTTTCAGTGTAAGTAGTGGATGTAGATCCATCCAGTGGTAAAGATCAAGGGTTTATCAGTGTGATACGAAACCACAAAAATACTTGAGTGATCACACAGGGATAGTGCCTCCAAAAAGTGGTGGATTCAATAGCCCAACTGACATCCATCTACATCAATGCACACAGCATGAGCTACAAAGAGGAGGAGCTGGAAACCATCGAGCAGGAGGAAAACAATGAACAAATTGCCATAATGGAAACATGGCGGGATGAGTGTCAAAACTGGCGTGTTGCAACAGATGGCTGTAAACTCTTCAGATGAGATAGGCAAGAAAGGAAAGGTGGTAGGGTAGTCCTGTATGTTAGGGAATATTTTGATTGTCTGGAATATGGTGATGACAGGGTTGAATGTCTATGATTAAGAATCAGAGTATGGAAGGCCAACAAGGCAAATATGGTGGGATTTTTTTTTTCTGGGATTTTACCCTTGACAAAATTATTTACATCAATCTGAGTATTCTCTTTTTCTCAGTATCCTAGCTCTGTTGATGTTATTGATGTACTCAAATTCCATAGGACCAAGGTAACTTTCACCTTTCATCTCTTAGTGTTTCAGTCTGAAACCCACTCTTAGTGTCTGAAACTGCTTCAAAGTTACTTTTGTCTGGCTATGATGTCTGCCAGAACAACCTTCACTACATCCACTAGTAGATAATCCTGACCTTAAGTGGATGTTTCACTGATGCAAGAGAAATGAATGCTGGATTCTGCACCTGGCTGGGGCAACCCTGGATGAATGTACAGACTGGGGAATGAGATTTTGGAAAGCACTGATGAAGAAAGGTACTTGGGGATCCTGGTTGACAGAAGGTTGTCATAAATGCATATGCAGAATTATGGTCTTTGTAACAATAACATTAATATCTCGACTTGCACAAGACTGGATGTATTAAAATTTAGTAAGCAGCAGATAATATAAAGCCATTTTTCCTTTTATTACTTCTTCATTAGAAATAAAAGGGTTTATAACTTTTAAAAACCTTCTAAAATATTTTCCATGTTTGATCTTTACTCAAAGACACAAAATATTAGTAAGACCCCAAGACAAAAGAAGTATCAGGAATAAGCTGAGAGACTAAAGAAATTGGAAGAAAAGGATTTGTCTAAAAATACTTTTAGAAACTGAAAAAATAGAAATAGACTTGGCAAGAATGAAACTATCTGCTTGCAAAAGAAATAATAATAACATTGCAATTTTTTGTTATTCATTCTCCTAAACAAATAGGGATAAAATAATTGGGTTTTCCACCTAATGGGGGTGCATAGTTATGAGGATAAGCCAGATAGTAATGATAGTATGTCTCTCAGCTGTCTAAAGATATCCCAAAACTTTTGTATCACATTTTAGTAAGGAGAACTGCATAGAAAAGACAAGTGGGATATTGAGTTCATATACAAAATAAAAAAGAACACTATCACATATATAATGAGAATAGAATTTAAAATTTTTAAAAATATTTTTCAGCTGAAGAGCCTGACAACGTCAGCCCTGTAGTATTGTAAGAACTGGCACACACAATCACAGTTATAACAAGTGATGATCTTTAATGTGTCTGCTGAACCAGGGCTATTACTATGTGATTTTAGAATAGCAAATATGCCACTTTCATTTAAGAAGCATCAGAGAGTGGCTTCCCCTTGGTAGTAAAGTAGGCCAAATGTGGCCTGCAGTCCATTGCTTTAATCAAAACTATGTATTTTCCATTTGTGTATGACAAGAGTGCAGAGTCCACTCTTTAAGATATAAATGTAAGTGAAAGAGTGTGTGTGTAAATCAAACATGAAAAAGTGTCTGAGAGGAGATTTTTAATAATAATCAGAGAATTACAAAGAGGCACAAAAGATTCAACATGAAAGAATTATAAAAGAAACAAAGTAATTTGTAAAAGGTAGAGGGATAGAGGCCTTGGAGCAGGATGAGGAGCAGTGACTCTAGCTGGGTCCTGCAGGGCATAACCTGTGGCATCCCCAGCCCTAACTTGACCAGACTCAGTACTTCCTTTTGGACACAGAAAGAGCTTACAGCTTGCCTACATTACAGAAATAGTGTGAGGCCACCTCTACCTCGAGTGTTTATGGGAGTCCTGCCCACGGATGGTGCCTTAGTGGGATGCCAGCAGTGGCACAGGGGTACCTGCTCAGCAGGCACATCCACATCTTCACACAACAATCTGCATGTGATGGACCCTCACCTACACATTACGTGGGCTACCTTTCAGCAAGCGTGTGATCGTTGTTTTCAGGGATGAGTCATAGAAGGGTTGTTATAAAACTGTAGGTACTTGATAACATTTTAAGTGTCAAATATTGTTGCGTATCTTTTGTTCTGCTTTTAGTGGTAGACAGTTAATGTTAATATATTGAAAAATTGCTTCTATACTGATTGGACTAAACTATGTGAGCTGAGTTTTTCCATTAGACCAGCAAATTAAAAAATGGGAAAAAAAAATCTAGGATCATAGAATATGCTGAGTTGGAAGGAACCCACAAGTATTATCAAACTCTGACCCCTGTCCCTGCACATGACAGCTCCAAGAATCACATCATATGCCTGAGAACATTGTACAAATGCTTCATGAACTTTTGTCAGCCTTGGCGCTGTGGCCACTACAGCAGTCTTAAAGCCTGGACAGGAGCCTTTCCCAGTGCCCAACCACCCTCTGGGTGAAGAAAGAGATTTTTCTGACATTTAATCTAAACCTCTTCTGACACAACTTCAGACCATTCCCTTGGATCCTGTCACTGGCCACCACAGAGAAGAGATCAGTGCCTGCCCCTCCTCTTCCCCTTGTGAGGAAGCTGTATGCTGCAATTAGGGTCTTCCCTCAGTCTCCTCTTTTCCAGGTTGAACAAGCCAAGTGACATCAGATACTCTTAGTAAAACTTCCAAGTGTTGCATATATTTCTTGCCTTTCCTTCTTCACTTTCCAATTTTCCCTATTTTCTGTCTTTCATGTAGGAAAGAAAGTATGAAGGCCAAGTAGAGTGAATCCTGAAAGGAACTGAGATGTGTAGGCATGATAATATATAGGAGAGATTGAAGGAGATCACTGAAAACTACAGACATATTCAGTCAAATAAGTCAAAGTTCTTTCAAACTTGACCACTCGAGTTGTATTCTCCTGCTTTAGAAAAGGTCTGAACAAAAGGCTGGAGACATTAATGAAAAATGGCATAAAGATTAGTGAATGTGGATCACACCTGACCAATTTCATTTATGTTTGGGGGGCACTACTGTTCTTCTATTAAATAAAAGAAGGCAGCAGATCTAAGCTGTCTGGATTTCAGATATATGCTTGCAAAGGTGACAAATAGGAAAAGGTGAGTGAAAGTGGAGAAAGGGACTGAAAGAGAAACTGTGTATAGGGAGAAAATTAAGAGTACTCGTAGATATATCATACTGAAATATTCAATTACTAAAATGAACATCTCGTGAAGCTTTTAACAGTTAAAACATTCTATGAACAAAAGAAAAAGAGGAGTATGTATGCAAAGCTGAGAATTCAGTATTAATCTTCTTAAAAGTTTTACCAGTGTAGAAAAATGCAGTAAACATTATTATTAGTCCAGCTACAATAATACTAATACTCACTTTCTAAATTATCTAATCAATACAATATAGATCTAACTAGTAATACTAAAAGCAGAAGTTGTTTTACATGACTAACTTGCCATCATCTACCCCTTTCCCCAGGCATTGTCCTCATCATTCTATTACTCTGTATTTTAAGAAGGATGGCTTTAGCTGGTGTAGGAGGCATGCAGCAAATTTTCAGCACTGTGAGGTCTCTGCAGGGAGGCCTATGGTATTCATGGTGGAGAGGTGTCCTCCTACTTGGAAATGAGCATTTCTTAGGGTTTCTTTTAATCACAGCTGACTTTCCTCTGCCACTGCAGCCTGGCAGTGTCCCCTAGCCCCATGCTCACAGAGGGATATTATTTGGCAGACAGTGACTCGGGGACTGGGGGGGAGTGTGTGTCCAGAGCTGAAGCTGGAGCAGGGGAGCCAGCAGCCTTTGCTCATGGCACAGGGGTTAAAACACTGACAGCTCAGGTGATGGATAAGCTAAAATCTGACACTGAGAGGTCAAGATTTGTTATTCAGTAACTGAAAAATTGTATGTCCTAGCTATGGAACTCCTCAAGAAATATCTATGGAGTGACGCAATACAGCTTTCTTTTTAATTTTTTGGCACACAATTTATGTATATGTTGATAAGATTTTCTGATAGGTTACATTGGAAGGAAGAATTACTTTAGCTGAGAAATATGGCAATAGAAATAGAATAAACATTTGAGACTAAAATCTTTCATTTAGGAATTAATGAGAAGAAATTCTTCAAGAAGTTGTGGTCTCATTAGCTGAAAACTGCTGAGAAACAGAAAAGTTTGCATATATTAGTCATTGAAAGTCTGCAGAATGCTAGTGTGACAGACATAATAAAACTGGAGAAACAATCCTATAATTTGTCACACTAGGTTTTACTTACTGAATAAAGGAATTATTAATTTCCTTATATGTAGTAAGGATCTTTTCTGTAATACCAGACACATTTTTTGGCCCAGCAAATAGCTTGTGAAGATTCCTGCAGATTGGAGCAGGGGCAAGAATGTCTCACAGCTGCAGTGATCAAGAAATGAGACTGAGATGTTGGCCTTGTAAAGTTCCTGGGCAACTGCCTTTGAATAAAAATGAGAACACGTTGAGTATCCAGGTGTGCAGGGAGGTGGCTGTTGCAAAGCTCCCTAAAAGGCAGCAGCCTCTTTCATCTGCAGTCAGATGGGCTAACTCCAGGGGAGAAGCACTCAATGACAAACACTAGACTTAGGGCCTCTAACCACCCACCTGAAGGCAGCAATCACTACTGCTTACTTCCAGTGAACACCTGTGAGAGTATGCTTCATTTTCTCTAGTCTGTGTGCAATTAAAGGCCACCTGTTTGCATGCAGGAGTTGTTTGCAGCTGTTTCCCACAGCTGAGACCACTTCTCATTACCTTTCAGCAGATAGATGTTGCTTGTTGAAGCCAGCCATCAACATCAAATTCCACCTGACTATAGAAAAACTGATTATGCTAGTGGTCATCAGTCTCAACCTGAAAAGAAGTATAAACAGAACTTTCCAAAATAAGATGCTGTGGGAATGTTCCTCTCATCCTCTATACCTGGTATGGATCAGTGAATCACAGAATGGTTTGAATTGGAAGGGACCTTAATGATTCCAGTTTGAGTCCACCTACCATGTGCAGGGACATATTAGACATGACCAAGTTCCTCCAATCTGCATCCCACATGAATACTTACAGGAATGAGGTATCCACAGTTTCTTTGGGCAACCTGTTCCTATATGTCAATTCTCACAACAAAGATTTTTTTCCTCATATCTAGTTTAAACCTTCAAATTTTTCAGTTTGAACCGATTTCTCCTTATCCAAGAACTACATACCCCTGTAGAAGCCCTTCTTTAGCTTTCTTGTAGGCCCCTTCTAGATACTGAAATGCTGCTCCTCATGGAGCCTTCTCTTCTTCCTGCTCAACAACTCCAGCTCCCTCCACTTGTCTAAAGCAGAGGTGTTCCAATCCTTAGATAATTTTTGTGTCCCTCACCTGGACTTCTTCCAACAGGTCAACATCCTTCTTATGCTGAGGCCCAAGAACTGGATGCAGCTCTCCACGTGGAATCTCACAAGAACGCAGTGGAAGAATCACCTCCCTCAAATTGTTGGTCCCACTTCTTTTGATGCAATCCAGGAAACATTTGGCTTTCTGGGCTGTAAATGCACATCACCTGGTCTTCTTCACCTTGTGCTTCTCAGCAACCTACGCCCCCGAGTTATTCTCCTCAGGGCTGCTATCAATTCTCTGCACAGCCAGTATTTCTGCTTGGGATTGCCCCAGCCCATGTGCAGGACCTTGTATGTGGCCTTGTACTTTGTGATGTTCATGCAGGTCCACTGTTCAAGCCTGTGCAATTAGCTCTGGATGGTATCCCCTTCCTTCAGATTGTCAACTGCACCGCACTCGGTGGCATCAAACACGCTGAGGTGCACTCAATCCCACTGTTCATTCCACGACAAAGATCTTAAACATCCCAGTACTGAGCCTGAACAGTACTGCCTTTTCATTCAGACCTTTTGATAGTGAATGGCATGATATTGGGGTAATTAGCAACTGCCTAAACACATGGTTAGAAAACAAAAGTTCTTTAAAAAGTTTTCAATCATAGCTTCTTTCATTATTCACCATTCTGGCTATCAACATGATCCCCAGCTTGTCACAGAGGAGGCTACAACATACCATAGTATAATCAGCATGTCAGGCTTGCAAGGACTTTATGTTAGGGAGTGTAGATAAAGGTAAGCTCTTCGGTTCAGACCTCAGTCAGATATCCTTTCTAGGAACAGATTTTCTTGAAAAGAAGAAAAAAGTGTAAGGTTACTATTTGCAAATGTACAAGGAGAACAAGGAGCTAATTCATGCTGGCAAATCAACAAGTAGCTGTAAATTCACATAGATGAAACACAGGAAATTAAACAAAGGTTCCTAATCACCAGCAAGTGAGAGCTGAAGAAATAGCAGGAATAAAACCAGCTTATTTAAAATTATATTTATAGATCAGATAATTTACTGTGAGAGGAGAAAACTGATTTTAGTATTTTAAGAAATTCTTTCAAATTATATATTCAATACTCATGGGATTTTTAGATATGACGTTTACAGTGCCAAAAGCGACAGTATGTCTTGTTATTTCTCTATGAGATCTAGTTTCTGTATTGCAGCAATCCTCAATCACCTGCTTGGGGTTAGGCAGTCTGGCTCCTGCTAGCAAGCTTTTAACCATGCAGATAATTTTAGGTTTTATATGCATCACCATCTATGGGTCAGACAGCACCTGAGTGGGAAATCTTCATGAAAGGGTAAGGTAAGATTTGGTTGATAAAGTCCTTCTGTGACTTTAATCCAAAATCCTTTTGCAATTCTCTCTGAGTTATGGCAGTGGGGAAAAAAAATTCAATTCCTGCTGCAAAAGTGATCCAAGGGCCGTCACGCTTCTCAGAACAAAGCTAGAGTAAAACCACCCTCAGTTCAAAAACTTGACATGGGCAAAATCCTAGCTGATAATTTTTTGAGTGGATTTGGGAGGATTAAAGAAGGGAGAGCAGTAGAATAAAAATAAGAAGATAAGATTTTTTTCTCCAGTCAATTCTGAGCATAGTAAATTGGTACCTCTAAGTTTTTCACAATGCCAAATGGAATACTTTCATTTTTGACACTTCACAATCCAAATGTCCAGACTGAGCAGCACTTGTAAGCTATTCTTAGACTGCAGTCAGAGCTCAAAAGAAGGAATAGAAAGTAAGCCAAATACTGAGATTTGAAGATTTTAAAATTACTCTAATCCACTTATTTTGGTATTGTGGTTTACATGTTTTCTTGTTTTTTGCTGTGTATTTTTAACTAATGATATATTAATATGGCGCTGAAGCAATATGACTTTCTACTGCTTGTTGATAGATTTTTATCCTTTTAAAATTCTTTATTGCAGTCATTTAAAAAAATGTTGTCCTTGCATTCATCATAACTTGGTAAGTAATAGAAAATTCAGGTTATGACCTTACTGATTTCTTGATTTTTCTTTATATATATACATATGTATAGGGGTAAAGGTTCTCAGTATCTATGAATCTTTTTTCTCACAATTTGTGTATGTGTGAGTTGTGGGTGTGGCATATCAAATTAAACATATCACACCCACAAAAACATACTGATAGACCAGATACTTTTACTTCCNGACAGATACTTTTTTTTTCTTCTCTTTTAGTTTTTTTTTTTTTTTTTTTTTTTTTTGGGGGGGGTGCATTATTTGGCTTTTTTGTTGGGTTTTTATTTAACTATCCAACTTCTTATTTTCCTTCTACTTCTGGGTTTTGATTCCTTGCTATAAAACTGCTGGGGGCCTAAGCTTTGCATTAAATGGAAGAAAAAATAATGCATTCTGGCAGAATATTTAAGGAAGTCAAGGAACATACATAAAGTTTAAGAATGATTAGAGGATCTACAAAAACATAAAATATTTCTTTTCATCTCTTTGTGGTTATGCATATTGCTAGCTAGTGAACGTTTTCTCTATTCAGTTACCTAAGAAAAAGTTTGGGTTTCCTCATCAGATGATGGTATTTATTCCGAAATAAAAGTAAATTTTCATTCTTTTTTGCAAAATGCATAGATAGTTCATGTGATGAATATTAAATGAGAATGTTTTGCAACTGCTTCTTTTTCTATACAGGTAGCAAACTCAGTTCCGTAGGGAAAGCCCAAATCCTACTCTCCTGACTCTGTTGTCATCAGAGTAACCTCTGGCAGAGAAGCTATAATAAGTAAAAGTAAAGCTGGAGGAAAAAACTCATCTTCCAGTTATTTACTGAGGGAAAATAAATAAATAAATAANGGGGGGGGGGGGGGAAATCCCTTGATAGCTAGGACTCCATTCAGAAATTACTCTTTGAGACAAAGACACATTTTTGCTTAAATACATATTTTAAAATATATTAATGAATAATGCACAGGTTGGAGCCTTACTGCTGTTAGCAGTTCTATAAGGAGTTTGCAAACTTTTACCACAAGCCAATTCCTTATATACCCTCACACAAGCATCAGGTCTGTAAGTGATAACATAGGATGCCTCAGTTTGGCATTTGTCCATCCCTGATCACCACATCTGCTGCTTAAATGTGGCCCCTGAGTGTTTGCATACCAGGAAGGCTACAAGACAATGTTGTGATAATTTCTTATCTTATTACCAAGGTAAACATCACTCCCTTACAGGTAATTGTGGTGTGTAGCTTTTCTGCTTCCAGCCAGGTGTTTCCTTGGCCACAAGATACCTATGCTAGGCAGTTATGATTTTAATTTCCCCTTCAGGTAGCTGAGAGCACTTCCCCCTCAGCTGCTTCTATTCTTAAAATAAGGATGACTTTAAATCTGGCATTTTGTCTGATTTTAGCCACATCTGGTAACCAGAAGGGACTGGACACAGGTAGAATGGATGAAGCTCATTTTGTGTGTCATGAAGAACATAATGCTAATTGCACAAATTGGGGCATTATTTGTGTTAGAGCAGCTCCCTTGCTATAGTGTGTTGAAAATCAGTCATTGACAATGGCCAGGAGCAGAACCCTAGGCAATGATTATAACAGGTAGCAAAGCAAATTGTGGTATTTGCCTAAGTAGCTCTGTTATTAAAACTGCAATTAGATCCTTCCTACTACATGTAGGCACTTTAGAGGTGCCTTAATGAAGAGTGTCCAATATAATTTTTTTCTTCTTCCATTAGAAAATGCATTGAAATAATATTATATTATAATACTCTGTCTTTAAGCCTGATGCAATCCTATCAAGTGTGGCAAAGAGCATTTGTGAGCCTTTCTTATGGAAAACAAAGAAACAAACAAAAAAAAGCCCTTATAAACAAATATGAAAAAAACGAAATACACTATAGGAAATCAGAAAGACAGAATCCAAAAGCCTGGACCAATACAGTGAAGTAGTAGGCCCAATTTTTTTGTTCATAAGAGAATTATTAGGATTTAGATAAAATTTGCAAATGTGTTTTTGCAATATATGCACATTTATATTGTGCCCACTTTGGAGTGGTGTCATTACACTAGAAGGAAAAGAGACGGATTTTAAATAGTAAAATAAGCCACCTTTTTTTTTAATGCTTGATAGGGTACTTATACTTTGCTAAAATCCACCCAGTGGGAGAACATAAGCGCTTTAATCTGAGTCACAATAAACTGTGTTTCAGACAGGGATGAATAGTGGTTGATCTATCTAAAAATCCATGCATCCAAGTTTGTATCCTAAATTCCTCATTAAAGTATATGAAAGCCATTGTTTTCCATACTCATTTCAATGCAATAATATCCATGTCATTTTGATTCATTTTACTAGATGGCTGTAAATAAAGAACTTATTAGACACTCTACTCATAAAATTATTGAATATTCTTTATACCTAGGGAGATGACAGATCTGGTGAGTCAGTGTTTTCCAGCATCCATCTACATAGGTTCACATATTGGCAGTCTTAACCATGGTATCTGAGTGCCTCCATAATGTCTGAGCACTGCTTGCTATGTTAGGTTATTAATCCTAAGAGAATGTGGATTGGATTCCAACCTTTCTTCTTTCATAGGTTTGGAGCTCTGATTGTTCTTAACTTACACTTCTTTTCATTGTAATAAACTCCTAATACTGAATGAATACAAGTGAAAGCAGAAGCATGCCACTCACTATCATTTTGATTGCACTTATGCAATATTACACTGATTTTTTACTTAGTTAGAAGATTATTTCAAAATAAATGCTAAAAATGTTATTTTGCATAAATGGAATCTGTGGAGACATATGTCCTACAAAGACAGTAGATAAAGAAGTTTAAAAAATGCAGGATAGAAAAAATACACTTAAAATTATTTTTAATATTTAAAGAATTAGTTTAATAATAAAATACATGGTTAGGACAGTTATCCTTTGTTCAGAAGATGACAGCAATATTTCTTAAAATATTATATATGTCAGCAGTATAATGATATTTCAAAAGTCTTTTCATGTATTACTTAGATATCTTTACTCTTTGTAACAAAATTTTGAAGGACTGAAATTAAAGGAAAATTATATGAAACATTTGACCTGAAGCACACCACCTCATCCCAGTCTTCCAGACTGTTTCATTGTATTAGCCTATTCAGATAACAACATGAAGTGGTAAAACAGATTTCTGCCTTTAAATATCCTTTGGGACAAAAATGGTACTTCAAACTATTTCTTTAGGGTAAGAGTGCTGGATAGTGCTGTAGAGAACTAAGAGAAGAAAGTATGACAATGAGGAACTAGTCATGCAGTTTTGCTACAGCCTTTGTCAAGGGAAGTGCAAAATAAATAAGCATATCCATTCAACATCCATCAAATAATGAGAATGTCATATGAGTTCTGGGTTACTGCTGAAATATCTTGAGCAGAAGGTTTAGGTTGTATTCATAAAAGGGAACACTCGCTGTTTGGGGTTTTTTTTAAATAACAAGCAGTTAGTCAAGACGACATTATTCAATTCTCACTCCTATTGGTATTTACTTGAGGAAATCATCCTCTTAGAAAACTACTTTCATGGGTAAACTTTGGATAACATAAGAGCTTAATTGTCAGACTCTTTATATTTTATTGCTATAATTGGCAATAGTTCCATACTAACTTGTTTAAACAGGGAGGTTGGACCAGATGACTCACTGTACTCTCTTCCAACCTTGCCCATTCACTGATGCTGTGATTTTGCAGACATTAATTTTAATAATAATTCCTCTAGAAT